>JANJGN010000014.1:10092003-10603178 GCA_026770705.1 Isurus oxyrinchus
ACAAATCACTATTATCTCTGCCAATAGGTTACATGCACCAAATTGGGCTGTTCTGTCTGCTGGCATGACCTTCAGCCATGCACATTCTAATTTCACTTAAAAAACTCTTCAAAATGAAAGGCATCTTAGTGCTTTGCTGGGAGCTCTCAAGTTAGATAGCAAAGTGCCATCCCCTAGATGACAGATCATGCATACCTTGCTTTCACAGTGAGCTGGTTTGAAAGGGTATACAACAGCAGAGATTTTCTCTGAAGGCATCTTAGGAGATTGTTTTAACCTGAACCAGAGTTGACTGCCCCATGATTTTGGAGACAGCCTGGGCTGATCCTTGCTTGAAAGTCCATCTGCCAACATACCAATCTGTTAACATAGTCAGTGGGAATAGGGTTCACATCTGGCAGTCAACAGTTTAGTTGGCAAGTGATGGATACAATATTTCAGCTCAGGTTTCCCGACTCCACATGATCCTATCAATTGTCACTAGGAACGATATTCCCACATTTTTGCTGAAACTCCCTGGCTGATGTTCCAGAGGACATATTTGATGATGGTTCAAGAAATTGAATATTACAAAGGACCTGCCCCAGTGCAATCTTATTATTAGTTTAGAGCATATAGGCTATTTTAAATTCATTCATGGGAAGTTGCTAACACCAGCAAGGTCAGCATTTATCATCCACCTCTAATTTCCAGAAGGTGATGAGCTGCCTTCAACTCCTGCAGTTCATCTGGTGTAGATACACCCACAGTGCTGTTGGGTGGGTTCCAACATTTTGACCGAATGACAGTGATAGAATGGTAATATATTTCCAAGTCAGGTTGGTGAGTGACTTGGAAGAGAATTTGTAGTGATAGTGTTCCCATGTGTGAGCTGCCATCGTTCGAAGTGGTAAATTTTGTGGATTTCAAAAGCACTGTCAAAGGAGTCTTGGCAAGTTGCTACATAGTGCATCCTGTGTGTGGTACATGCCATTGTCAACAGTATGCTGGTGGTGGAGGGAGTGAATCTCTAACTTGCACTCAGCCAAGTAAGTGACATTTGCTTTGCTGATGGTGGAAAAGCTTCAGGAAGTTGGGAGGTGAATTACTCACGCAGCATTCTCAGCCTCCCATCTGCTCTTGTAGCCACAGTATTTAAGTGGCTGGTCTAGTTAAGCTTCTGGTCAATGGTAACCCCCCACAATATTGATAGTCAGGCATTCAGCAATAGGAATACAGTTGAATGTCAAAGGGAAAGGGTTAGATTCTCTCTTGTTGGAGATGGCCATTTCCTGGCTTTGTGGCACGTGAATGTTATTTGCCACTTATCAGCACAAGCCTGAATGTTGTCCATGTACTGCTTCATTATAGGAGGAATTGTTAGAAAACATCATGACTTTTGACCCTATGATGGGAGGAAAGGTCATTAGTAAAGCAGCTGAAGATGGTTGGGCCAAGTCTTGTAATGATGTCCTGTGGTTGAAATAATTGGTCTCCAACAACCACCCAATGGAGAATTTTACCAGATTCTCACTGATTTATATTTCACTAGGGTTCCTTAATGCCGTGCATGGTCAATTGCTGCCTTGATGCCAACAGCAGTCAACTGGAATCCAGCTGTTTTGTCCATGTTACAGACAACAAACTCTTAAAAGGGTGGGGCACACTTTGTCCCTTAAACAGTTTAAGACATATTGAACAGGCAAGAACACTGGCCAGCACGTGAATGGAAGAAAGCAGGGAACAGATTTGATCCCTGCAGAAGGGATGGCATGTACTGACTAAAGTGCTGAGTAATGTATAACTCTTGAGGAAGAATCAGTGAATGATTATGGAATAACCAGTGCTTCAACAAATGTGGAGCAAAATGCAAAGTGTTCTTCTTTGGAGGCAATACTGACAGACAATGCCTGCTCAGTGCCAACTGAAAAACAAAGTTATAATTGAATTTAAGTCACTGGTTTCTTTAATGATGGGAGTTTTCAGGAAAGTACTCAATGAGATAGGCCTGTTACTGTTGAACCAATTGGATACCAAGCAGGTAAATCAGTGTTATGAGTATGTGGTACAAATTTTGTCTGTTATCTTGTCCTTGTTAGTTTATCTTGTACTGCTTGAGAATAGAAAACTTATGTGCCAAATTCTTGGTACTGGAACCAGTTAATGTGGGATTGATATTCAATTTATTTCTGATCACTTTCTGACTTGCCCACTTGAAATTACAGCCCTTGCTGGTTGTCATAGAAGTTCTAACCGAAAGAAACAAAAGCATGGCAGAATTGTTAAATTAGTATTTTGCTTGCGTACATGTTTTCCATTATGAAACTCTGCGATATGGGAGAGGGTAGAGATTGAGAAATGGAGGAAAGATATGGGCAGAAAAGTGGATGGGATTCAAATAAAATCATGGTCAGATGGTTTCCAACTGAAGGTGTTAAAAGAAATGGGTGAAGAAATGTGGAATGCTTACACTGTAATCTTGCAATATTTATTGGATTCATGAACAGTAGCTGATGGTTAAAAGGCAGCAAGCATTATACCGTTCAAAAAAAAGGAATAAAGTACAAACCAAATCAGTATTGATAAAATTGGACAAATCTCTTAACAGAAATGGAACAGGAAATGATTACTTAGAAAAGCAAAAATCAGCCAAGATTTTGTAAAAGGCAGTTTGTTTCTAACTTTGAGTCAAAATTTACACTCCTACATAAATGGAATTCCAGAAGTCTTTAAGAGAGTTCCATGAAAAGTTTGCTAGCTACAGGTGAAGTTCATGGAATTTGGGGCAATCTTGTGGTAGGGGCAGGATACTCATTGGAAAGTAGGCGCCAGAGATTTGAGATAAAAGGGATTATTATTTATTGGCTGGTGGAGAAAAATGCCAGGATCAATGATGGGACAAAATCTGGACAAAAAAATTGAGGCATAAAAATTAGGAGTAAATTGTGGTCATCCTAAAGCAGACAACATCTGTTGTGTTATGTGTCGAACAAGAAAAGGCAACTTAACCCAGCCAGTTCCACCGAGAGTGCAATTTACCCCAAGGTGGGTTTCAACCTGATCCATTAAATCCCATGGGAAATGATCAGCTACAAGCCAGCCTCAAAAGATAAATCTCTAACATGTTTCTCCAAATTCTTGTTCCCCTGCACAGGGATAATCAAACTATTAAAATCTAACCTTAGGGCTCACAAATTAAAACAATACAAAGAGGCAAAATATTAGATGTAGAAAATCTGAAATATAAACAGAAAATGCTGGAAATATCCAAATCAGGAGGGAAACAATATTAAAGTTTCAGATCTGCGCCTTATATCTGTATTTCCAATCCTGAAGTAATAGGTTTGAAGTACAGGGGCAAGGAAAGAGGGAAAGCCAAAACAAAAGGCCAGCAAAAGGGTGGAAAGCAGGAAAAATTAAATGACAAATGGTATGATGAGGAAAGGAAGAGAGATACTAACAGGACAAGAAACAAATGATGGATCTAGAGGAGCTATAAATGGCATAGCAGAATGATTGCCAAAAAGAATTGAACAAATTAGAAGCAGTGGTTACAATCTAAAATTAGTGAACTTGATGTCAGAAGGTTGCCAAACACCTCACCCAAAGATGAGGTGCTGCTCCTCAGACTTCCATTTAGGTGCACTGGAACAGTGTAGGAGTCTAGGAACAGAGAGGTCAGAGCAGGTACCATCAGAAAATTAGAGACCAGAAGCTCAGGTCATGCTTGTAGACTGAACAAGGATGCCCAGCAAAGCAACCGCTTTTGGTCTACCCGGGGTAGAGGAGGGGCATTGTGAGCGGCAAATTCAAAATACTGAAAGTACAAGTAAATTTCTATTTCATCAGGAAAAACTGAAGGCCTTGAAGGTGGGAAGGGAGGAGGTGAAAGGGTAAGTGTTGTATCTCCTGCGTTAGTAAAGTCTCATGGGAAGGGGAGGTGTTTAGGATAATAGAGGAGCCGACAAAGATGTTGCAGAGCAAACAGGCCCTGCAGAATGCCGAAAATGTTTGGTGGCACAGGAGGTAGCAGGAATGGCTGAACTTGATGCATTGAATGTGGAGGTTTCTCAGGTGGAAGATGAGGGCAAGGGGAATCTTATCGTGGTTCTGGGAGGGGAATGTGAGAAAAGTGGGGGAAATGGGACAGACAGATGGGGTTCTATGGTAGAAGTAAATCGTCAGTCAAGGAAAATGGAAGACAACATAAGTAGATGAATTCAACTGACAAAAGCACATTTTGTCCTATCATGTCGAACCGGTATCTACCATGCATTTTTTTCTGCTAATCACATTAAGGAATAGGGTCTGGTGGGACAGTAAAGTCAGTATTTGATCTATGAGGAGAGATTGCCTTGACTGGGCCTACATTCCAAGTTAAGAATAAGGGGTGATCTCATTGAAACATGAAATTCTTAAGAGCCTTGAACAGTGTATATGCTGGGAGGATGTGTCTCTTGGTCAGAGTCTAAAACTAGCGGTTAGGCTCTTAGATTACAAGATTGGTCGTTTAGGACTGAGGAGGAGAAATTTCTTCACTCAAATCGGTGTGCATCTTTGGAATTTTCTACCCAAAGAACTGTGGATTCTCAATGAATATATCCATGACTGGGATAGTGAAGGAAGGTGGAGCTGAAGTAAACCAGCTACAATCTCATTGAATGGCAAGGCAGGTTTGAAGGGCCATATGATTTACTATTGTTCCTATTTATGTTTTTAAGTTTGATTCATGAATAAATCCTCGAAATCCAAAAGGATAATTGGGCTCATCCATAGGAGTGCAGACAGGTGGATCCTGTGGCAGAAATTTGATTTACTACCTAACAGCAATATAACTAAACCCAGAGTTCCCAAGGTCCTCCTTAGAAAGGAAATTATTCGTACCTCCACCTCATCAACATCCTTCTTTTCTATCCTTGTCGGATGGGGCAACTATCACCAGGAACTCAACTGTTGTACCAGCGTGGGACGTTAAAAACAAAAGCACTTGAGTGATTTTCTTCTGAGGTAATTGCACATTAGAAAATGTGAAATTTTACACAAAGTAGTAAACACAAATTAAATTTACCAATGAAGTGGATAGTTTCAAAGCCTTCAAGGGAAAGGCAGTACTACTGAAGATCTACTTACATTTTTAATGATGATCAGTATGGAAAGGAAGACATAATAAACTACCATGTCCCTATAAGCTTTAGTGATAATTGATCGAAGTTTCCAAGTAAAATCTAACAAGTCATCAATACACAGTTTGAATATCACCCTTCTGCGGTCAATTTCAAAAGAAAGCACAACATTAATTGTGGTAAGCCTGGGGGAAGGGGCAGGATATTATATAAATACAAAAGTGACATTCATAGAATACACAGAAAATAACTAGCTTGAAAGAATGTTTCCTATGTTCCTATCAACCACCACTAAAATGCTCACGGCTTAATGATTGCTACTTTGAAGTGTACCCTGAATGTAAAAATCCTTTATACTTTAGATTTACAGTACTGAAAATCACAGCAAGTCCTTTTGTTAAACTGTAAAATTTTAAGACTAGGATTATTAAAGGTGCAACTGAAGGGGAACTGATTAGAAAAATCCCTCCAAAGCATTGAGCTTCGAGAAGGCTTTGCATCCAACTAAAATCATTCAAAAAATCTTAACAGAAGAGTTTTCTTGATTTACTGATCTGATTTTTCTGTCATTGTGGCACATTTAGGGTAAACCCGAGGAAATTATGCAAACCCTTAGCCTGAATATACACATTTTTGGAGTGTGCTTTGTATGGCAGTGACAGCTGGCTCCAGAGCTGTCACTTCTAATCAGTCGTCTTCAACATCTTGGAGGGAGAGCTGGACAAAGCTGCCATCACCTCTGGTCTCAACTTCCTCTACCCACTCAATCACAGTATCCTTGTTGAGGCAAACCAGACGATGTGTTTGGTTTTCTTCCCCCACCAACCCCCACGCCCCAAAATTTGCATCTGAATATTTAAACTAACATTAAATGTTGTTAACTGTTATCCAGAAAGAATGAGACCTGAAATTTTCAGGCTAGCAATCACTGAAGTGGAACTAAATGTAACCCTTTAAGCTTTGCAGTTATCACTGCTATTTATAAACATTTAATATGCCACAATAATGCTAAAAACATATGTCTGTGGCAAAGCAAACAAACAGGTTTTCCATTAAATTTTAATTTGTAATTTAAAATAGTTTCAAAATAATACTTCCAGCTAAAGAAATGCGTTGACATGTTTTACAACATTTAGAAGCACTACAGTTCTTTCCAATTCAGTTACATAAACAAATCCGTATTTTCAGATTGACAGACATTTCTTCCACTCCACGTTAATATGCTTTAATGGGGGAGTCAACTGTGAAAAACCAATTGTCTGCAATGAAATATGGCTCAAAAGGGCCTCATTAGAACCCTAGGCCATCATTCAAAATACAGTACGGATTCAAAAAGAGAAACATTACTGACTTTTTCATATTTCTGTGACTTAAACAAGATAGACAATTTTTTCCAACTCTATCTTTTGCCAGTAAGGAAGTGGTATGACAACATGAATATAGGGCATATTCCATTTTATTTGTGCACTTTCTAGTTTAGTCAACATTTTGAATTTGAAAAATGCCATCACCAATTGTAAATGTTCAAAACAAGATACCAAAAAGTACATCTGATTCTAACCAATATGTGGTCAATAAAATTTATACACCACGTAGAAAACAGTTTTACAAGAAAGATTTTGGGTGATACCTCACTCAATTCACTTCAATAGGACAATTTTTAGAATATGGGAATTATAGGTCTTGCTCTAATAGTCATTTAAGATTGGAACAAAAACAGAGCAAACAAACAATTGTCAATGAACAGTATATGATAGATACATACTGAAAGTTTTGGTAATTCAGTTTTTCGATTCTGACCTAATTACAACTTCGAAGTCCACTTGACTGAAGCTTCCAAATTCCTTGACCTTCAGAACTTTCACAAAGTGTGCACAGTTAAATTGATGAGTAACTGGCAGTTTTGGTAGTTTAATTTAACTTCCCCTTAGCCCATATTGTTATAGTAGGGAGCTCAAACATTGGTTATCAATGATTTTGCGTGCTTTTCTGACATTTGCAGATCATAGTTGCCTCTCAGTTGCCATATATTTGGCAGAAAAGTATTTAGCTGTAGTATTTCTAAAATAAGTATGTGCATTGATGAAGGGCCTGATGTAACAGAAATTTAAAAAGGGCACTGCTAAAGTTCATACAACCTTCAAATGAACACATTAGAGATTTTACTCATGGAAAATCCAGAACTGGGATTCTCTGCATTTATGCTCAGAATATCAGTTTTATAGGAATAAGGATTTTGTGAAATTACTGGCATACCAGATGCATACACAAATTTTCATTTAACCATGGATTAAATGCTTAATTGAGGCAAACTGGGTTTATGCATGAGATTAGCAAGTTTTTCTTGTGAGAAAAATTAGACGAGTTCATGTTTGATTCCCACCTTAGCCACATTAATTGATGACCACAGAATGGTGGAATGGTACAAATTACTTCCATGTCCCAATTTAAGAGAAAATTGGCTTGGATGCCTGACCAATAAAGCTTCAAGCGTGTATTATGTGGACATTGGATGAGGAAAAGATCGGCTATGATGGTCAAACAGCTTGCTAACAATTATCAAGATTCACAAATAACGGCTTAAGTGTCTACAATTGCAGGAGAGGGAGAGAGGGGCCATGGCAAGGCTATTCGTAATTGAACAAAATAACACCAAGCTATGACAGTTCAAAAAGTAGCTGCAAAACAGCAATGTCAAGAGAAATGTATTTATTTTTTAGGATAAATGTGATCACCACCTCAGCTGCAGATGGGTTTCCACCATTTTTTTTTGCAGAGGCAGAGGAAATTTTCTGGAAGCAGAAAATGGCACTTTATGTGCACAGACTGACTGCTTACTGTTTTCCATGTGTGTACCGCCATTTTGTTCAAAAGCAGCAGTTATGTGAAGCACAATTTTATTTAATTCTGGAAAGAGTGGTGCCAATTTGGATTTGTCCTTATGCTCAGAGGCAAACTTTACGTTTTACGGGATGGCAGTACTACATTAATAAGCATGTTGCATGCTATCTTTATATCATGGCAACCTTTATAATTAACCAACATATTGCTGGACTAAATATTGGGAAACGTACACAGCAGCAAACACACTGCCCATTGCTGAAGAACCGTGTGCACAGCAGATATTAAAGCAACTTTTAACATTCCTAACCAATATTTCTTTACTGTAGCAGATGCTTATTATGTGGGATAGATTGGGTCAATGTAACATGAATGAATGCAGTCCTGGCAGAGGAAAAAAATTGAGGTTTCAGTAAAGGTATTAGGACATATATATTATATATAAATATGGGAAGGTTGAAATTTTTACAATTTTGTAGTAGAAATGTAATTTATCTTCATTTGTAAGTTTGTGTGTTATTACTCAGGTCACAGGGTCCTGTTAAGTTATGCAAAGAGCAAATTTACCTTTGCATCATCGCCTTTCACAACGAGTTCATCCTAAAGTACTTTACAGCCAATGAAATACTTTCCTCATCCCCATTATAATGTAGGAAACAGAGCCTATTTGCGCAAAGCATGGACCCACAAAAAGCAATTATATAAATGATCTGTTTTAGGTGTTGATTGAAGCATAAATGTTGGGTATAACAACTGGAGAAATCCCGTTCTTCTTTAATTTGTGCCGTGGATATCTTCTTGTGAGAAGAAGGCAGTTGAAAGATCTCTGATAGTGCAGGAATCCCCCACTGAAAATGATTTTGTGCTCAAGCTTTGGAAGGGGGGGGGGGGGTCTCAAATTCACTACTTCTATTTCAGAGGCAAGATCACTACTACTGAGCCATGGTTGACACTATGTGTCACAAATGCAGTTAAATTGTGTACCAAGCACTATTGTGGAAATGAGTAGGATGAACCCAATTATTTTTCATGAGAACACTTAAGGTGACCAGAATACCCAAGATGATTAGCGCGATAGGAGAAACAAAGTTGAATATTAGATATTAGTGCTTGGTCACTTCTGAAAAATGGCAGCTGCATTTTAACAGGGTTGTTTCACAAAAATATCAAGAAAATATAAATAAGGGCACAAAAATCCACCAAGGACTGGTGGTTGACTATTCAGCAATACATACTCAGTACAGATACAATTAATTTGCACAAAGATGGCTACAATAGTACAGTGAATGTGTACGCACATAAATACACATACCAACACCCCCATGCATCTTACATTAAATTTAATAAGAAAAATACAATGAGCTTTCCAAGCATCATGAAACCTTTGGTGCCTGTATGTTAATGTTCGGTATACAAAACATCATATTATACAAGAATAATTGGCTAATTGAAATTGAGATTCAGCATCAATATTCTGGTACAGTAATGATCTTCAGTTTGGCTCATACTTCAAAAAGCCCTAAATTAGTCATGTTATTTGTAAAAATGAAGTAGAAGATACATAAAGGTGAGAATCTAACACCAAAAATGTTATTACTTCCTTTTTTCTGCATCTGTGCCTTTCACTAATGATTATTTAATCAATTACTTGATTGCCTCAATTAAAAAAAAACTTACACACTTTCTTTGTTACAATGTTACACATGCAGGACTGAATTAGAGAAAAGTAACACCATTCAATCAAATTAAACAGGTAAATATTTAATTGCACATCCAACCCAAAGTTCTCCAGCGTTTCAGTTAATTGAAAAGCACACAATCAGATCGCAATATGGTATCGGATTACTTCATAAAGCTAGTAGAATGACATTGTAGTGACTGTGATCTGAAATCTGTTCCAATTTATTATACAGTAGAGGCAAATCTTCCATGCAATTGCCGCACTCCAAAGTCTAATAATAAGCTATTAAGAAATCTTCGTTACACACATCAGTCTCAAATAGGTTAAAATTTGCTCGCTTTCCTCAAAATATTTTTGAGCATTTATTTTTAAATCGTTCTGACCAATTTTAATGCCACTAAGTCCAATTTCTGACCACAGCAACTAGAATCAGGAGCAGGTTTATAATAAATAATCATATGTAAAATACTACCCAACACTGTCTCCCAATCTCACCCCCTCCCGCAATGCAAGTCCTTGTTAAAACTGAAATATTTAAGCAAAATGCTTTTACTATAAATCTTACTTGTTCAAACATGAATAAATTCACAAATATACAGAGTACTAAAATGCATTCCACAATTGAATAAAATAGCGAGTGATCTCTTGGGCTAATGAGCCTTAGGACTAACAAACACCAACACGGAGTAGACTTTGTCACACAATGCTCTGCCTGACCATATGGTTTCTATAAAGAGGGAGTGGACAAATTACTGTTGTGCATTTGAATCAAAGCAATAATGTCCAATTACAGTGTAAAAATCACCAAAGTTAGCACCTTCAACTGGAAAGCTAAACATACAATGAAAAAAAATTTAAATTCTTACCAAATCCAAAGTTCTTCATTGACATTAACAAAAGATTTTTTTTTAATCAAGCTCTTAAATCAAATCAGCAACTGAGAAATAAAACTGACCAATACTGCACAATACAAGGAGAATGGCATCTGGCCGTTCAGACAATTTGTACAATTACGAAAATGGGACATTTTAGTTGTCTGTGTTAATGACATAGCTAAATCCTTCGAAATCATCTTACCCCCAAAAAGCAGCTTTGTTCTTGCCCCACTTTTTTTGCTTGATGTGGATATGAACAGATGGTCACACACACTGTTCAACGATTGAAGGAAAAAAAATAATGTTGAGACAAAATAGCGATTCTGTCTGTCCTATCCAAAATGAGCAGAATACTCTGATTGGACAAAACTGAATCATATGAGCCAGGGTCCCAGGCACGTGACAAAACCTTTTCCCAAATCCTCCGCTCCAGTCTTCTGACTACTGTACGTTAAAGCGTCTCATCATTCCGATGGCACGAATAAAAAGACCACTTCTCTGACCAGACAGCTGCAGGCTACCATACTGCGCCAGTATTACCACAGCTCAGAAAGAGCTCTACGAAAGGCTAAGTCAGCTTACTGGGACCGTTGTTAATCTTCCAGTTTAGAAATCCAGGTACATTTCATTGGACTCCAAACAGCCTTCTGGTGAACACAACTTAACATGGAACTTTTTTCAAAGAAGATATTTATTGATATATGTATAGAACTGCAAGGGGGGGAAAAAGGGTGAAGGGAATGAGCAGGAATGAGCAAAATGCTCAGCGACCTCATAACCAACCACCCAGTATCTCCCTTCAAGCCAAATGTGTCCACAATGCTGCTTATTTCTGAATTGTGTCAGATTCAGGAAACACTTCACTGCATCCGTTATGTCCTCATTTTAAACATGAATAGGCGGCCTGTTGTGTTTCTATCTTTAATCAAAATAATTAAATGCAAACTGCAATGTTAAGCATTTGTTTTGCTCTTTATTTTACAAATTGATTGATTATTTATATTTTTATATAGTTTAAAGCAGTTTTCTTTTCAACGAAAATATTTTTACAGCATTTCTTGATGTGTTCATTTTATAGCAAATCATAGATCTGGGTAAATGACAGGCTACAGTGTAAATCACTATGTAATAAGTTACAGAATCCATGACTTTCAAAGGCAAACCAAGGTATTACTGATCAAAAACCTTTTCAGTTGCCAATGATCACACCTCTCAGTTTAATCAGATAACCAGTCTACAAGTATAGAACAAAGTTTAAAATATCAAGTACACGTAAATGATGCAGAGCTGGAGGATGATGTGGCAAAACATTCAGTTCTCAAGCAATTTTGAGAATATAAACCGTAAGACAAAAGTCTGATAGGAGAATGCTTAGATTACATTAATCTGCAAATATTTGTAATTAATTCATGAGATGTGGGTGCCGCTGGCTAGTCCAGCATTTATTACCCATCCCTAGTTGCCCTTGAGAAGGTGGTGGTGAGCTGCCTTCTTTAATCGCTGCAGTCCCATGTGGTGTAGGTACACCCACAGTGCTGTTAGGGAGGGAGTTCCAGGATTTTGACCCAGCGACAGTGAAGGAACAACACTTTTTTTTCCCAGGTCAGGAAGGTGAGTGGCTTGGAGGGGAACTTCTAGGTGGTGGTGTTCCCATGTGTCTGCTACCCTTGTCCTTCTAGATGGTAGCAATCATAGGTTTGGAAGGTGCTGCCTAAGGAGCCTTGTGCAGTGCACCTTGTTGATGGTACACACTGCTGCTACTGTGTGTTGGTGGCGGAGGGAGTGAATATTTGTAGATGGGGTGCTAATCAAGTGGGCTTTGTCCTAGATGGTGTCAAGCTTTGAGTGTTGTTGGGACAGGCACTCATCCAGGCAAGTGAAGTACACTCCATCACATCCCAGACTGGTGCCCTTGTAGATGGTGGACAGGCTTTGGAGAGTCAGGAAGTGAGTTACTTGCCACAGGATTCCTAGCTTCTGACCTGCTCTTGTAGCCAATGTTTATATGGCTAGACTAGGAAAAACCGTTCATTTCAGTTTCTGGTCAATGGTAACCCCCAGGATGTTGATAGTGCCAGATTCAGCAGTGGTAATGCCATTGAATATCAAGGGGTGATGCTTAGATTCTCTCATGTTGGAGAAGGTCATTGCCTGGCAGTTGTGTAGTGTCAATGTTACTTGCCACTTATCATCCCAAGCCTGGGTACTGTCCAAGTCTTGCTGGATTGCTTTAGTATCTGAGTCGTCACAAATGGTGTTGAGCATTGTGCAATCATCAGCAAACATCCCCACTTCTTACCTTATGATGGAAGGAAGGCCATTGATGAAGCAGCTGAAGATGGTTGGGCCTAGGGCACTACCCTGAGGAACTCCTGCAGTGATGTCTTGGGACTGAGATGATTGACCTCCAATGACCACAACCATCTTCCTTTGTGCTAGGTATGACTCCAACCAGCATAGTGTTTTGCTCGATTCCCACTGACTCCAGTTTTGCTAGGGCTCCTTGATGCCACACTCGGTTAGAGCTGCCTTAATGTCAAGGGCAGTCACTCTCACCTCACCTCTGGAGTTCAGCTCTTCTTTCCATGTTTGAACCAAGGTACTGAGGTCAGGAGCTGAGTGGCCCAGGCAGAACCCAAACTGAGCATCAGTGAACAGTTTGTGAAGCAAGTGTAGCTTGACAGCACTGTTGATGACCCTTCCATCACTTTACTGATAATCAAGTGTTGACTGATGGGGCGGTAATCGGCCAGGTTGGTCATGTCATGCTGTGTAGGGAATAGCTGGGCAATTTTCCACATTGCCGGCTGGATGCCAGTGTTGTAGCTGTACTGGAACAGCTTGGCTAGGGGCGCAGCAAGTTTAAGAGCATAAGTCTTCAGTGCTATTGCCGAAATATCGTCAGGGCCTATTGCCTTTGCAGTATCCAGTGCCTTCGCCATTTCTTGATATCACCCT
Organism: Isurus oxyrinchus; assembly: GCA_026770705.1. NCBI lineage: Eukaryota > Metazoa > Chordata > Chondrichthyes > Lamniformes > Lamnidae > Isurus > Isurus oxyrinchus. The sequence continues at coordinate 10,105,461 of JANJGN010000014.1, forward strand.
GAGGGTATCAAATTGGCTGAAGACTGGCATCTGTGATGTTGGGGACCTCTGAAGTAGGCAGAGATGGATCATCCACTCAGCACTTCTGGCTGAAGATTGTTGCAAGTGCTTCAGCCCTATCTTTTGCACTGACATGCTGGGCTCCCCCATCATTGAGGGTTAGGATACTTGCAGAGCTTCCTACTCCAGTGAGTTGTTTAATTGTCTATCAGCATTCATGACTGGATCTGGCAGGAATGCAGTGCTTGGTTGCGGAAACACTTAGGTCCATTTATCGCTTGCTGCTTATGCCGTTTGGCACCCAAGTCGTCCTGTGCTGTAGCCTCACTGGGTTGATCTCATTTTTAGACATGCCTGGTGCTGCTCCTGGCATGCCTTCCTGCACTCATCATTGAACCAGGGTTGATCCCTTGGCTTGGTGATAATGGTAGAATGGGGGATAGGCCAGACCATGAGATTACAGATTGTGTTTAAGTTGGTGACAAAAGAAAGATGCTCACATTTTACAACATTGATAACTGTCTACAGATTTTTCTTTGCAGGCTTTTGAGCAGAGACTTACTTTCACTGGGCTTCGAATCCACAGTGGTACCCTCAACAGGGGAGCTGTGACATTTGAGTAGGACAAGAAACAGCAAGACTCTTTAACCATTCAAATTGAAGAATCTCACTGAGACAGAGTCTAAACCAGGAAGTGCAAGTTAGATTTAAATCAGGTACAGAAAGCAAACAAAAACTGTGAAAGTAAGCTGTGATTGAGATAAAAGACAAAAAAGTTAGTTAAATTCTCTCATTTAAAAAAAAATTCCAATTAAAATCCAAACAAATGAAACTACACACTTATAAAAAGTTTATTTTCAGTGCCAAAGAGATTGTTTTGCAGTAATTATCACAGCATACTCTGAATGCACCAGTTCCAACTTCTTCTGACCTGCTTGATAGGTAGCAAGTGGGTGGTACAAGTTTACACCATTACAATAATTTTACTGCAGAGGGCTGTTACAGCATAGCCTGTGGAGGAGTGGGGGTAAGTGTGACAACAACATTTAGATTTCTGTATTTAAATGTGCATATATGAATGCCAGACACAGCTGTCCCATTTGCTTCATAATAAGTGAACACTGTTAGCCTCACCTTATCAACAACATAAAATCCAGGTTAATCTGATTTTGATTAAGGGTTAAATATTGGCCTTGGATCCAACAGAAAAAGAGACAGTATCTCAGCTGAATGCCTCTTCTGAAAAGCAGTCCCTCTGACACTGCAGCACTCCCTCAGTACTACATTGGTCGTGTCAGCCTAGATTTTGTGGTCAAGTCTCCAGAGTCAGGTTTGAGCCCACAACCTCCTGACTCAGAGGCATAAGGCCACTGAAACATGGCTAACATCTTAGCAAGTTACAAGATCGATAATGAAAGCAATGGATGATTTACAAAAGTTACCATTGAGTGTATGTCTTCCTGAAGTCTGCTGCTAACCTCTACTGCTTACAACATTTCCAATTTTCATGCCAACTGTGAACTTTGAAAGTATACCCTGTATACCCAAGTCCAGGTAATTAACATATCAAAGGTGTCCTAAAACCTATCCCTGGGTTTCCCTCCAGTCTGAAAACCTACTCCAAATTTCATCCACAATGGCCTTTAAATAAAGAGTGTAGACCACTGTGAGCAGGAGCTTGTCATAGTGTATTGAATTGATTACTGTGCTCACCAAGAGATGTGAAGATTGTACAATGCAAGGTCAGTTTACATATAGATACTGTATATTCTACGGAACATGTTCTTCCACAAATTTGGGAATGCCCTTCATAATTTACACAGAACACTCTCTTGGAAACAATGGGTGAAAATTAATCTTCTGTACTTCCTAAGTGCATATCAGGACTCCAAGTCCATAATCATCCACCCATTCAATTCAATGGACAAAACATCAATAGCTAGGTGTTGAATAATTTCCTGATCCACTTCTGGCATGAGCCAGGAATGAAGTAGAATTTGTTGAATTTTCTCTCCAAAATCCCCTAAAAAAAAGTAGGAGCAATGGTTCAGATATTTATCAGAGACCAAATCAAATTCAAAAAAATGCCAGCCAGCACTGTAACCCAACAGATAATCCAGGGCAACTCAAGAAATTATGCCTATCATAATAGTTGCCCATCACATATCTTTAACTGTATCAAAAATTCCAAGAAGAAATGAAACCTGACAATTATACTTAATGAGGAAATATGAGACCACTCATTTACTACTATTTTAATGAAATGCTGTCAAATTTTATAGTCACTGGCTCAGGGTCATCAATATGCTAGATTGTTAGATTTTTCTATTTAACTTCTTCCCACAAAAGCAGTTTCTAGTACTTCACCATTACATTTTTGTTTTTCGTTCATCATTTTTGAAATTCATAGCTTAAAAATAAACTGAAATTAGCTTCCAAGTAGATTTAACAAATCAGGTCTCAGCTCCTATGAATTTAAGGAATGGTTTTCAAAAGGAGTCAGCCTGGTCTGATTTATACAAACATGTTCAAGCCTTCATAAAGCTCCATGCTTTTTATGTGAACACTAATATTAGGGGTTGCTTAGTGGAGACCAGGCATTATTCTAATCATTGACATGGGAAAATTTAAGTAAATGTTGAATTTATTGTAAGCTAGTAAATAAGTTGTACTGTACTTACAAGGTTAGGGAGGCTCTTCTACAAGGAAAGATGGGAAAATAAATCAGCAGATTCAGGAGAACAGAGGTACACTAAACTCTTGCTACCAGCCCTCTCATATATGTAGACTTGTATGTTGCCCCTAGCAAGGGCACAGCATTCACCTTGAGGCCTGTCAGTACACTACATGGTCATAACCACCCCTATGACTAATTGTTCCAGAAGGGCGTGAAAATGAACCACACTCAATCCAAGGTCCTAGGATGGGAAATGAACAAATGGTAAGGGTTGTAGCCCCTCAGGGTGTAGGACACATCCTGTTAATCAATACTATTAACCTCACTAATTCACCTTCATCTTCCAAATGAGCATAAGGGTCAAAAAACACAAATTGCAGCACTGCACATTATAGAGGAATATGAAGTCAAGTTTATTACATAAAGCTCACAACTTTGAAAGCTCTAAATCAGAGCTAGAATTTAAAACCAGTTGGGTGGATTGCATGGCATGACACACTTGGTTTGGTTTGTGCCACAGTCCCACATCAGATGGATGCAAGAATCAGGAACATGAACTGCATTAACACAAGCTGCAACATTTCAACTCCAAATTAAAGGAACGCTGCCCTGCAGCATTCAGCACCACCGGAAGTGTCAAGGTTAAGACTTTTTATCAGCAAGAATGGCACCAATTGCAAGCCTTTTAAACTTACAGGCCTGTGCTTACTTTGCCAACTAACAAGCTTCAAAATAGGTCTCACATTGAAGACACTTAGTAGGAACGGACACGACTTTCATAACTGCACTTTTAAATTGTGCAAGATACCTTAAGAACGGAATCTCAAATGCTTAAATATTAGTCTGCTATAGATTCCTTTTGGATTCAAAGGAGTCAGTCACTGCCTTATGTGCTCAAAATCCTATGAGTTGACTCATATTTGCAACATTTGAGCAACAGTTGCCTTTTGTACATTTGATCCTTCAATGTTTCTAAGGCTAAGTTAACTTGGTGAGGCGAGGCTGGATACAATCATTACACAGCTTTCTTCAGTGAACATAGAAAGCTGAATTATAATCAGATTCATATTATATTAGAATTCAGCTCCATTGCAAATTTTAATTTGCTAGATGCCTCAAAATATTCAGCTGGGACCATTCTACATGTTAATTCGCTGTCTTCTCCACCTGTTAATGGATCTCATGGCTCACACTGCTTGATTACGTCTCTGGAGTGGCATTTGAACCCATAACCTTCCGACTCAAAAGCAGGAAGGAATCTGACCGCTAAGCCAAGAATGACATCATATAAATGTACTACTTTGAGAAAAGTAAAAGCCAATCACATTCTAGAATTCTAGTATCCCATGTGTTTTTTTTAAAAACATACCACTGAAGCAGCATGGCTTACACAAGACCTGTTGACGTTTTTAAAAGGAAAATCTCAGGTTCAAATAGCAAATCCTGATAAAGTAAACACCAACATGGTAAAACTTCCTGCTTTTTAATTATTTAATCTACACAGTAAATACTTCGTTATTAGTTTCCACTTACCTTGCGGCGTTTTTTAAAAATAGATTTAGGGAGAGATGTACAAGCAGGTTTCTGTCACCAGTTGATGTTACAGCGTTTCCTATTGTTGCCTGAAACAGAGGGGACACAAGACCTGTTATCACAGAATTTTGTCCAGATTGGGAAATTGAAAGGGTTCAATTCAGCCAGTGATTAAACCAGAAGTTGCTCAAGGAAGCCAGGAGAATTTCAAAAAAAGCAGAAAAACGGAAATAAAGATCTCAATTGGCTTATCTTGGTATATTACAGGCAGAAATAAGCCATGATCTCTCTGCTGCACTTTTCTTCTGATACCTTAATTCTGATGCCTGAATCGAGGTGCAACACCAGGCAAATTGTGAAGAACATCTGGTCCAATCATTTGTGAACTAGATTCAATTTCAAAGCATGTACCCCATACCCCAACTGCTATGAACTCATAAGGTTAGAATTTTGCTCCAAAAAGGGCAAGAGAATTCCAGAGCTCTTGCAAGATTTTCAACGGGTTCTTTCATCTTAAGCAAATGGACATATACTAAATCAGTCAGGGAACTCTAGATTAGAGTTCAAGATAAGATGAAGCTATCAAAATATGACTGCATAATTAAAAGGGACTGCCCGCATGCGACACTCAAAATAGAATCCAACTGCAGTGAAGACAGAAATTTAGCTTCTCGGCAATAATCAGGGGATGCCTCAATCAGGCAGGAGATGCAGCATAGTACTTCTATTTCACATGATTTCCTTTGGAAGAGAGCTTGCAGGGAGTTTGAATTTTGAACTAATTCTAATTTTGGGAAAAAAGTGAAAAGTGCAAGCTTGCGCTTGTTTACCCTTGAATGACTTGCCCTTCAATACCCACAACAATAGAACAAGTTAGAGAAGCTCAGATGAAGAAGTAAAGATGAGGCAGCTCATCATCTGAACTTGAAAGGGGGATACTCCTTGAATGTAACTTCTGTTCATCAATTATTTATGGCCTGGCTCATGGAAAAATAACAAAATACACAATATTAATTTCACATCACCAATGATGACCATGTCTTCAGCTGCTTAGACCAAACTCTGGAGTTCCATCCCTAAGCCCTCCCCCTCCTTTAAGACACTCCTTAAGACGCTCTTGGATCAAAGTTTTTGGTCACCTGTCATACATGGCTTGGTGTCAAATCTAATTTGGATTTACTCTTGCATGAAGCACCTCAAGGCATTTTTACTACATTAATGGTACTATATAACTCTGTTATTCTTGTTATGGTTGGAATTCTCGTACATAAATTAAGACATTCATTCATCTAATTCAAGTCATATCCCCCTGCCACCATCAGTTCCAAATTCACTTTAAAGTCAATGGCATCATGCTACAAGAAATGGAATTCCAGATGCTACAGTAATGCTGGCAGAAATCAATTGTAACCCACAAATAATTCAAGAATAATTTTAATTCAAGAGAAGGGAAATTCTAACTCAAGCTATTACTATACTTTGTTATGCTTGTGGTACAAAGAACATGATTATTTAACTGATAATTGGGTTTAAAGAAATATATCAAGAATAAGGTGATCATGGACTTGATGAGCTATAGGGTCTTTTTTCCTTCTCTAATCTAGCCATGCAAATTCAACAGCAATGACCTAGTGCAAAGCTAAATCTAAACTAGCCATGGCAAGTTTCTCACTTGTAGGAAACTTCCTTAAAATCTTGCTTGTGATGGCTCAGTTAAGTGTAAAGACTGGTATTCATTACTGATGAACGTTCACTCTGCTGTTCTTTTTAAAGAAAACCAGGACAATGTTGCCAAAATCAGGCACTATAATGCTTCAGTACTGTGGCCTTGCACCACAAATGGGGGAAAAAAAAATTACCCACTCAACGCAAAACTATTTTAGTTAATTAGTAGCACAATGTTTCACAAGCTTTTTTTATTTCCACACGAGCAACATCTTTGGACTATTATCTCAGACATAAATGTCCATAGTGTAAATCAGTATTATACCAAGATTAACATTTGATATAGAAGGTGACAGGATGAAATCTACTCCAACCTTTTTCATCAAGCATCATACATAATGCACCTTGTTTTTATTAACTTGTCACGAACAGAGCAGTGACCTAAAACAGTTAAGGGTGCTTCTGTCCTCTAGATGAGGAGAACTAATGGAAAATTCTGCCTTGTGCTGCATTAAGCGACAGGCTCATTTCAATACATGTGTTGTGGCCTTCTAGCTAAAACCAATATTCAACAAAAGTAAGCAGCTCAATATGTTAACAATGGGCATCTTCTCTCTCTTTCCCCATCACCCCCTCCACCCCCCTCAAAAGCTGTCTATATCTGATTTTGTGTGCAGTACCATCTGCCGTTGCCATCAGCAAAATATTATGAAATGAATCATTTCCACTGCTTATATTGTTGGACAAAGGAAACCAAGGGCTTAATATATTTGGAATGTGAAGCACATGGACTATTTCAGTGACAGACAAAAAATAAACAATAGCATGTAATTTAGTTGCTGAAAGATTAACTATTAATTACAATGCTGGGGTTTAAGATATTCTATTTCTAGAATTGACATTGCAAGGATATTTTCTGTGGGTAGGGAGACAAAAGTGCTACATTTTCCTTGAAAATGGGCAAGCTACTCAAATATTTAATGCCATCAAAATATTTAAAATCCAACTCAAATGATCGCAGTAAAGTATTAGTTACCTTGAACCACAAACATAACTCATTAAAACTGGCAAAAATCACTACAAGGCAACCAAATGACAAACTACAGATGAGGGCTGCCAATCAGCAAGTATAACTCAACTTTCCACAGAATGTTACTACCCCACATACCATTAAACTGCCTCATAAATAAAGAGCGAGCAAAAGTGCAGCATTAACAGTGCTAAAGTCAGGAATTTGGTGCACGAGGGAATTCAGTGCAAGCACTTTTTTTTTTACTCCCAATACTGGAGGTAGAAGCTTGAGGTAGTAAACACTTTAATATTTGTCTATTTAGTGCAAGTTCATTTTTTCTCTGCGCCTTAACTAAAAATGAGATATAAAACAGTTGCTTGGTAGTACAGACCTTGAATATTGCCGAAGAGAGAGATGTTGCCAAAGCTTTTCATCCTGCACTCTTCAGGGCAACCGCAAGAATGCCAAATTTCAAACAACCTATACTACAGAAGAAAAGGGTGCTCATTGATTGGCCAAGGTATTACTATGGCGAACGCAATGGGGAAAACTATAGGCTCCCCAAGCACCCAGGTAATTCAAAAAAAGGTGCAAGGCTTGAACATATTCCTTTTGTTTGCAGAGAACAGGTTTCTGTGTATGAATGTATGTCGCTTCTAGCAAGCATAAATGAGCCATGTTAAGAGTTTGATTGATCATCTTAAATTGGTTATTAGTGTAGCTAATAAAACATTCCAGATTGTTCAGCAAAATGCTGCCAATCACGGAATCATATCTAACAGAAGAGGTTTTGCAAGCTCTTTCTGGTTGAGTAGAGTCTGTACTCTGCCTATTACAAACTACCAAAAGAACATGCTGTTTGTTCAGCAAGTGCTGCCCAATACAGAGTATGCTATCAGCTACACTTAACAACCAATCTAAAATAATAAGTCGAGTTCATTAGACTTTCACTCCAAACTCAGTCAGATACTTAACCAAAAATTTGGACCACTTAGTCGGAGTACTGCTTTGAAGATTTGTATAACGGTTGAGGTTTCTTGGGCCTTCTTCTGGCAAGTTTGAACCTTCAAATCTCCTCCAACTGTCAATTGGTTGCAAACTCCTTGTTCAACACAGGCATCTTAAGCATAGCCATCCCTGGTCAGAACTCTCCTGCTTCTAATATTCTTTAACTCTGGAGTTTTGCATCTAAAGCTCTCTCAGCTTGGCTTTACCAGAAGTTCAACTTACTTTTAGGAGCCCTTCAGTTAAGACTTTCACTCTTTTAGCCAACACAAAATTTCAACTTAACTCTATTTGAGAGAGATGTTATCTCTTTTACAGCCTTAGTCCAAAATCTCAAATAAACTGCTTGAACACAGAACCACCCCCTATAATTAACTTACATTGACTTTTTTCTCTATTGTTTATTTCCCAGGCAGCCCAGTCACAATCATTTACTGGAAGCCAAGCGCTTTACCGTAAATCTGCTTTCAGAGAAACCTAGTTCTTAAAGGGACCATCATTCCAAGATAAATATAGGTTTTTCCTCCTCATGGGCCATCACACCTTTACAAAGATGAGTAGGGAAGCTCTCCCTGGTGCCTTGGTCAATGGCTAGCCCTCCATCAACATCAAAATAGATTGCTTGGTCAGTATCACATTGCTGTGTGTACAGTGGCTGCTGTATTTCCTACATTATAAGAATGACTATCCTTCAAAAAAGTACTTTATTTCCTGTTAAGATCTTAGGAGCCTCCTGAGCAGATGAAAGGCTTAATACAAGTCTTTTATTCTACTCAACATTATCTTATACAAGTCTCTAAAGACCCTCTTCATTTGTGTCTTCTTTTAAGGTTGGAATGCAAGTTTTTATAACTTTTGCTCATAACATTCAGATACTCATGATCAATCTTGTGAAACTTCTTTCATTCCTTCCAGAGTTTGGGTGCCACCCTTATGCTTTAACAACTAGAAATGAACTTAGTGCAACCTTGACAATAGCTCATTTCTACAATACAATTATTTAAGTTTCATCCCAGTCAAAGCTCAAGGCCTGCACTTGAGTTCTCTATGCAAATTGTTCAACATTCCAAGATTAGTTTTCAGTTCGCAAAAGTGATAATGTATCAAAGAAGAATGGTGGTGTTCGATTGCTTTCTCGCTCTAATTAAGAAGCTAGCGGAAAACTCCCCACTAGCCTGGATGAGTGCAGCTCCAACAATACAAGAAACATAACACTATCCAGGACAATGCACCCCATCCACAAGCATTCACTGCCTCCACCACCGTCGCACAGTGGCAGCAGTGTGTGCCAACTACAAGATGCACTGCAGGAACTCACCAAGGCCCCTTAGACAACATCTTCCAAACCCATGACTGCTATCATCTAGAGGACAAGGGCGGCAGATACATGGGAACATCACTCTCTGGAAGTTTCCCTACAAGCCACACCATTCCATCACTGTCACTGGGTCAAAGTCCTGGAACTCCCTCACTAACAGCACTACGGGTGTACCTACACCAGATAGACTGCAGCGATTCAAGGCAGCATCTCACCACCACCTTCTCGAGGGCAATTAGGGATGGGCAATAAATGCTGGCCCAGCCAGTGATGCCCACATCCCATGAATGAATAAAAAAGGCATATTTATATATATCCAAGATACAAAGTGGTAATTTCTTGATTGGACTCTTCAATAATAAGTTACATAATCCAGATTTATCTAATTCAAGTCACATTCCCCTGCCCCACCACACCCTCAGCTACAATTGAAAGTCAAATGGCACGAAGTTGCAAGAAATGGAATCCCATTTTTTCATGTTCATTAAACATACTTCACCTTACGAATGCCAAGTTATAAAACCACTGACAGAATATTTCAGTAATCAACTGCAGGTAATTTCTTAATTAAATCAAGTATAATACAGTTAATCTTACATCATATATAAAAACAAGGAAGGTATAATCACTATAGTCAGATATGAAATTGAAACAGTATATTATGATACTTCGACCTTATATTCACTTGGGTGTGCACTATCCTTTAAAAATGACTCGTAATGTATTGATCTGAAAGCTGCCAATGTTATTTTTTCTGAAAACAACAGTAATGAAACTAAATCTAAGAATTTCTGATGGAAGCCAGTGCTTGCATATGTTGTGAAAGTTAGCAACAGGGTAATATGCTGTTAATCTTCCACTGTATTGTTACTACCTTCTGAAGTCATTTTTTCTTTGTTACACAATGCTCTGCCTATTATGTGCAAGCTTTTTACAAGCAACTGGTCAGAATTGACAAATTGTAGCGACCAATGTTATTCTATAAAGTATTATGGTTGCAAGCCTCTTCCATTTTTCTCCTTCACATATCTTTGAGATCAAAAGTAGTAGATCTCTCTGTAGTTAAAGCATTCAAAACCTCTCTCAATGTTGCTGCTAAATTAAATAACATTTAAAAAGGAATTTGATGATCAAGTTTAAAATTGAATTGTATAATTGAATACAAAGATTGTAAGGATAAATTTAAATAGGATGGGTCAACAAGCTTTTACAGAAAAATGAAATATATTATCCATGATGAGTAATATTCTGGATGGAAGTTACAATAGCAATCACCTGTGATTAAATTCCTGCCTCAGGAATCTTAATGAAGTTATACATGGCTCAGCTGGGGAAATGGCTATAGTGGACCACATTCACTTTCTTTGCTCTTCATACTGTTTTGATTTTTCTAATGGTAAATTAGCATGAGTTGATTTATGAATTAAATGTAACCAGGAGTACAACAACTTTATTTATATAATGTCTTTAACAAAATGAAATGTCTCAAGGCAATTCATAAAGATGTCATAAAATAAATGACACTGAGCCATGTAAAGAGATTTTAGGGTAGATGACCAAAAGCTTGACCAATGAAGTTCATTAAAAGAGTGTCTTAAAGGAGGCGAGAGAGGTAGAGGGGGTTAGGGCTGAAGGCATGCCTGCCAACAAGGATTAAAATTGGAGATGCTCAAAAGGCTGGAATTAGATATTGGCAGGTTGTCGGGCTGGAGGCCTACACTTGGATCAATATTGGTATGAAGTACAGATGTAAAATGAATGCAATCTAGCAACATAATAGTTACAAAAAGTTTATTCAGAGTGGTTAGAGTTGATTAAAGAAAAAAGTACTTGCTCACTTCTGCTCTGCTTTAACTTCTTCTGATATTGCTGAAGCTGATTCACAAGAGCTATTCAGTACCATTCGGCCATGAATTAACAGGCAAAGCTTAATCAATATAATTGGAAATGTTAGAATTTATGGTATAATTCTATTCATGTCAGGAATTCCCTGTATTGTTGTTGAAGGATAGTATGGATAAGAAATTTGCTGTGTTATTCACCATTTATGCCCAAGTTTCAAAAGTGTACTCAATTGTGGAAAGCCAATTACTTATTTTATTGCAGAAAAAAAGTGACAAAATTAAAACATATCAGAAATGCTTAGATGCCATACAGTATTAAATTGTTATGGTGAAATGATTCTACCAACTCAAAGCGTCAGACTTCAGTACTGTTCCCTATCTGGTGAGGTCCAAACACCTCCCAGATCACTGACGGTGGAAAAAAAGCTTTTTTTGCCCAAAGTGATTACTCCCTCACATTTATTATCGCTTCCCCATTGCAACCTCTCAAAAATTCACTTAATCAATAAACTACAGCAATAATCTTCTCAAACTCCAAAGGTAATCTTATATCTCTTTAGTTTTCCACCTCTCCATTTTATTGAAATGAAGGCTCCAACTCTATCAAAAACTGAAAAATGAGACAACATCCATTCTCATTCCTTCTCAGTTTTAGGGTTTTAAAATACTTGGTACTATATGTTCATTACTCCCCTGATTAATATTCTTATCCTTTACTCTACAAAATTCGCAGTGTGCTTCACTTGGGTTTTCAAGAAAGCAGCTACAATATTATTCCTCTTGCTTGTTCAATGGGAATTAGACATAACTAGTCTAAGGTAAGTACAAGAAATGCAGTGGGTGCTATAGCATTGATTTCAATGCGCAAAAGGGAAGGCCCTGCATCAATTACAACTGAATTGCAGCAGCTGCTCCTCAGAGACCAGAAGTAATTTAATAGTTTGAAATCTATATATTTAAAGTAATTCATCACTCTACCCCCTCCTCTTTATTCCAGCTTTGCCTTGGAGATGCTTCAGCATGGGCAATGTTACAGTGTAATGGACATAGACTTGATTGTTTTGACAGGCTGCTTACATGCTTTAACTTGAATTCAAAACTAAATTGATTGAGGAGGAATTGGGGCGGGTGGTGGGTGGAGTAAGCTGGTTCTCATCCTGAAGCCCTGTTAACATTTAAAATAGAAACCCTTAGGATTGTTAAACAACCATTTAGCATTACCAAAAACAATAGGAAGAATCTTACCTAATTTACAATCCAGCTTATATTTTCCTTATTATTGGGAACCATGCTGACAATCTGAATAAATCAACTCAAACAATTTTACCACTACACTTTCCCAATTTGACTTGGCATCCTTGTCAACTTAAGGAACTCAAAGCTTATAATTTGTGTATTGTGCATTGCATGTGGAGTCTGTACATATTGGTGCTCAGAGGTGTTTGGTGTGTATGTGCATTTAAACTAGGTCTAGATTAATCAGAGGATTTAGGGCTTAAAACTATTTATTTTATTAAAATATGTTTAATTTAGTTTCGTAATAAAACCAGACTCGCTGGATTTATTACTATTGAATTCAAGGCACCTCCGAATAAAAATACAAATTGCAAAACAGTTGTGGCAGCTGTTTCAAGTTTCTCTCCGGGATTTGAGCAGCTCAGCATTTATCGTCCACTGTGCCATAACACTTCTCTTTGTAGTTACTTTAATATGAGGTTTCCTGGTTTGGATTGATTCTTACCTGACACTATTGTTGGTAGGGAGACAGGCAACAATTTCCTGCAGTGTTGAAGTATCAGCCAAATCTTGAAAATAAAAAATATATATTTTAAAATCCGTAGCAGGTGAAGTGCTAGAAATTGTGCATTTAAACTCATCTATTTGACAATGTGACCATTTAACCCCTTAACAGAAAGAAGCAGACAAGTCTGTGATAGTAACCATCATTCTAACTGAAGGTAGTTAGTACCCTTGTTACTCTGCACATTGAAAAGCATTCTATGAAGAAATGAATTCTTATTTATATGGTACTACTGCCATACTACGATTTTTCAGCACACTATACCAGTGACAATTCAGCAACGCCAGCAATCATTGGTGTCAAAACATCTTCGAGATGCTCTTTTCATTTCACTTTGTATCATTACAGCCTAATCTTAACATTTTGAACATTACTTTGGAAACGTAGGTACCTCATTCTTGTAATAAAATTAGGCCACTATCCTTATCCCAGTCAGCAGATGCAAAGCAAAGTTTCTACACAAAGATATCTAGCTCCCTTCCCATAGTACTGCAGTAGCAGCAAAACCTTCGTAGTTTCCGTTCATATCACAAACTACACAAGGTAATATAGCAGCAAACAAGCAATGGATGATACATGCACTAAGAATCAGTAAGAGCCACAATGCATTTGACACAGCTTTGATTTGCCAAGTGCTTTTGGAATGACATTAGCTAATGCGTAACGCTATGCCAGAAAATGTAAAATCAATATATAGTTGTATCAGTTCTATGGTGGTTTTCATTTTAAATGAAAATGGCTTGCAAGGGACTTGAACAAGCTATTCAATGATAAATTGGGTGAGCCGAATAATATTACATCATTGCACCCTTTCAAACTTTACAGGCAGTGTGTTCCAAAGAATAGCAAAAATGCAGAAAACCTATCCAAAAAGTCAAGCAATTTTACCGCAAGTTCCAAAATAGATTAGTCTGAAAAATGCTTCCAAATACAAAAAGACAACTTTTTTCTGGCATACAAAGATACTAATATCTTTTGAAGCTAATAATTGATGGAAATTGAAGTCCCTCGCCCTGACAGATTCTGCATCCTCACTACTTTTAATGCTTCCTCCAGATGGTGCTCAACATGAAGGAGTACTGATTCATCAGCCGAGGGAGTGTTTTCTTGTTCATATTTGATCTGCAGCCATGAAGTTTCATGGAGTCCTGATTCAATGTTGAGAATTCCCAGGGCCACTCCCACCTGTCTGCAAACCATTGTGCCCACACCTCTGGTGGGTCTGCCCTGCTAGTGAGATAGGATGTACTCAGGGCTGGCAAAGGAGCTGAGATATTGGCTTATGGTATGATTCTGTAACTATGTCAGGCTGATCCTTGATTAGTTTATGGGACAACTAACTTGAAACGAGACTACAATGCTTGTGACCCACAAAATGTATTATACTCAGGTTGTAATAGATAAATACAATATCATTAAGTGAATCAAGGTCTCATATTGCCTGTGAACGTGAGATTGCATGCCTGACAGTCCCTGGCATGGGTCATATTCATTTCACTACAAATATTTTAGTGCAATTTATAAGGGCAGAACACAAGGCATAGTGGTAATGTCACTGGACTAGCAATCTAGAGGTCCAGGTTACTGCTCTGGGGATACAGGTGGAATTTAAATTCAAATAATAAATCTGAAATTAAAAGTTGATCTCAGTAATGTATTGTTGTAAAAACACATCTAGTTCATTAATGTCCTTTAGGGAAGGAAATCTGCCATCCTTACCTGGTCTACATGTGACCCATAGTAATATGGATGACAATTAACTGCCCTCAAATGGCCTAGCAAAACACTGCCTTACTTCCTTCACCAGGCTGGTGTCAAAATTGGGAGAGCTGTCCTACAGGCTAGTCAGCAACAGTTACACTCATGAATCATTCCTTACAGACAATGTCTCAGACACACCATCCCTGAGTATGCCCTGTCCCATAAGGTCAGACCCACCAGAAGTGGAAGCACAGTGGTATACAGCCAGGAGGGAGTTGGCTGGGAGTCCTCAACATTGACTCCAGACCCTATGAAGTCTCATGGCATCAGGTCAAACATGGGCAAGGAAGCCTCCTGCTTCCACTCCTGCCCTCAGCCGTTGAAGCAGTAGTGTGTGTTGACCACCACTTGGAGGAAGCACTGAGGGTGGCAATGACACAGAATGCACTCTAAATAGGGGACTTCAATGTCCATCACCAAAAGTGGCTCAATAGCACCACTACTGACCAAGCTGGTCAAGGCCTAAAGGACACAATTGCTAGACTGGGTCTACAGCAAGTGGTGAGGGAACCAAGAGGGAAAAACATACTTGACCTTATCCTCACCAATCTACCAGTCACAGATGCATCTGTCCATGACAGCATTGGTACAAATGACCACCACAGTTCTTGTGGAGACAAAGTCCCAGCTTCACATTGAGGATACCCTCCATTGTGCTGTGCAGCACCACCATGTGCTAAATGGGATAGATTTAGAATAGATCTAGCAACTCAAAACTGGGCATCCATGAGGTGCTGTGGGCCATCAGAAGCAGAACTATACTCAATAACAATCTGTAAACTCAAGGTACAACATATCCCCCACTCTATCATTACCATGGAGCCAAGGGATCGACTCCGGTTTAATGAGTGCAGGAGAGCCTTGCAGGAGCAGTACCAAGCACACCTAAAAATGAAGTGTCAGCCTTGTAAATCTGCAACAGAGGACCACTTGCATTCCAAACACAAGCAGCAGCACTTAAGAAAGGAGCTTAAGTGATCCCACAACCAACGGATCAGATCTAAGCTCTGCTGTCCTGCCAAATCTTGTTGTCAATGGTGATGGACAATTAAGCAACTAACAAATATCCCCAACCTCAATGATGGGGGAAGCCCAGCACGTGGGTGCAAAAGACAAGGCTGAAGCATTTGCAACCAGCTTCAGCCAAAAGTGCAGAGTTGATAATTCAATTCTGCCTCCTCCTGAGGTCCCCATCATCACATATGCCAATCTTGAGCTAATTTGATTCACTCCACTCAATATCAAGAAATAGCTGAGGACACTGGATACTGCAAAGGCTATGGACTCTGACAACTTTCCAGCATTTCAGGTTGAGTATCCCTTATCTGAAACCCTTGAGGCTGATTGCATTTCGATATTCAGATATTTTTGGTTTTCGGATGTGATATAGCCAAGGGCTCAGTGTGTCAATGCATTTTGCTGGGAGGCCTTCTTAAATAGTTCTTCCAGCTTCATCTTCCTCACCAACATTGGTTTTTGTTTAAGTTCCCACACAAAAGGTCTTTGAGGTTTGTGTTGGCTCACGTTAGGGTCTGTTCAAAAAAAGATTCATTTTTCAATGTTCGGATAAAGGATATTTGACTGTAGTGCTGAAGAATTGTGCTCCACAACTAGCCACACCACAAATGAATCTGTTCCAGTACAGCTACAACACCAGCATCTACTCAACTGTTGAAAATTATATCCTGTCCACAAAAGTAGTCAAATCAACCCAGCCTATTCTCAATCATCGAAGTGATGGAAGGTGTCATCAATAGCACTATCAAGCAGAAATTTCTCGACAATAACTTGCTGACTAATGCTCAGTTTGGGTTCTGCCTGGGCCACTTAGCTCCTGACCTCATTACAGCCTTGGTCCAAACATGAACAAAAGAACTGAGCTCCAGAAGTGAGGCGAGAGTGACTGCCCTTGACATCAAGGCAGCATTTGACCGAGTGTGGAATCAAGGAGCCCTAGCAAAACTGCAGGTAATCAGGGAAAACCTAGCACAAAGGGAGATGGTTGTGGTTGTTGGAGGTCAACATCTCAGTCCCTAGGCACCACTTCAGGAGTTCCATAGGGTAGTGTCCTCACTGCAAACATCTTCAGCTGCTTCAATGACCTTTTTTCCATTATAAAGGTCAGGAGTGGGAATGTTCGCTGATGTTTGCACAATGTTCAGCATCATTTGCAGTTCATTAGATACTGAAACTATCCGTGTCCAAATGCAGCAAGGCCTGGACAACATTCAGGTTTGGGCTGATAAGTGGCAAGTAATATTTGCACCATCCAAGTGTTAGGCAATGACCATCTCCAACAAGAGGGAATCTGATCATCTCCCCCAACATTCAATGGCATTCCCACCCCCAAATCCCATACTAACAACATCCTGGGGGTTACCAGAGACCGGAAACTGAACTGGACCAGCCATTTAAAGACTATGGCTACAAGAGCAGGTCAGAGGTTGGCAATCTTGTAGTGAGTAACTCACCTCCTGACTCCCCAAAGCCTGTCCACCATCTACAAGGCACAAGTCAGGAGGGTGATGGAATACTCACCACTTGCCTGGATGAGTGCAGTTCCAACAACACTCAAGAAACTTGACGCCATTCAGGATAAAGCAGCCCGCTTGATTGGCTTCCACAAACATTCACCTCTTCCACCACTGATGCACAGTAGCAGCAGTGTGTACCATCTACAAGATGCACTGCGGGAATTCACCAAGGCTCCTCTGACAACACCTTCCAAACCTGTGACCTCTACCATCTAGAAGGACAAGGGCAGCAGATGCACAGGAGTACCATCAGTTCTCCTACAAGCCACATGCCATCCTTAATTGGAACTATATCTCTGCTCATTCATTATCACGGGTCAAAATCCTGGAACTCCCTCCCTAACAGCACAGTGGATGTACCTACACCACATGGACTGCAGCAGTTCAAAGTGGCAGCTCACCACTACCTTAAGGACAATTAGAGATGGGCAATAAATGCTGGCCCAGCTAGTGATGCCCACATTCCATGAGAAGAATTTTTAAACACTTGGGATTTTCCTTAATAGTATATTGAGTCCAAAATAATACATATACAGGCAACAGTTCAGGGATACATCAAGGGATTCTAAGTAATAGTTAATATAGCTAGTTTCTTGTTCCCCTGGTGCACAATGTTGTGGTAGGCGTTCAGTTTTCAAATTCAAAACTAAACATTAATTTATAGGGAAAATGTACACGATCACTATTCACTTACATTATCCTGATTTTTTTACTGCAATGCTATTTAAACAATACTTGCGCTCCTTGCTGAAGTTAGACATCTTGGCTGGAAAAATCAAACATTTTTCATGACAACAATGTTTCAAGTAGTACTTGCTCCCATGTATTATGCGGTAAAGGACTGAAGAGGAAAGCAGGATGGGAGCTTGTGTGCCGAATATCTATTTTGTTATGATCCCTGTAGAGACTGATAACTTTAACAAAAAACAAATCCCCATGACACCAAAAGAAAGAAAACTGTCTGGGTAAGATTTCACTTTCTAAAACTTTACAGTAACAAGCCAACTAAAAATCAAAATAATTCAAACATTAATTAACAGGCAAAGGGTATTTCAAGCAAAGGTAAATTTCACTAACTAGTTGATACAAAGATATCTCACATAGCTACAAACACTTGCATTACTTCCTGCAAAAATGTGGGACCACCTTTGGAATCTCATGTCTTTCCAACTCAGCCTCCATTTTGCAGGATTTCTCACCCCACTTCCAATAATTTCAGGTGTTGCAATCACTAGCAGCCATATTCCATCCAAAGTCCCCAAACAAGGTGGACTTCTACAAACCCCCTCTCACTTGGGTCATGGCAGTCCTGATGGCACAGAATCTTCACAGACTCCTTTTTCAGCTCCCTTATATCATCTGGTGGGCTCTGCCAACACAGACAGCAGCAAAGAGTCTCGTCCAAACCACAGTCCCTTGCCATTTCTGCCTTCCACTCTGTTCTTTCTAACCATATAAGACACAGTAACAGGGTCTCTGCTCTATTCACAAAGACCTGTTTCAGCATCAAGATCTGTTTGAAGACTGCCAAACAGAAAACTGTTTGATCTATAGAGAGCTTTGCTTATTTGCTCATTACATGAATTCTGTGTTCTGAAGTGAACAGAAAACACTGGCTGACCCAATCCCACTACAATTAGCTTTCTATTTACTCTT
Organism: Isurus oxyrinchus; assembly: GCA_026770705.1. Lineage (NCBI taxonomy): Eukaryota > Metazoa > Chordata > Chondrichthyes > Lamniformes > Lamnidae > Isurus > Isurus oxyrinchus. The sequence goes on from JANJGN010000014.1 coordinate 10,124,267, forward strand.
TGCCCACCACAGGATCTTTCTTGGAACCTGATGTCATCATAATCAAGAAACCAATTAATCCTTTTTCAGAATGCTCCCCAGCCCACTTTGGTCTTCAAGGGACATAACACAAAAATAAAATTAAGCTTCTCAGAGCACATGGGTGATCACATGTTAAAGAATGAAGACAACCCTACAAGACAGGAAACCAATAGGGACATATCAGTGCAATCAGGATGAGAAGGGAAACTCTTGACGTACTCAAGCTGCTGCGCCCGTTAGGTCACCTAAGGGGCTCTTCCTTTTTGCCCTGGCTGATATTTATCCCTCAGTCAACATCACTAAAACAGATCATTTGGTAATTATCACATTGCTGTTTGTGGGAGCTGGCTCCGTGTAAATTTGGCTACTGAGTTTCCTATGCACAACAGTGACGACAATTCAAAGGCATTTCAACATTTCCTGAGGTCATGACAGGTGCATGTATTTTTGTAAGTCTGAAACATGGAACGCTTCACGAATTTGCGTGTCATCCTTGCGCAGGGGCCATGCTAATCTTCTCTGTATCGTTCCAATTTTAATATATGTGCTGCCGAAGCGAGCTTATAATGCAAGTGTTTTTTTAAACTCAATAATAGTCTTTCAATCTTCTAATAGCTTCCAATTTGCACCTGTTTGGTCCATAGCTGCTTGGTAAATCTCAAATTGAAGTACCTCAATTGAGATCTATTTCAGAAAAACTGCAAAGTTGTAGCAGCAAAGGATAAATACTATATCAATTTATCTGTCATTTGTTTGATCCATAGGCAATGGTATCTAGGATTTATTTAAAACCTTATATTTATGTAGAGCATCTCAGTCACTGGACGTCTCAAAGCACTTTACAGCCAATGGAGTATTTCTGAAGCAAGGTCATGGTTGTACTGTAGGAAACACAGCAGCCAAATCTGTGCATAGCAAGCTCCTACAAGCAACCATATGATGATGGCCACATCATCAGTTTTTGTAACGTTGATTGAGGGATACATATTGGCCAGGACATTGGGGATAACTCCCGTGCCCCTCCAAAGTAGTCCCAAGACTTTTTATGTCCAAGAGAACAGACAGAGCCTCAGTTTAATGTCTCATCAAAAAGACGGCTCCTCCGATTGTGGTACTGAGGGAGTGTTGCACTATGAAGTTTTTGTGCTCAAGTCCTGGACTGGGACTTGAACCCACGATCATCTGACTTGAGGAAAAAGTGTTACTGACTGAGCCACAGCTGACACCTAGGGGCCTTTACATGGTGTATAGAAAGCATGGGCAACAAAGAATCTGCTTCAGCTACAACGGATTTAACAGAAGACCGAAATATGAAATAAATGGTGGTTTATTGAAGATGGAATTAAGAGATCATCTTTGGAGAAAAAAAAACTGTGCACAGTGGACAGCCTCTAACCATGGCATTTTAGAAAGGGCTGAATGACTGCCGCTGCCCAAACCAGCTAACTTAGCAAAAGCACAATGATCATAAAAGGGGGATACATATGAAACAAAATTTAGTTCCAAAGAAACTGAAGGAGTAGTGATGTTGATTTAATTCCTTCAAGGAAGAAATGAGATCATACCAAAAAAACTGGATAACCATGGAAATGCATAACAGATGTTACATGATCATAGAGAAGGGGTATAGGTGAAGACGTTCCAAGCGTGGAGGAATGCCACAACTCAAAGGGCTGAGGCTTCTGGTGCAATGTCATAGGACATGACTGAACATTACTTCTGCCGGTGTTCTCTATATAATTGTCCCAGGTTGCCCTCTACACAATGCAAGGTGAATGGGGAAGGATTTGAAGAGAATTCAAAACATTTCGAAAAGGTAAATTTTATTATTTCATTCACACACACACAAAATGGAATCTCCCTGCCCCTGTCAAATGTACTGACAATGACAAGAGAAATACTCAGGGTGAATAATGGATTGTGCTGGCTAGGTGCTCATCTCACTATTTGATGCATCTCTCAACAACGTACTTTCCCATAGTTCCCTGTAGATGCATCATTTATTAAGTTATTAAACATGTCGGTTTAGTATAATCTTAAACAGCACAGCAGCAGTGACACATACGAATAGTGAATGTGCAATCAAGCAATCCATGCGAACTTTAATGCTGCCCTGAAGGCAGTTTGTTCAAAGGGTTCTAAAAAGGGTTAACCCATCACATCAACAGTGTTCAACAAAAGAAGCGGGGTGGGGGAGTCAGATTCTTCAGATATCTATGCTCATGTTAAACAAGCACTAGTCTATTTTTGAAGTTTGCATCTTTACTAAAGATGATGTTCTTGCACACAGCCCCACAGGCAGAGCACATGAATTCATCTCTAGCCTATTGGGAACAAAAAAATACTAGAGGGCATACCAGGCTTTTAAAATCAAGAAATATTGTGCTTTTAAAAAGCAGTCTGTGCAAAATCATTAATTGGCAAATTTCCCATTCATTCCTACTTAAAGGTCTCTGGTAGAAAATATTTGGCTAGGCACTAATGGACTTTTTCAAATCACTCAGATCTAATTAAAATATATACATTAAGGACAAATCTTTTGGGTTGCACTGCTGCTGGTGTAGCCATAATCTGTCCGAAGTGAAAAGAATTAAACAACGAGCCATCATTTCTATTTAAATCTGTATATATCTTAGTTTTGCAGCAACTCGAATCTATAGAACTGCTTTTTGCACAGTGGCTGAAACACTGAAGGGGCCCAAAGTAGAAAAATTAAGACCTTACTGGAATGCCAGGTTTACCTTATAATTAGAATTTCTGTTTATAACATGCACATGGTCTTTCTTTGCACATGTACCCATAAATTGCATTAGGCTTTAATCTGCTACGTACACTGTTAATAGGTCATTTGCGTTCTGTTTATCTCATGATATTTGTGCCAATATTTGCAGGAAAATTAATCCAACTGCAACACAGCAGGCTTAATGGTCCATCAGGGACTGCGTTTACAACGTACCAATTGCTTACCTCATGGACCAGTCAGATGACACTGTAAAAAGCCAGAGAACTGATGGCGTAACTCAGGTTGAGGCTTGGTACTGGAAGATAAATGCTTTGCAACTTCTGAAAACTTTGATTTTAATTTTTTAAAAATGCGACACACTGTAGATTCCAGTGTCTGCAGACCGTCTTTTCCAAGTGTCCCAAAGAGGTGCAAAAAGTTTTCAGAATTTTGGGGACAAGGACCTGCATGCCCTATGAGAGATCAGGCATTGACAAGATGAGCGGCAGAAGCTCCTCACAAGCTTTGCTAGGTGGCACCAAGGAACATAGCTAACATGCTGAGTAGTAGCAACCTTTGAATAATTATGGCCCTCACCCCACTGCTGCAGGAAACACGGTATATTTAATGACATCGGATACCTACAGAACAGCGTCTGTTGTGTATTGAATGCAGGTCCTCAAAGCTCCCTGGCTGATGTTTCAGGCTTCCAGTGCCTGGTTGGAAGGAAGAGAATAGCAGGCCATTCCCACTGACAAGGCCATTGTAGACTATAACATTAGTCTTCATGGTGCACTCTGCATTGGAGGGCAATGGTTTACTTGGTGTATTGTAAATAGTAAAAGGACATGGACATGCCCAGTAGATAGCCCACTGCAGTGTTTTCGTCATCTTAATGTGTGGAAATAGGTGGGAAAGGGGTGTCCCAAAAATAACTGCCTTCAGCTAAAACTAGCAAGAAATGACTGCTAAAAATTAGATCCAAAACATTAACTCTTTCTCTTCCAAAGATGCTGCAAGACCAGCTGAGTATTTCCAGAATTTTGTTTTTATTCCAATGTACAGAGGTCAGACTCCACATATTCAATGGTCTCTTTGTTGGTCTCCCAAAGTCAGGCCATAAATCATGTCAATATGGAGGCCTCTTAAAATTATTTTTCAGTTGAAGTGCCAGTGATGCAAAAAACAGATTGACAATTGTTGTTTACTGCAATGAGCAAGGGTATTGGTGGAGCAGTGCAAACACCTGCTATTCCTTGAACTTTTACTTTAAAGGGCCACATTAATGCATCTTTACTATGGTGCATGTTTCCAGCAAACTACAGATCCACTGTTTCACACCTGTCCACCACTTATTTTAAAAATGGTCTTTCTTTAATTTTCTTGAACTGGAAATACCCATTGGACATTCATCTTACTGCATTTTTGTCATGTTTTTTAGCTTACTAAATATCAGAAAAGGCTGTTTAAGTGCTTGCCCATCCCACATGGCTGCCACTATCATGTTTTACATTATTTGAGCAATAACGTGCATCTCAGACCACTCTCATAAGTGAGCCATCATTCATGCAAAAGCAAGGGTGACCTGATATGCAAAATATCTGGTAATGTAGCATTACCCAGGGATTGAACAGGTATAGTAATTAGTTCATTTAGAGATACTTCACATTCACCTAGTTTCCAGCTAACAAACATCATTAGATTATAACCCAAGTTACACAAAGTATCAACAATTAGAAGTAAAACAGACAGTAGCAGCAAGTCTAGAAACAGATTTTATTGGACATCCTTACAATAAATCAGTTAACTTTTTCTGTTCAACTAAACCTAAACCAGTGTTCATAATACAACCAGTACATGAGATTTCACCTTCCATCAAAAAAATCACCAGTCTTGATCTTGATGGATTCTAAACTGAAAGGCTGGGCCACGTGCTTTGGGAGTTCAATGTGGTTTACAGGAAATCAAAAGGCTACTTCGCAATGGAAGAAACTCATTAAATTCACATGATGATTTCCTAATGCTCACCTAAATGATCATAAATCCATTTCAAAGTGCAACGAAGTTTTTAATCTTAAAATTGTTTTTCTCTGGAAAACAAATGGTTTAATGGTTTCTATGGGATTAGCAATCAAAATTTACTTGCATACAAAAATGCAATATCTCAAGTTTCTCCATAGGCTAATTTCTAGCCACCGATAGGAATGTGGTTTCTAATAGAAGCTAAACATGCACTGAAATAAATTTGAAGTAACCAGTCAAATTTCAAACTGATGAAAATTCAAAGACTTATAATTTGAAATGCAGATCAGCCTATCCATCGCTGTGCTCATGAGACCCTTAGTCTATTCAGGAGGTTCAAGGCTACATTAAAAATCCCCAAGTAATATCTGAAGAACAAGGAGTTCCCTGGTCAACATTAACCCCTCAATTGTGTTAATAGTGTTAAGCTGGCTCTTGATATCACTACTAATGAAAGATCTGGTTGTGCACAGGATGCTTTCTATACTATATTCCAGTTGCTTCTGGACGACAAGCAATGATATTTTAGAACAATGGGCTATTTGCATTCAGTTTATATTCACTAAATTTTCAGGATTCACTTATATTATTAAGTTCTACTTGCTTTTAAAAAAAAACCTTAGCATACCAGGTTGCCCTCTTTTAAAATATTGCAATACAAGTCCTGTTTCAATTAGCGACCCATGAATTTAATGATCAGAAAAATGATCCAGCCACCTAGGAAGCCATTTTAGTTCCAAGCCCAAGAATTTAACTCACTTATCTATTGCAAGAAGCTTCAGCAATTGTAAAGGGATAATTCCACACAAAAAATAAATCACCAAATCGCTTAAAGCCAAGGGGTTCATATATTCCTGAAACAGTTTTCCTAAACCACAAGAGGGCACACCAAACATTTCTCAATCTGAACAGGCTATACATTTCAAATATACAAAAAAGGGAAAACAAAACATTTATTCACATCTATTAACACATGGATTATGTAGATTCCATATCTCTTAAGATGAGCAAAGGGCAAGTTGTAGGCCCACTCGCCAGACAGGAATTACTGGCAAGGAGGGCAACTTATGGTTGTGACTGAATGCTCAGGATATCATGTGTCTTGCATTCCCAATACATTCTAGAGGTATAGCCGTGAAATGTACATCTTCACAATTACCCTTGTAAACAGTACAAAACAAAAACTTAGTTTCAATAGGGGTAGGAAATTACCAATTTTGACAATGGTGTACAACTGGTTTATTTTAATCTTACACAGGGTTTCACAATAGCATTAATCTAAACTGAACAGTTGCATCCAACTTTGGGTTAACTGAGAAGAAATTAAAATAACAGATATATCACAATGGATGTCACAAAGAATTGACCCCTACTAAGAACTAATTGTTTACCAGTAATCTCCTGAAGCAAAGAAATACAAAGTTTTCATAAAGTCTTCTGAACATTTGCCAGGATTTTGTGGTGGGTGGCAAACAGACAGCAACCAACTGTTTATTATGTGAACACTTGCCCACTAAGATTCTATGGGTGTTTTCACTGGTACTTGTTACAATTAGCAAGTCATTTCAGTGCAATGTCTGCAACAGGGGATCTGGGATCAAAGCGAAGTGCAAACAAACATATATCATTTTAACCAATCAGAATGAAGAATCCTTACTGAGGCACAGTCTGGACCAGGAAGTCAGTTTAAATAGTTAACTCAGTACAAAATCACATACTGAAAGCAAAATAAAGGGAAAAAGTGCTGAAATTGAGTGAGATAAAAGACAAAGCAATACTTCTAATCCAAATGTTAAGTTTCAGTGCCAAAGGAGTCACCTGGCTCTAATTCTTAAACATTTCTTTACTGTGGAATGCACAAGACCCAACTTTTTCTGGCAATTTGATTGGGTATCAATCACAAGTACAGCAACTTAATGTCATGTATTTCAAAGTAGAGTCTTTAGCAAGATACCAGTATAATGCAGCTTCTAGAAGAGCAGAACAATCCCTACAACTTCTAGTTTCCAATTTAATTGCAAGTTGCTGCTCACTTTGCATTTTAATTCCACTGAGCCTTATTTATAATGCAAAATCCAGGCCATTATTCTGTTTAGATTCCAGCTACTTTCCTTAATGTATGTTGCCCCACTCAAATTCCTTACTCTATGTAGTATGAGCATGTAGCCAAGCTATGCAAGTAAGGTTACAGAAATTGCCCTTTGTCCTACAAAACACAGCTTGTGAATTCAGAGGAGACTTAATCAGCACTGATCATTTGCAATTGGGTAAAGATTTTATCTTTACATCCAACATTTTGAAATCTCAAAAGAATGATGATCACCATTGATCTGATTAGGATTATCTTCTCTACAGTGTGGCGTCAGTTGGCACAGGTACAAATAGTGCAGATTAGGGTCAAGAGAGATTCAATGCTCAATCTTTTCTTTCACTGAGTTATTCCATAACATCTAGCCAAGTGCATTATCAGGCTGTAACACAAAAAAGGATTCAGAAAAGCGATTGAACTGTTGAGATACAACTTGAACAGTTGGTGCAGTATTCAGAAATGGAAGACTGAATTATAGGCTATACCTGTTCCCAACTGCTGCTATATATGCATGAAAACTAAACAATTATATATTTTATAACAATTTCCTTGATTTCAACCAACTGACCAGTGGAAAATCTCTCTACATTTTGAGACTGTTTGACAGGAAGAATGAATGGCAACAATTACCATTGCTGGTCAGTGTCAGCACATGATATATTATTCAGCTACATTTCCCTGGCTGTCTTATCAACTGCAAATTCTCAAATCATACCACAAAGGAACAATCATGCAAACGTAAGCAGAAATACACAACTATTTCACAAACTAATGCATGGAATGTGGTAAATTTACATTAAGTGATCTTAACTGTAGAATGTGTGTTATGGATTATCCAATAATACTGCAATCATGCTATCTGCATCTTTTAATTTCACTTCAGCTATCCATATAGACACCTTGCAGGATATTGCAGTATTTCTCAAAGCTTCTGCACTCCTAAAATTAACGGTCAATTTGAGACAACTGTCATCACCACAGTTGCTTTTGACACTTAACAAGTAGCTTCTGCAAAAATAGAACAGTTTACAATGGTTTCAGGTATACCATCTATCCAACTGCCTTGTTGAACTGTGTGGAGAGGCCTGGTGTGTGCTGAGCATGCTTCTACATAGCTGCATAGTAGTTTGACACCGTGATAAATTGTTTAATTATCTGTTTTTCTCTTATTTAACTGTATCCACACTCCTCCAGTCAGGCCAGATTCAGGTGTGATACAGGTTGATTTAGCTTCAATCACATGAATATTATGGCTGCATTTTGATCATGTTATGCTTTTAATAAATGTCAAATTGAAACTTAAATTAGTTTGACTAGAAATGTTCTTTAATCTAGATTATGCTCGGGTCAGCAGTTCTATGAAAGGCAGATAAAAATATCCACCAAGTCTATCATTGATCATCATTAATCGAACAGTTCGGTCTAAACACAAGTACTTGGAAGAAAAATGAACACAGGGTACTTTAATCTTTCCTTTTTGTATTACAAAAGTTTAAATTCAACAGATATTGCTGCAAATTAAACAATTTTAGCACTAACCTGGGTAGGCTTAAGTAGGGTCTGTCGCCTTGTTAGGATGTTCTTGTGATATTATAAACAGTATCCAAAAGCAGCTTAACTCTGGACAGTAAGGGATGTTACTTTAGAGTAACCCTGAGGGCTGACTGACCGCTAGTTTCCACATGACAGACTGGGAATGAAGATTTCCACCCCTTAACAAGCCTTTCCGGGTTGGATGGCTTTTTACTGGCCCTGAGGCCACTCTGAACTCATCTTCCCCCACATGGTTTTCAGTGGAACTGTTGAGACATGCAGGCTAATCCCCCATAATTGACATCTAAGCAGCCTAGGAGGAAAAGTACACCATACTACAATTATCTAGGTCATCTGTTCAAATTAAGATTTTTTTTAAAAAAGCATTAGAGATGCATTCAGCATAATTTTCTTTCTATGTAAACGCAAAAATTCATTCCCCGCACACTTCCGCTTTAACTATAGCATATTTTACACAAGGGATTAGATTTCAACACAAAAAGATAAAGCCCTTGAAGCTCAGCATGGGGTTGGCTAAATTTAGTGTGCTGAGCATTCAAAAAAATCAAATCATTCGGAAGCATTTCAGGCTGAAATCAGAAATTCAACACAATAAGCAAATGGGAAATGATTTACACTTTGAATTCTGCACTTGGATTACGTATATAATTTTCTGAATTTTACTGCTTGTTCAGCTCCTGTAGCCAGTGTAATCACAAGGTTCCTGGCTGCAGCAAAATATCCAGTGCCTTTTTGGAATTATTTGAAAAACACTGCACAATTACTAGGTGGATTTGAGTACAATTAATTGCCTATGGTGTACCTAAGGCAGTGCTTACCAAATACCAGTCGGATCTATCGGTATGGATTAAACACATCATTCACTAATTGCTCACAATTGCTTTATTGTTCAACGAGTGGTTAATATGGAAGCATTTATAATTAGTGTAAAAAGATGAAATATTAACATTTCAACAGTAGACAAACGCAATGTGTTTCATATTTTCAGGAATATTTATTTTGCAGCCCTCACAAAAATGCACTTTTATATTATGAAAGCATGAGGCAGGAACTCTCAGGACTGTGAATTTAAACATGCCAAAACAGTGCTTGCAGGGTTGTTCATAGCACTCTCATAGAACCTCTACGCTATAGTAGAACCCAACTCTCACCAAGTAATTTTGTGGAAATATATCAAAGTAGTCTAAAATTTATGAATGCTTCCCAACCTACCCACATGCATAGGTACGAGGTGATTCTCTTTCCTCCCCCCACTTCCAAACACTGATGTTTCAGCAGGAGAGCCCACTCAATTCTTTCCCACCCCCTCACTGTCAAAGCAACATATTGCCAAGTGAGCATTCTCCATAAATTTAAATCTTTGCTCATCAGGCAGCATATTTTCTATACACATGTCCAGTAGGGGGAGATCCGCCAGAATTGATAGCCATTTAAGCACCATGCAGTGCTGATTTACAATGCAGCTGCCAGTTAGCATTCCCATATGGATAGCAAGCCAAAAACATTCCATTGTGGTTTCTACATCAGAGGTATTTTATTGTGCTTTTTATATAATGAAAATGCTCAATAAATGCTGTTCACTTCATACACATGGGCACTTGACACTATTGATGCCAGGCCACACAGCTCCTGACCTCATTACAGCTTTGGTTCAAACATGGACAAAAAAGCTGAATTCCTGAGGTGAGGTAACAGTGACCGCCCTTGACATCCAGGCAGCATTTGACTGCGGCATCAAGGAGGCCTAGGAAAACTGGGGTCGGGCAGCCGGGGGTGGAGAAAGAGTCTCTCTCCACTGGTTGGAGTCATACCTAGCACAAAGGAAAATGGTTGTGGGAGGTCAATCATCTCAGTTCCAGAGCATCACAACAGGAGTGCCTCAGGGTAGTGTCCTCGGCCCAACCATCTTCAGCTATTGCATCAATGACCTTCCTTCCATCATAAAGTCAGAAGTAGAGATGTTCACTGATGATTGAACAATGTTCAGCACCATTTGTGACTCCTCAGATACTGAAGCAGTCCATGTCCAAATGCAGCAAGACCTGGACAATACCCAGGCTTGGGCTGACAGGTGACAAGTAATATTCACACCACACAAGTCCCAGGCAATGACCATCTCCAACAAGACAGAATCTAATCACCACCCCTTGAGGTTCAATGGCATTCCCATCATGGATTCCCCCAGCACCAACATCCTAGGGGTTACCATTGACCAGAAACTGAACTAGCCACATAAATACTGTGGCGAGTAACTCACCTCCTGACTCCCCAAAGCCTGTCCACCATCTACAAGGTACAGGTCAGGAGTGTGATGGGATACTCTCCACTTGCCTGGATGAGTGCAGCTCCAACAACACTCAAGAAGTTTAAATTCACAGGACAAAGCAGCCTACTTGAATGGCCAACATCCACAAATACTCACTCCCTCCACCACCGGCACACAGTAGCAGCAGTGTGTACCCATCTACAAGAGGCACTGCAGGAGTTCACCAAGGCTCCATGGGCAGCACCATCTAAACCAATGACCACTACCATCTAGAAGGACATGGGCATAGGCACATGGGAACACCAAAGCCTGGAAGTTCCCCTCCAAGTTACTCACCATCTTGACTTGGAAATATATCGTCGTTCCTTCACTGTTGCTGGGTCAAAATCCTGGAACTCTTCCTAATAGCACTGTGAGGTAACTACACCACATGGGCTGCCAGCTCATTGCCATATTCTCGAGGGCAACTAGGGATGGGCAATAAATGCTGACCCAGCCAGCAAAGCCCACATCCCATGAATAAATAAAAGCCTAAAGGTGACTTTCATTGAAAATTATGTTGATCTGTTTGAATGGCTATGTCGAAAAACCACACTGAAAATAATCTCACTAGCCATTTCTGCATTGAACATTTCATCTTAATCCTTCTAATTAAAATTATTCTATTTTCTGGCCACATCACAATTGAATGGAACAACCTATCTCCATCATTAGTAAACTACTGTAAAATTATCTATTCAATATGATATACCTATATTTACTCTCATGAAAGTGTTGGATCAACTGGTATTAAATACTAATACTGCAGCATTAGTTTCCTGCTCAGCAGTTAGTTAGAATCATAGAATAGGTACAGCACAGGAGGGGGGCATTTATCCTGTCATGTCTGTACCAGCTCTCTGCAAGAGCTTCGCCTCAAGCCATTCTCCTGGCTTTTCCCAGTAGCCCTGCAAATGTTTCCTCTTCAGATAATGATCCAATTCCCTTTTGAAAGCCATGACTGAATCTGCCTCCAACACACTCTCAGGTAGTGCATTCCAGATCCTAGCCATGTACTACATAAAAAGCTTTTCCTTATATAGCTGCAGCTTCTTTTGTCAACCACCTTAACTCAGTGTCCTCCGGTTCTTCATCTTTCCACAAAGGAGTTTTTCTACCTACTCTGTCCAGGCCCATCATGATTTTGAATATCTCGAACAAATCTCTTCTCATCCTTCTCTTCTCTAAGGAGAACTGCCCCAGCTTCTCCAACCCATCTACATAACTAAAGTTCTTCATCCCTGGAACCATTCTCGGGGAACTTTTCTGCACTCTAATGCCTTAAGTGTGGTACTCTGAACCAGACACAATACTCCAGTTGAGGCCAAGCCAGTCATTTATACACGTTTAGCATAACTTCCTCACTGTTACACTCTCTGCTACTATTTATAAAGCCCAGGTCCCGTATGCTTTATTAATTGCTCTCTTAACCTGCCCTGCAGTCTTCAATGATTTGTATACATACCCCCCCAGGTCCCTCTGCGCCTGCAACTCTTAAGTATTACGCCCTTTTAGAGTGCCTCTCCCCATTATTCATGACAAAAATCATTTTACACTTCTCTGCATTAAATTTCATCTGCCATTTATCCATCTATTCCACCAACTATGTTCTTTTAAAGTTTAGCACTATCCTCCTCACAGTTTGCAATACTTAAAAGTTTTGCGTCATCCACAACTTTTGAAATTGCACCTTGTATATCAAAGTTTAGATCACTAAAGTAAATCAGGAAGAGGAGTCCTTATACTGACTCCTGGGGAACCCCACTATAACCTTCCTCCACAATGAAATAACTACTCACCACTGCTGTCTCCTGTCATTCAGGAGTTAAGGAGGGGTATATTCGCATTGGAAGTTCAGAGAAGGTTCACTAGGTGACTCCTGGGATGAAGGAGTTTGTCTACTGAGGAAAGGTTCATCAGGTTGGGCCTACAGTCATTGGAGTTTTAAAAAATAAGAGGTGATCATATTGCAACACAAGGCTCTGAAGGGAATTGACAGGGTATCTGAGAGGATGTTTCCTTGTGGGGGAATCTAAAAGTAGGGGGTGTTATGACTCCTCGTGAGGAATCTAAAAGTAGAGGGTTTATGATCGCAGCTAAGAGAATACTGGACAAGCCTGATACTTGTTAGCATCTGGCTTGATAGACCATAAACATTAAAAGAATGTGATGCATCAGAGAACCAAGGGTAAGGAAATAAGTGGCAGGGCTCCAAAGTTGCATCGAAACACCAAAAGAATCTTTCCTATACAAACTTGAACAAAACAAACAAGCAATATTGGCTAAACAGGTACTCTGAGCAAATAAGATAATGATTCTAAACAATACGAGCTTCTATCTTAAACTCAGTCCGACAGACTTAGCCCAGCTTAACCTTTTTACTGTGGCTTTCACTCAGTCTGGGAGGCAGTCCCTTTCTCTCTGGGACTGGCTGCACAGGTCACAGCTTTGGTCTATGGTATATTTCTACCAATATAACCTCTGGTCCAAATATAGGCATCGCTGACGGTCACACGCCACGACCCACCAGGCACACGTAGACACTCCCTTGTCTTCTATTTCGTAGCTGGATTTCTGTCAAATGGGGCCTACCCAATTGTCTAGAACTCCCTCCTTTCCTCTCTAACCATACAGAACTGAGTTCTCTGGTTAAACCCATTGGATGCCTACAGCCTCCAGGTCAGCTTCTCTTACACTTTTCTCTAAAAAAAACCCAAATCCCACCAGTTTTCCTTTTAGAGCATACCTCTACCCTCAGCAATTTTCTCCATAGCAACCTCAGGGCTTTCTTGCTTCTTGGAGCCCCGCCACTTCTTTCCTTACCCTTGGTTTTCTGATGCATCACATCCTCTCAGCTGGCTCAAAAGTTCAAGCACGGTTTATAAACACACACAGGCATACTAAACCAAACCGTAAGTACACAACCCCAACTCACCTTAAAACTGAAACCAAAACTCTAAATCCCTAGCCCTTAAAATAGCCCAAAATAGAGACAGTTATAACAGGGGCACAGTTTCAAAATAAGGGGTCTCCCATTTAAGATGACGATGAGGAGGCATTTATGTCGGGGGGGCATCAGTCCTTAGGGAGGTTGGATCAATGAATATGTCCAAGGTTGAGCAAGACAGATTTTTTGATATACAAGGGAGTCAAGGGTTATGGGACAGTCAGGAAAGTGGAGTTAAGGTCACAATCAGATCAGCCTTGATCTTACTGAGTGCTGGAGAGACTCAGGGGGACAAATTGCCCACTCCTGCTACTATTTATGATTGTATGGCACAAGTCCATTCCCAACGTAACAGTATATGATCGATGCCATGAATTGTGATAAGAAATCTATTCCACAACATATTTAGTATGAGTTAGCACAACATTGAAAAATCTTCAGTACAGAACCCAAAATGCTAGCTTTGTGTGCAGAATTACAGGTTAAACTGTCTTAGAATTAAGTTTGCTGAGAAAATCAATCTGCATGGATAGAAGGTGCAAATTCATCAACCCAAGGACAAAAGACTCATTACCAAAAAATAATGGATAGTCAACTTGAGTGTACCATACAAGCTCCCCTTTTTATGCTAAGCTACAATAGCTAGACACCTTTTGCATAAATATATTCCACTGGCGATAACTTTTACTTACAGAACACCTTTAATGTAGTAAACCGTTTCAAGACACTTTAACAGGAGCATTAGCAAAATTGACACCAACCCATACAAGGAGATTCAAAGGTAGGTTTTAAGGAGTGTCTCAAAAGGAGGAATGAGGCAGGAAGGAGAGGTGTGCTCACGAATGGAATCTCAGAGCTCAGGGCCTTGGCAGCTGAAGGCATGGCCACCAATGATGAAGTGATCAAAACTGGAAGTGCTCAAGAGGACAGAATTGGAGGAGCACAGATAACTTGAGGGGGCTTGTCGTGCTCAGGGAAATTAGAAATAGGGAGTGGAGGAATTCACTGAATTTTACAGTTGTTGCTTAAGTGAGAGCCAATAAACCACAGAAGTCTTGTGACATATAACTCTTAGTAGCAATGTTATGCTCCCATTCATAGTGGCCTCAAGTAACTACTTAACTATTAAACTGTATTGAAATACTTAAGCAGACAACTGGTCACAATTTATGAAAAGCTCTCTGTTCTCCTTTGTCACTTCCCTACACTTTGCAATAACTGGGGGAAGGAGGCAAATGACCTCTTCCCAGGTCACTTAATGCTGTTCAAGGATTGAGCAGATAATCTTGGTTCACATTTCAGCGCTGTGCTGAGGGAGTGCTCCATTGAAGGTGCAGTCTATCAGATGAGATGTAAAACCTAAAGTGTAATCTACCTTTTCGGGTACTGCAAAAGTACCCCATATTTAAAAAAAAAGTGCTGTGCAACAAAAGTCCTCCCTTAACCACCAAGAAAAGCTGATTGGACATCTCATTTGTTGTACCTGGGACTCTGTTGTGCGTAACAAGCTGCCACATTTGTCTAAATAGCTATTGGCACTTCATGGAATAGTGTAGCAGGCCTGTAATGGTAAAATATAAATGCGAGTTGCTTCGCTCCTTACATTTCTCCAGAACTGGATACAGAGATTCACAGGTGTATGGTGGAGAATTATCCCTAATATTAATGTCCCTTCCTTACAGGAGGCTAGGCTTGTGCACAACTCACCACACTAAAATAACTGGATGATAATTCATCATGTAGGGAAGCTTAAGTACAAGCATATCCTCTGTGCTATAACATCAAAATGCTGTCATCAAATTTGCCATAACATTATTTTTGTTTCAAAGTAACTAAAAGTATAAAGTATCCCTCAAGACCCATCGGATATCCCCTGGTAAACACGTAACAGAACATCAGATCTTTGGAAGAACACGGACCTTTCTGCGATGGATTTTTAGGTTAACAGCGTTTACTTAGGAAAACTCAACAGCTAGAAAGTACAAATGACTGGAAAACCTACAGAAGCAGTGTCAAGTTTTGATAATGAATGTATTTATATTGGCAGAATGGCTGTTAGCCAGTGAAATGAAGTGAGTGTTCTGGGAAAGATTGCAATGCTGTGTGAACAGAAATGGGTTAGAAAACACTTGCTCAGATTACACTATCACATAGCCCAATTTATTCTCACCTGAGCTGGGTTCAGCAGGAGGGTGAAATATTTATATGTGTTGCCTTTCTGATTACACAATATATTACCCAACAAGTCACCAAAGGTAAACAAATGCTCAAATTTTCCTATTCATGCTGTGTTGTAGAGGCAATTCACACGCAGCCCAAATTGCCAAAGAGGTGCAAATCACAAAATGGATAAAATCACTTTTTCCGGATGATGGCACTGCACAGACAAAGCGAAGTTAAAAACGCAGGATAACAACATCTGAAAAAGATAAGCATATATGTTTCTAACAAAAACTTTTCCCATAAAAGGACTCAAATCTTCAATGTATCGTTTGTAATGGAAACCAAAAGAGTCAAGTGACAATGTGTTAATATAAAGTTGCCTTTGTTGTTTACAATTTTAGTTTACTACTTCAAATTAAAACAGTTGACAGTTGGTCGACACACCAATAAGGGAGCTGAAGACTGCAATGTGAGAAATAACAGGAAACAGAAGGTTCACTGGTGATTCAGCAAATATTTCAAAAGCCATGGCATCAAAGGAATAATCTTGGCATAAGGCTCCCTAGCAGGCGTATCTTCAAGGCTTCTTTTTAAAAGATTTGTTCCCTAATTACTTAGTATTGCACCACTGAGATGTACACAACAGCAAGATCCTTCATTCAAAATCATAATGTCTGCTGGGTCAGTTATTCCAAGCAAGGGTAACACAGGGCCACTATAACGGCTATTTATCGCAACACTATCATTCCCAGCTGGAATGGAGATGTTTGTGTAATTTCTTCGTCAATCATGCTAGTAGTCCCACCCTACCACCCCCCCCACAACTCATTATTGATACCACTGTGTCAAACAGACATTCCACACTATAATGGCTTTGAGCCCCAAGACTGAGGTTTCTGTTCCTGATTACAACCCAATGATTATTGCTTTCAAGGGCATCCATGATGTTGAGTAAGTGCAGTATCAGGCTTAACTGCAACACTGTGAAGGCTCACAGACACAAAAAATACTAACTTGGACAAAGTTCCAGAGGGCTGCAGGCAATCAAAATGACAGCCTTCAGCAAAGCAGGGAGTAGAAATTGGAAGCAAAATTTCATCTAAGGTTTAAACCTTTACAAACTATAACACCTTAATTCTACAGTCCATTCAAGTTAATTTGCAAGTTTTTGGCAAGTTAAACAGATGCAATTTTTGAAACTTCTTTCATCCTTAAAATTGTAAAACAAAAATTGAAGAATGAACAGGGCCAGGACTAATTTGGAAGCTCTTTCAAAGATCTGACAGGCATCGTGGTCCTAACGTCCTCCTCCTAACCTCTATAACTCTAAAATTGTTTTAGTTCCCAAAGTTGGAATTCAGATTAGAGACTTGATATGTTCGCACCCATTCAGGTGCTTTTAAACCTGCCTTGCTGTTCACCAGTTTGAGAAAGAATTTTTAGATTTTTTCCCCCACTATTTTTGAATCTAGGTGAGGAAATTTCTGCCAAAGGCACAGAAACTTAAATGTCAGTGCAGATCGACATTAGAATCTGCTCCAAATTAGAAAGTGCTACTAATTTCACTAGAGTCTAAACCTGACAGCTCTTCTACACAGTTTGTTATCTCATGTTGAGCAATTGTAGAAGCATGTTAATTTACAAAAAAAGCAATTTGCAGTGTTTGACATATGGCTCATTTGCTCACAACAGCTTAATCAAGCAGAAAGCTATGAGGTAATCATGGCTGTTCATTTTTACAGTACAGCAATGTGGAGAGTATTACAACAGCATTGCAAGGTTTGATAGTTTTATATGTATAAACAAACACTCAGCTTATCCTTTCTTTGTCCTGAACCTAGAGCCTCCTAAATATTTGTTAGCTCAACCACCCCACAATTCCTGCCTTTTCTTCAGTCTTGGTCAGCATTGAGTGAAGCACTTTAGGGCATCCTGAGGTCGTGAAAGGTGCAATATAAATTGAGGCCTTTTTTTCTTCATGTAGAAGTCTCTTGCCACATCAAAAAATGTCTGACTACTCAGAACACTATGTAAATTAAATTCACTCCACAAGGGGATAAAATTTCCTTGTAAGCATAATGTTTGCTAGATGCTGCTCTTATTTTTGTGGAATTGCTCATTGTTGCGTTTGTATAGCAAATTTCCAGGAATTTCCATTTATTACTTTTAGCTCTATCCAGAGGGATTCAGCAGCTCTCTCATCCACTTGTGTCACCTTTCCTAGACCTTGTGCTCCTTAAAAGAAAAATCTCTCCTCTCTACTTAACAGATCACAACCCGTGTACTGTAACAGAAACATAGGACTTAGAAGTAGCCCATTCGGCCTTTTGAGCCTGCTCCGCCATTCATGTGGAGTTAAAGGTGAATAGCCATAAGTTGCTACCCAGGCTGCGTTGCTCTACTATTAGCTTTATGAAAATGGCATCACACTTTCCGCTTCATTATTGAAATGTATTGAACAGCATGTAGTTGCTGTGTTTGCACCACAGGTACAAATTAAACTCTTTAAAGTTAGTTAGTTCTGGTCATTGTCTAAGTACCCTTTTAACAATGTGCTAACTTAATTGCTGCATGTCAACGACTCTGGTACTGAAAATTAACAATGCCAAGTGTGGATGGAGTCTTGATTATTAAATTGTTAAAGATGTTTTTTTTTAAAAACAAGAATTTAAATTAAAAGGCTTTTTCACTTCTTCCTCTTGTAGTCCCATCTCTTTCTCCGTACTGAATTTCATTGGGACAAATATGGATTCATTAAGGAAAGAAAGCCAGCACTTCAACTAAGATTCAGTTCATCGATCAGGTATCAACAGAGGGGGTTGATGAGGGTAATGCAGTTGATACGGACTTCCAAAAGGTGTTTAATTAAGTGCCACATAACAGTCACATAAGTTGAAGCACATGGAATAAAAGGGATTGGCAGCATGGATACAAAGTGACAGGAAACAGTAGCAGTGAATTGTTTTGGACTGGAGGAAGATATACAGTAAGGATCCTCCGGGATCAGTATTAAGGTCAATGCTTTCCTTGATGTATATTAATGACCTAGACTTGGGTATGTAGGGCACAATTTCAAAATCTGCCAATGTCACTAAACTTGGAAGTATTGTGAACTGTGAGGAAGATAGTGATAAACTTTATGACAGACAGGTTGTTGGAAGTACAAAAGTAAGAAAGTTACAGTAAATCTTTAAAAGAAAACTAGTTTTGCCTCAACTGAAGCAGTGTATCCAATTCTGAGCACCACATTTTAGGATGGATGTTAAAGCATTGGAGAAGACAGAGAAAAGATTCATTGGAAAGCTTCCAGGGTTGAAAGACTTCAGTTACATGCATAAATTGGTGAAGCAGGGCCTCTTCTCCTTAGCGAAGGTTGAGAGGATGTTTATAGAGGTATTCAACGTAATGAGGGTTCTGAACAGAGTAGACAGGGAGAAACTGCTCCCATTGGTGGAAGGCTCAAAAACACAGAGGACACAGATTTAATACAATTGGCAAAAGAACCCAAGGCAACAAAAAACCTTATTATGCAGTGGCTGGTTAGGATCTGGAACGCACTACTTGTGTGTTGTGGTGGTGGAGGTGGTCGCAGTGGTACATTCAACTGTGGCTTTCAAAAGAGAATTGAATAATTATCTGAAGAGAAAAAATTCGAACGAAGAAAGGATGGGCAAATGGGACTAGCTGAGTTGTTATGGATAGCCAGTATGGACAAAGGGCCAAATGGCCTCCTTCCATGCTGTAACTATTCTATGATTTTTCTTTCTGAATCCAATTTGACATTGAATTCACCCACTCTAATTTACACTTCTTTCTCAGTCTGTGTCGAGTTTACTGCAGAATCCTTCAATCTGATTGGTTAAGATACACTGGCGTTTATCATGTTTACTCAGGTCCCAGATGCAATGTGCCATGCAGAAGTGCAAAAACCTAAATGTGCAAGAGCAAACCTAACCAATGGCAAATGTCACTTACATGCCCTGTCATAGCAAATGAGGGCCCGATATTTATCAACATTCATAAGAAATGTATTATAACACAGACGAGCAATTCAGAATCTTGTGTTAAGATGCAGCTAGACCTTTTTAAAAATTATTTTTAACAATTAATGTTTTGCATGAAATGACTCCTCAGCTACACAACTTGTTAAAGTTCTTCTACCTAGGATTTGTCAACTGATTGGAATTCCAGTATTTATTAACTGAGCCAATTGGAAAGCTACCCCTTGTGATTTCTCTCCCCAATATTAAAGTAATTTGAATCTACCAGCAGTCCTAAAGTATCATAATTTTATCCAATTGGCCTTTTTGATACTTTGACAACACACTATTCGTATAGACCTCTATTCGTTTCTATCATTTTGTCGTCAGCTAGCAAAAATCGTGTTGTGCTCGCAGAGGTATTGTAAACTATCTCGGTAATTGCCCAAAAGCTTCATCTTATCCTTCGACAACAGACCTGCTCGCACAGCAGCTGAATGCAGATCCAAGAATTTTTCTTTGCAGCACTAATCACACTTTCAGGAGGAGTTTATATATCTAACTCTGAACCACTGTCGAAAACCCTGCAGCTTTGAAGATTAAATTAAAAATCGTCAATATTTCTGTAAATGCAGACTTAAAATTATAAATTTAAAAACACCAAAGCTGAAGAAAGAGGCATATCAAAGCTTTTTGTTTTGCACTAATCAGGACACTGGCAAGATTACCAATGTAAGGGGGAAACAATTTATACTGTGAAGAGAATACTGACTGGTTGACAAGTGACATTGCCATGGAGAAAGCAGCACAGATGGTGATCAAACAGTTAACTGCCAAGCATTGTTTGAATTTTAAACTAGGCAGTTTGACCCTGGTGGATAAAGGCGTTGCCTTAAGGAATGAGTCAGCGAATGGCTGTCACTTATCTTGTTTAGTTGAAACAGGCACAATGTACGTACATGTTCTGTCTGCAAATAACAGGGCGCTGTGTATTAATATATGTAGCTTCCAGTGCACGCAAAAACGCTAAATTGCGAGCCCGACTGACAATCTGAAATTGATTGTCAGCGTACTTAGCGCATTAAGGATTATTTAGCAAATGTTGTCCCAAAAGGCATTCTGGCTATCACAGAAATGAATAATGTGGTATCTGAATTTCAGTACCAGTGTGATGCTCGGTACATAGACCGTACATTCCGAAGACTGGTGAATCGTATCAAACAGTATGTTCCAGCTGCTGTTTGCAATGGGCAGGGTACAGACCACACCCAACCAGCCCATGCTTGCAAAACCCAACATTAGATGTGATTCTGTGATTGGACAACATTTGCTAAATAATCCTCAATGTGCTAAGAAATATGCTGACAACCAATTTAATACCTCAGTCAGGCTCACAATGTGGCATATCTGTCTGCACTGGAAGCTACATATACAGGGCCCTGTTCTTTGCAGACAGAAAGAACATATACACACATTGCGTCTGTTTCAGCTAAACAAAATGTGATAGCCATTTGCTGGTTCATTCCTCAGGACAAGAGAGTCAAGCTGCCTGGTTTAAATTTCAAACAATGCTTGGCAGTCACCATCTGTGGTTCAATCTCAATGGCAATGTCACTTGCCAGCCAACCAATCAATACTCCCTTCACATACAGTAAAAATTGTTCTTTTCCCCCTTATATTGGTATACTTGCCTGTCCTGATGAGTGCAAGATGGAAAGCTTAGACATGTCTCTTTTTTCAGCAGCAGCAAAGCTCTTAAATCTCCATGATTACAATTTTTTTTTTACTCATTCATAGGGCGCAGGCATTGCTGGCTAGGCCAGCATTTATTACTGATCCCTAATTGCCCTTGAGAAGGTGGTGGTGAGCTGCCTTCTTGAACCGCTGCAGTCCATGTGGTGTAGGTAAATTCTCAATGCTGTTAGGGAGTGCCTGGAATCTGACCCAGCGACAGTGAAGGAACGGTGATATATTTCCAATTCAAGATGGTGTGTGGCTTGGTGGGGAACTTCCAGGTGGTGATGTTCCCATGCGTCTGCTGCCCTTGCCCTTCTAGGAGGTAGAAGTTGTGGGTTTGAAAGATGCTGTCTAAAGGAGCCTTGGTGAATTCCTGCAGTGCATCTTGTAGTTGATACACACTGCTCCACTGTGTGCCGGTCTTGGAGGGAGTGAATGTTTGCGGGTCGGATGCCAATCAAGTGGGCTGTTTTGTCCTAGATGGTGTCTTGTGTTGTGGGAGCTGCACTCATCCAGGCAAGTGGAGGGTATTCCATCACACTCCTAACTTGTGCCTTGAAGATGGTGGATAGGCTTTGGGGAGTCAGATGCTGAGTTACTCACTGCAGGATTCCCAGTTTCTGACCTGCTCTTGTAGCAGGGGATTCAACAATGGTAATGCCATTGAATGCCAAGGTTCGATGAATAGATTCTCTTTTGTTAAAGATGGTCATTGCCTAGCGCTTGTGTGGCACAAATGTTACTTGCCACTTCTCAGCCCAAGCCTGGACACGGTCCAGGTCTTGATGCATTTGGGCACAGTATGAGGAGTCATAAATAGTGAACATCGTGCACTCATCAGCGAACATCCCCACTTCTGACCTTAAGATGGAAGGAATGTCATTGAAGCAACTGAAGATGGTTGGGTCTCAGACACTATCCTGAGGAACTCCTGCAGTGATGTCCTGGAGCTGAGATGATGACCTCCAACAACCACAACCATCTTCCTTTGTGCTACGTATGACACCATACAGCAGAATGTTTGTCTCCTGCTTCCCTCACCTTGATGCCATACTTGGTCAAATGCTGCCTTGATTTCAAAACCAGTCACTCACCTCAAGAGTTCAGCTCTTTTGTCCATGTTTCAGCCAAAGCTGCAATGAGATCAGATGCTGAGTGACCTTGGCAGAACCCAAACTGAGTGTCAATGAGCAGATTATCACTAAGCAATTGGAAAAACTCAGCAGATCTGGCAGCATCTGCAGAGAGGAATACAGTTAACGTTTCAAGTCCGTAGGACTCTTCAACAGAACTAAGTAAAAATAGAAGAGAGGTGAAATATAAGCTGGTTTGGGGGGGGGGGGGGGGGGGGGGGGGGCGAAGAGAGAGAGAGAGAGAGAGAGAGAGAACACAAGTAGAGCTGGACAGAAGGCCAGTAATAGGTGGAGATAGCCAAAAGATATCACAGTCAAAAGGACAAAGAGGTGTTGAAGGTGGTGATATTATCTAAGGAATGTGCTAATTTAGGGTAGAAAGCAGGACAAGCAAGGTACAGATAGCCCTAGTGGGGGTGGGGTGATGGAATCAAAATAGGCTAAAAGGTAGAGATAAAACAATGGATGGAAATACATTTAAAAATAATGGAAATAGGTGGGAAAAGAAAAATCTGTATAAATTATTGGAGAAAAGTGGGGGTGGGGGGGGGAGGAGTTCGGAAAGGGGGTGGGGATGGAGGAGAGAGTTCATGAACTAAAATTGTTGAACTCAATATTCAGTCCAGAAGGCTGTGAAGTGCCTAGTCGGAAGATGAGGTGCTGCTCCTCCAGTTTGCGTTGAGTTTCACTGGAGCAATGCAGCAGGCCAAGGACAGACATGTGGGCATGAGAGCAGGGTGGAGTATTGAAATGGCAAGCGACAGGAGGTCTGGGTCATGCTTGTGGACAGACCGAAGGTGTTCTGCAAAGTGGTCACCCAGTCTGCGTTTGGTCTCTCCAATGTAGAGGAAACAGAGACCAAACGCAGACTGGGTGACCGCTTTGCAAAACACCTTCGGTCTGTCCGCAAGCATGACCCAGACCTCCCTGTCGCTTGTCATGGCATGTTAGGGCCCATTTCAGAGGGCATTTAACAGTCAACCACATTGCTGTGGATCTGAAATCACATGTCAGTCAGACCAGGTAAGGACAGCAGATTTTCTTCCCTGAAGGGCAATAGTGAACCAGGTATTTTTTTTATGACCATCGATAAATGTTTCATGGTCATCATTAGACTTTTAATTCCAGATTTTTATTGTATTCAAATTTCACCATATGCCATGGCGGATTTGAAATCAGGTCCTCAAAGCATTACCGAGTCTCTGGATTACAAGTCCAGTGACAGAACCACTATGCCACAACCCTCCGCTTCTAGTAAGATTGGCTTTCATTCCAATTTTAGTTAATTTCTCCCCAACCACATTGACAATATTCTTCTGTCAAGTGGGGCCTTTTTTCAAGCCCATTGCCATGGTTAAGTAGACCTGTAGGATTCACAATCAAAATTTACAGCACAAAAATATCCTGTCAGTGCTAGCTCTTCAAGCCACTGTTGTTTTCCCCCATATATTTTAAATACTTATCCAATTCCTTTTTAAAAGCTGTCACAATCCATCTCGATAGCCACTTGACAAAAAATTCCATACGCTAACATCCCTCTGGAAAACGCTTAAACTTAATTGTTTCTAATCCTTAATTATTCTAATAATTAGTTTATTCTAGTTAGTATTTCATTAACACAGCAACCCCTGTATTTGCAAAACATTCCCATTTCAAAAATTTTTGAACCTTTCATTCATGCTACAATTTTTTAATAAATTTTTGCTGTACTTTTGTTATCCTTCCTACAAGGTGGTTAACCAATATCTTGTACAAATTTAAAGCACGTAAGTGTTAATATTCAAGCATCCTTGTATAGCACCCAACATCTCCTTTGCTTTTTTTGTTTAAATACCACTTCTATCTTAAAAAGTTCTATGCATTTCCTAGCTCCTGTACTTCAATTACTTACTGTTATCCTTAAGATTATTTTCCCCCAAACATATTGCTTCTCACATCTCTGCACTGAGCTGCATCTTTACAGATCTGCCCTTTCTATAATATTTTTGTCCTGTAATTTCACAATAATGGCATAGATTTATCACCAGCGAGGTGACAGGGCTTGCCACTAACCACGAAAAAAGCTCAAAGATCTAGCAATCTCTGATGTCAATTTCACCTTTCCCAACATGAAAATCATTTCAACATCAGCAATAGGAATCCAACAGTGATCTCACCAAGCAAGCTAAGCAGACAATCACATACAAGAATTCACGAACAGCAAACCCAGAAGTAATAGTCACAGTAAAATGATTAAAAGATGAATCATAATCAGAGCAAAATGAAGACTGGCTCATACAAATGGTATTGCGATAAAAGCTGAATTAACAAACAAAAAATTTAAATCTATTGCATTTTAACACAATGAAGAGATTTGACATTCCACAAATATAAAATTAGTTTTTCAGGCAAGTGAAGTTGTTCAGCATTATGACTTAGTTATACCTTGTTGAACTGTGCACTGTGTTTTTTTTTTAAAAAAGCGTGTCATGTTCCAGTATATTATGAACTTTTAGACAATACTTTAAAATTTCAGATAGTCTATTAAATTGGCCACTGCAAATCATGTGGCTTTTGGAATTTTGAGTTCCAAACAGACAGTCTTAAAAGTCTCAAGCAAATACTAAAGTGTGGACATGCACCACCAGCCAAGAAACACTCGCATCCCTTTATTTAAAAATGGACCATCAACCAAAAGAATTATAGCATTCCAGCCAGCTTGTCTCTGTTTCACCATAGACTAAAGAAACATTGAAACTCTGTTAGACAAATGTAAAATGGATCGCATCAACATTTCATTGCATTATGATGGATTCTCATCCAAACTAGGCTGGATGAATTTCAAAGTGTCAAATGACAACACAGGATGTGTAATCAACACCACCTTTATTTGCACAAAGAAACTGTACAAGTCACATAATCAGCACATTTTCAGACTGCTTTTAGAACAGCAAGGGCTGCTTGCAGACAGGGTCCCATCAGAGAAGCCATCGAATCAGCTACATGTCATCTAAGCAGCCAAGGCAATAAATGGCAATATCTTGAAAGTGGGAGAAGGTCTCTCCCTAACATGTTCCAACTTCACCCAAGAACCAACCTCCTGCAAATTCAACTACAAGAAGTCTCACAGCTTTCTGAAGAACCTTTGCTTCAAGACCTTCACTTCAACTAAAAGCATCAACTCACCTGAGAAACTACAGGTCTGCTACGAGACAGACAATTATGTATTGTAATCATTTTTTTTTTCTTCATCTGTTTCTAATGTGTATGTGAGTGGTAGCGTGAATGTCGAGGGAGTGAAACACTGCATTTTTAAACTCTGGGGCAAGTGTGGGATAATCTTTACATTTTAAAACTCAAATCTTGCCGTTGAAATTATTTAAATTGAGACGATCACGGAGATGTAAACATACAAAAGAAAAATTCTGTGATAGCTGCAATTAAGTTTAAGAAAGTAGAAACTCACATCAATTCAAGTAATTTCTAAAATTTTGATGGGGCACTGCAGAGGAGCAAGAAACCACTGGCAGCAACTTCTGGATGTGTGCATTTAATTGCACATGCCAGAAGTTGTAATAACAGTGACACTGACACAAAAACAAAAAACGCTGGAAAAACTCAGCAGGTCTGATAGCATCTGTGGAGAGAAAGACAGAGTAAACGTTTCAAGTCCATATGACTCTTTTTCCAGAGTTAAAGGGAAGTAAAAGTATGGTGAAATATATACTGTTTAAGGGGGGTGGAATAGCTGAAGCTGGATAGAAGGCCAGTGATAGGTGGAGGCAAAGGAAAGATTGCAAAAGGTGTCACAAACAAACGGTCAAAGGGTTGTTAACAGTGGTGATACTGGCTAAAGGAGGTGCTAATTGTGACATTAAGAGTGGAAAGCAGGATGATAGATCGAAAAGGCTAAAAGCTGGGGATAAACAATGAATAAAAACAAATAATTTTTAAAAAAAATGAAAATAAGTGGGGAAGATAAATAAAAATAAAAGAAATATAGAAAAAAGAGGGGGGGGGGGGGGGAGAGAAGAGAGAGATCAAAAAGGGGTGGGGATGGAAGAGTGTTCATGGTCTGAAGTTGTTGAACTCAATGTTAAGTCCAGAAGGCTGTAAAGTGCCTAATCTGAAGATGAGGTGCTGTTCCTCCAGTTTGCGTTGAGCTTCACTGGAACACCACAGCAGGCCAAGGACGGACATTTGGGCATGAAAGCAGGATGGTGTGTCGAAGTGGCAAGCGACAGGAAGATCTGGGTCTTGGTTGCAGACAGACGAAAGGTGTTCTGCAAAGCAGTCACCCAGACTGTGTTTGGTCTCTCCAATGTAGAGGCTGCTGCATTGGGAGCAGTGAATGCAGTAGACCAAATTGAGGAAAGTGCAAGTGAAGCACTGCTTCACTTGAAAGGAGTGTTGGTACCCTTGGACGGTATGGAGGGGGAAAAGTAAAGGGACAGGTGTTACATCTTCTGCAATTGCATGGGAAGGTGCCGTGGGAGGGGGTTGAGATGTTAAGAGTGATGGAGGAGTGGACCAGAGGGAAGGGTCCCTATGGGATGTCGACAGGGGGGAGGGGGGTGCACGAAGGGAAGATGTATTTGGTGGTGGCATCATGCTAGAGTTGGCAGAAATGGCGGAGGATGATCCTTTGAATGCGGAGGCTGGTGGGGTGAAAAGTGAGGATAAGGGGGACCCTATCATGGTTCTGGGGGGAGAGGAAGGTGCGAGGGCAGAGGCTCGGGAGATGGGTCGGACATGGTTGAGGGCCCTTTCAACCACCGTGGGTGTGGCCCTTTAGCCAGTATCACCACTATTAACAACCTTTTGGCCTTTTGTTTATGACATCTTCCGCAATCTCTCCTTTGCCTCCACCTATCACTGGCCTTCTATCTGGCTTCACCTGTTCCACCCCCCCTTAAACAGTATATATTTCACCGCATTTCTACTTCCCTTTAGCTCTGAAGAGTCATATGGACTTGAAACGTTAACTCTGTCTCTCTCTCTATGGATGCTGTCCGACCTGAGTTTTTCCAGCATTTTTTGATTTTGTTTCAGATTTCCAGCATTTGCAGTAATTTGCCTTTATCTTAGTGATGCTGATAGTTTCGCTGGCATTACCACTGCAAAATTCAGGCCATTAGCTCGATTCAATTGAATCAGTACGTTGACCAATTCAGAGGTTTGAGGGTACAAGTATCATTCCAGCATTTCAATATTATATCGAAGGAGTGCTACATTGTCTTTTGGAGAAACTAAATCAAGGCCACAATTATTTGGTTCATGCCGGCGCAAAAGATTTGCTCATATCCTACTAACCATTCTTACCTTAACCAAAACCACCAAACTCAGATTTAACTGGTCAGTCATCTTATACTTTGTTTCTCAAATGCTGCTGTGCACACACTGGCTGCTGTATTTACTTGCACAACTATGACTGAGTTTTTAAAAATTAAAAGGCTGTGAAGTATTTTGGGATATAATGAGAACAGGAAAGATGTTATAATAATGCCAGTTCTTTCCAGTCTTCCCTGCACCAAGCCCTTTAAGCTTCAACCTTTACCATAAACTCCAGCACCCTCCCTTTTCTCCACCAACTGAAGCAATATATGCAGTCCTCAGGACCTACTCTCTGGAATCTTCTCTCCAAAATCTGGTTCCTTCTTTATCCTACTGTAACAGCCTGTTTAACAAACACATTCATGATCAAGTTTTTGACTGGTCTTCCTAATCTGGTTATCTGGTTCCAAAGCTGCCATTTTCCTTACACCTCCGAGATATGTTTCGCCACATTAAAAAAGTACTATATAAATGCAAGCTGTGGCACTTAAAAGGCTTGACAAAAAATCCATGTTTACAACTTTCATCTCATTTCTCTCATTTATATTCAGATGACCTGTCATTTTCCCCAGTTAGAATGTGCCAAAGCATCTATTAATTTCATCTTATAAAGTGGACTTGTCCCCACAATCTAGAAAAATCTAATTTGCGCATTTAACATTCTCCAAGTTTACATTCAACTTTTAATAGTCAATCTATCTGAAAGTCTAGAAAAGCAAGTTAAAAAAATTGCCTTACATGGAGTTGCTGTTAAAATCAAATTTGGTTCCTTGCTCCATGTGACATGATAGGTCATTGTGCTAATTAAAAGCGTTATAAATCTTGTATCATGGCCAAAACTAACTCTATGCAGGAATTCATTCATGAAATTAATTTTTTAAATCTTAGTTTAGTTCAACACAAAATGCTTTTCAAAAATTTCAAATATGAAAAGTATTGATTTATCTATGTGAAAAATAACATTTCTATGATAATTTAGTGAGGCATTTTGTGAAAACCAGTAGTTTTAACAGTTGGCTCAATAAAGGATCCTCCTTCAATTCTGCCAGCCTATCAAAGATTCAATCTATTTAGTCTGCCAACCTTGAATTCTAGCTTACCATGGAAACTAAATCAGCTCAGCCGGGATAAACTGTGAAGCCAACAGCCTTGAAGACCTGCACCTTAGTTGGAGAAGCAAAGATCAACATTCAGAAGCAGCACTGAAAGCAGCAGCCTTTGCATTTCAGCCCCGCATGGCTATAGAGAGAAAAAAAAACAGCCTATAAAAAAGTAGCCCTGAAATGAAGCAGCATTACACTGAAAAGCAGAGGTACAGAGGAACCTTCCTAAACCGTCAGTCTTGTATGCCAATTGCAGCAAGGTGACAGGTCAGAATAACTTTCCACATTTCATCTCTACATTCATTTACTGCACTCTTAACAGCACTGTCTTTGACCTATTTGTCATTGGTGAAAAGCTGCCAACAGAATGAAATAATATAGGCCATTTAACACTGATTGCTCCAACAATCCTGTACTAGTATTGCTGCAGAACCTGAGAAGTGTTACTGCGTTATGACTGAAACAGAGCAACTTGGCTGCAAATATATCCAAATCAGGGCTGCCATCACCTTTCTTCAGAGTTAAAAAGTACCTTTACAGGTGTAGAATCATGAGTCTTGGAGAGAGAAAAAGAGAATCTGCTGCCAAAATGTCAATGGAGAAATTCCTGACATGTTAAAAAAAAAATTGTCTACAATCCACAAACGTCGAGAAGAAATTCGCAAGCATCATGGGTCACAGGTATGGGCTCACAATACATTGTTCTATGGCTAGTGAAATTTTACATTCAAGTAACCACTGGCTGAATGTTAGACAATGCTGGTGGCAAAATTAGAATCCATGACCTTAAGGGATGCTGCAAGTAAAAATGTTATTCTCAGTAATGAGACTGAGCAAATTGGCAGGAATCTGGATGCCTAAAAAACTTTACATCTTCCAGAGGATGGTTACGGAATTTCAAAAAGAGATGGTGTAACTTGCTAAGGGAAGTATCTGGAGAACAAGAAAGAACAGCTTTTGCTGCACATATGGAGGGGGGCATGACAAAGGAACCTACATGCTAGACACTACTCCACACCAAGAAAGATCAAAGACATGATTCACAGGAGGAAAAGCTTAAGAAGGGCTGAAAAGTTGGATTTAGGTCCATGTTGGCAATACAACAGGCTTTAGTAATAATGACGCAACTGTACTCAGAGGGTAGTTGCATGGAGTTCATGAATGGCACTCTAATCAACAAAAGCATTTTGCAATTCAGGAGCCTTTGAACACAAACGAGGTGATCAAGTCAGAAATGAAGTCCTACTTAGTAGTAAATATATTCGGTATGCTAGTAGCATATCAGAATGAAAGGCCCAACCTGCTTGTCCTAGCATCGACTCACCATCATATTTAGAAGATGATTTGACCCACAGGTAGAAGAATTCAGTCAGTCAGTCAATCACTGGACTACAAATAAACTCAAGAATTGAAAGGCTTTCCTGAATGAAAATATGTAATACATGGAAGAATAAAGCACACTAAGTCAGGTTTCCACTTCTTTTTAAAAATTGAACTTTGATAGGGCAGAGGGTGCAATCTTGGCTAGAAATCGGAGTTTTGATCCAACAACGAAGCAAAATCTAACAAATGAATGTTTCTACATGGCAAGGGTCAGAAGTGAAATGAGAGTGTTTTTTTTAAATCTGCCTTTTGTTAGCCTATTTACATCTTAGAAGTTTCCAAATAGTTGATTCATAAACCCATTGGGGTCTGGTTCAAAACTAATCAGATGGCAAGCTTAACAGCAGCAAACTGCTGTGGAGCCAAAGAGAAATTAGTCATTACTAAGGTTTTCAGCAACATATATACATTATAGCCAGTTAAATTTTTTTGTAGTCACAAAAAAGTGTTTCTCAATTAAAAGTTTCCACTACAAGGAAGTAGAGCTTCACATGTCTTTTTTCATCATTAACTGCAATTTGTTGAAGAAATATTTATGATTAAAGCTAGACTCAAGATTTCAATGGGTTATCAGTGCTGACTGATCCACACCATCTTCTAGCAAATCATGCCTTTCTTTCAGATTTTCAATATTATATTTTACAGTTTGTCTTTAATTTTGATTATCACATTAGAGCTTCATGCTATAGTTTCCCAATGACAAATATGTTCCCAAATACTGCTGTTAAAGAAATTTCTGCAGCAAATCCAAAATAGTCACGATCCATAAAGAAGCTGCTGATTGTGATCTGTGGGTTAATTCTGAACAACTAAACATATCTATTCAAAATAACTTGTAAAACACATTTTTCTGTTGAACACAATTCTGAGTATACATAAAACAATTTACCTGTAAGGATTTGAACAATGTGTTCTGCTCTCGCAACATTACATAGAACAAGAATCACTGGAGTCAGGGAGGGTCCTAGAAGACTGGAAAATCGCTAATGTAACCCCCCTGTTTAAGGAGGGAGTGAGGCAAAAGACAAGAAGTTACAGGACGATTAGCCTGACCTCGGTCGTTGGTAAGATTTTAGAGTCCATTATTAAGGATGAGATTTCAGAATATTTGGAAGTGCATGGTAAAATAGGGTAAATTCAGCATAGTTTCATCAAGGGGAGGTCATGCCTGACAAATCTGTTGGAATTCTTTGAGGAGGTAACGAGTAGGTTAGGCAAAGGAGAGCCAATGGATGTTATCTACTTGGACTTCCAGAAGGCCTTTGACAGGAGACTGCTCAGTAAGAGCCCATGGTGTTAGAGGCAAGGTACTAGCATGGATAGAAGATTGGCTGTCTGACAGGAGGCAGAGAGTGGGGATAAGGGGGTCCTTCTCAGGATGGCGGCCGGTGACTAGTGGAGTTCCGCAGGGGTCAGTGTTGGGACCATAACTTTTCACTTTATACATTAATGATCTAGATGAAGGAACTGAGGGCATCCTGGCTAAGTTTGCAGATGATACAAAGATAGGTGGAGAGACAGGTAGTATTGAGGAGGCAGGGAGGCTGCAGAAGGATTTGGACAGGTTAGGAGAATAGACAAAGATGTGGCAGATGGAACACAACGTGGGGAAGTGTGAGGTCATGCACTTCGGTAGGAAGAATAGACGCATAGACTATTTTCTAAATGGGGAGAGAATTCAGAAATCTGGAGTGCAAAGGGACTTGGGAGTCCTAGTCCAGGATTCTCTTAAGGTTAACTTGCAGGTTGAGTCGGTAGTTAGGAAGGCAAATACAATGTTGGCATTTATTTCGAGAGGACTAGAATATAAAAGCAGGGATGTGCTGCTGAGGCTTTATAAGGCTCTGGTCAGACCACATTTAGAATATTGTGAGCAATTTTGGGCCCCATATCTCAGGAAGGATGTGCTGGCCCTGGAGAGGGTCCAGAGGAGGTTCACGAGAATGATCCCAGGAATGAAAAGGCTAACATATGAGGAACATTTGAGGACTCTGGGTCTATACTCGATGGAGTTTAGGAGGACGAGGGGGGATCTGATTGAAACTTACAGAATACTGAAAGGCCTGGATAGACTGGACATGGGGAAGATGTTTCCATTAGTAGGAGACACTAGGACCTGAGAGCACAGCCTCAGAGTAAAGGGAAGACCTTTTAGAACAGAAATGAGGAGAAACTTCTTTAGCCAGAGTGGTGAATCTATGGAATTCATTGCCACATAAGGCTGTAGAGGCCAGGTCATTGAGTGTATTTAAGGTCGAGATAGATAGGTTCTTGATTGGTAAGGGGATCAAAGGTTATGGGGAGAAGGCGGGAGAATGGGGTTGAGAAACTTATCAGCCATGAATGAATGGCGGAGCAGACTCGATGGGCCAAATGGCCTAATTTCTGCTCCTATGTCTTATGATCTTATACAGCACAGAAACAGGCCATTCAGCCCAGCCAGTCCATGCTGATTTTTCTGCTCCATTCAAGTCTCCTCACAGATTTAGATGATCTTATAACCTTCTTTTACCATCTCCATCATGTACAGGTTTTGCTAGCTTCCCCTCAAATGCATCCACGCTACTCGTTTCAACCGCTCTCAGTGGAACTCTACATTCTTACTGCCCTTTGAGTAGTTTCTTATGAACTTCCTATTGGATTTCTTGGTGACCATCTTGCATTGATGGCCTCCAGTTCTGTTCTTCCCTACAAAAAGAAACAGTTACTCTGTATCCTAAGTTTCATACACAGTTCAATTTAGTTGCTCACATGCAGGCTTGTACATTTGGGTAATTTTCCCAAGTTATCTGAGAGATAGTTTGATAAGCAGTTAACTACAATATCCTATGAGTACATTCAGAGAAGCTCAGCAGTTAATACAATATCATGCTTAACAATGTAATAATGCAAGGCAAAAGTCTGATTTTTCTCTCCCCCTACTGCAACTTTAAAAGGAATTTGCATATTTCAAATAAAGATTTGCCCCAATTGAACCAAGTGAGAGTCAGCATGAGAGTGAGACAAAAGAATGGTTAATGAATATTTTCAGGTCCAGTTTTACTGCAAGTATTGGGACATTAAGCAACTATTCGGTTATTATCCATCTTGAGGGGCGTAAGGAACACACACACACACACACACAATGTTACCGTCCTGGAACAGAGTGTGCCATGAAAGGCAGGGTGGTGCTGAAAAGGAGTCCTGGGCCAAGGGAACAGCCTGACAACAACATTTTAATTGGCTCCTGACAGATGACCAGGTTTTATGTGACAGCACTGTGCAGAATAGCTCCTTGCCTAAAAGGAACAAGACCTAAAACCTCTCTCTCCTGTGTGGAGGATTCCAATAACTCCACAATAATAGCTGGCTGTTTTTTGTCCTTCATATCTCTATAACCTGCTCTCTGAAAACCCCTGTCAGGAGAAAATCACCATGAGAGATACTGAAAAGCAAGTGCTCAACCAGCGAACTAAATACTGAAAGTGCTGGAAAACCACCTCGTGTCATCAAGAACTGAAAGGATTTGGGAGACATCGATCAAAATCAATCTATCGAATTCTGTACTTCAGAATTAGTACCATTGAAATCCATGCTTTATGTGTCTTGTATGCATGCGTGTATATATGGAGACCAGCGGGGCTTGAATTTTCAGCACACTATCCCCAGTGATTTGCAACAAGTTAAATAGCTAGATTCTGTAAACTACTCTAAATCTAGCTGTATTTCCAAATATTTTCTTGTTAATAGTTTCTGTTTGTAGGTTATAAACTAAGCTAAAGTCTGCTCAATTGTTTATTCTTCTGCTTTCTGAAACCAAGATCACACTATCTACAGTGGCAGGTTGGATCTTAGTCACAACTAGGACTGGAGTTCTGAAGAGGTGTCATATTGGACTCAAAACATTAACTCTGTTTCTCTCTCCACAGATGCTACCAGGCCTGCTGAGTTTTTCCAGCACTTTCAGTTTTTATTTCAGATCTCCTGCATCTGTATATTTTGTTTTTATCACATGGAAAGAGATGCTTCTTAGAAGGCCACTGCAACAGATCTGGAGGAAGTTCATGAACACGTGTTCAAGTCAGAGTCAAATTTATTCTCTCCAGCAAAAGCTTCAAGTTGCTCATATTACACTAATCGTCAATAGAATATATTTAATTGCCAGAATTTCAATACCTCACTATCACACTTGATAGAAAAAGGGTGATTAACAGCAGAACCATAGGGACAACCATGAATTTCTAATTTCCAAACTTCAAACGTAATCCTCACTTGGTGAACTAGGAAAAACTTGCGTTCAAGAATCAAAGCCACCAGCCCATTCAATTCAACACTCTTTTCAAGAGTCTCCACCCACCCCGTACTTCCCCCAACATAACTTATCCACAAAACCTGTTCCCTTCATTCTAAACACCCACCCACCAAACTCTCTGCCATTAACAGCCCACCAATCCTCTGTCAAATGAATCTTGCAACTGCATTTCCACTTCTCCGTTGTTGAAACTTTCCAATTTTCCTTCTGCTACACGAGTATCGACAATGCACTCACTGGTCAAAATCACATGATTATTCATGTGCTTACCGTATTATCCTTCTCTGTCTCTGAGGCCAAGTACACCCTCCTCCAAAGTTTCGCACCTCAATCTACCTCCTTAGCTCTGGTCTGTGTTTCATGTGTAACTGCTGCAGCAAAAAAAAAAAAAAGGTGCAATGATTTATCCTCTGCCTGCACAATCACCTTGCCTAAACCCAGAGTTCCATCTCTGGTCCCCCAATGCTGTCATTCTATTTTAGTTGCATAAATAGCTTGGAGATTTTTCAGAGACAGACTACATCATCTGTAATTGAAACCTGAGTTAGGGTGGCCCAGTTTAACTACCAAGGCTGATTGTGGCTTAAGTGCTCACTGGAGTTCAGGTTAATATACACTATTCCACCTAAAAGAAAGCAACCACATTATCTCAGAATCACTGCAACAAGAATATACTGAATACACAACACAGCAAAATAAATGTCGAAGAGGTCAGAGAAGCAGATCTCAGCAGTTAGATTTAACTTCCAAGCTTAGGTTTTCCATGGTTAAATCCAAATCAGCCCAGCAAATACTTAAGAGCTTTTCTAAGTGTGTTGGAACTGAAGCTTCTTCAGATGAAACAACTTTGGCTCATCCAGTTGCCTGGTAATCCGAACACAATTTAGAGATGTTTATTTCAGGTAAAGATTTTGATGTGGAAAGCATGATCATACATACACACCCAAGTTCTGTATGTCTCAGCAGTAATATGACAGCACTAAAAATTAGCAGCCAAGCTTGGGACATAATTTTTAAATCCTTAAAGTTTTTGATGTAAACACACATTTTAAGTTAAGCATTGTTAATCGTAACCAATACAGTGAAACAGGTTGTAGCAGTTTATTACCCGATCTTTTACTTTCACCATGACATCTTGCTCAATTTGACACAACAATTAGGAATTACATTTTAAGTTACTCCATGGTACAAAGGCAGATGCAATTAAAAAAGTCCTTTTAGTGTTCTGAGACAGTCAACACAGATTGAGACCTCGAGACTAATCTGCACTTCTACATCAGGTTCAATGAGGGGGATGGAGGAGGACAGATATCCACTTTTCATTCAGATCCATTCCTGACCCTAGTCAACTTTCTGTCCACAGAATCATAATGCAGGAAGCAAGGCTTTTAACAAAATGGGAGTAGTCTCTATGATACCTACAGAACTATATATTCCTTCTAATTTATACCTCCACCTCCCCTCAGCTTGTTATACCCAGAGGCTCACTTTTACACTCATTCTTGGCATCCTCTACTGGCTGGCTAGCTTCTTATAGTTTCTTATACCCCATTAGTCAATTAATTTCTCTTTAATTGTTCCATCGCTTCACCCAACACCACACCAGCCATTTTCCGCAACCCAATGTCCCTTCATGCTAGTGGAGGTGGAGAAGGGATTTGGAGGTTCATGCACACAGACCATTAAACCGTAATCCTTTGGTTGAAAAAAATTGGAAAGGTTTATGGAATGTTACTGTGTATAACTAGAAAGCTAGAATATAAACAAGAGAAAAATTTCTTGCAGTTATACAATTCCCTTGTTCAACCACATCTGGACGACTGTATAGTTTTGGGTACTACGCCTTAGAAAGGACACACTTGGCCTCTGAAGGAGTCTACTGCAAATTCACCAGAACTCCAAGGATTAGACTTGTATTCCCTGGAATATCTATGGTTAAGGGACAGTTGATTGAGGTTTTTTAGGAGTTTAAAGGAATGAGGCGGTACATAGCAACAAACTTTTCCACTTAGAATTATAGAAAAGCAGGACCAGGCAACTAGCCCAAGCCTGCTCCTCCATTCACTATCATCATGGCTGATCCTCTATCTCAACACCATACTCTCGCACTCCCCCTATACCCCTTGACGCCTTTAGAGTCTAGAAATCTATTTCCTCCTTAAATATATTCAGTGACTTGGTCTCCACAGCTTTCTGTGGTAGAGAATTCCACAGGTTCACCACCCTCTGAGTGAAGAAGTTTCTCCTCATCTCAGCCCTAAACGTCCTACCCCGTATCCTGAGACTGTGGCCCTTTGTTCTAGACACCCCCAGCCAGAGGAAACATCATCCCTGCATCCAGTCTGTCCAACCCTGTCAGAATTTTATAACTTTATGATATCCTCTCTCATTCTTCTAAACTCCACTGAATACATGCCTGGACAGCTCATTTGGTTCCCTCATCCAAATCATTGAATAGCTGGGGCCCAGGAACTGATCCCTGCTGTACCCCACTAGTCACTGCCTGCCACTCCGAAAAAGACCCATTTATTCCGACTGCTCCTCTCTGCTAACCAATTCTCAATCCATGTCAATATATTATCCCCAATCCCATGTGCTTTAATTTTACACACTATCCTCATATGTGGGACTTTATCAAAAGCTTTCTGAAAATCCAAATACACCACATCCATTGGCTCTCCCTTATCTATTCTGCTAGTTATGTCCTCAAAAAACTCCAGGAGGTTTGTCAAACATGATTTCCCTTTCATAAATCCATGTTGACTTTGTCTAATCCCATTGACATTTTCTAAGTTTCCTGTTATAATAGGCTTTAACATTTTCCCTGCTGATGTTAAGCTAACCAGTCCATAATTCCGTTTTCTCTCTCCGTTCTTTTATAAATAATGGGGCCACATTTGCCACCCTCCAATCTGACAGGACTGTTCCAGAATCTACAAAATTTTGGAAGATGACAACCAACGCATTCACTATTTCCATGACCACCTCCTTTAGTACCCTGGGATATAGATTATCAGGCCCTGGGGATTTATCGGCTTTCAGTCCCATTAATTTCTCCAGCACTATTTTTTTTAGTGATACTAATTTCCTTCAATTCCTCCTTCTCACTAGACCCTTGGTTTCCAATAATTCCTCCATGAAGACAGACCTAAAAAGTAGTTGTTTAATTGCTCTGGCATTTCCTTGTTCTCCATTATGAATTCTGTTTCCGACTGTAAGGGACGTACATTTGTTTTCACTAATCTTTTTCTTTTTACATACTTACAGAAGCTTCTACGGTCCGCATTTATGGTTCTTGCAAATTTACTCTCATACTTTATTTTTGCCCTCTTAATCAATCTATTGGTCCTCCTTGGCTGAATTCAAAACTGTTCCCAATCCTCAGGCTTGCTACTTTTTCTAGCAACTTTATATGACTCCTCTTTAGATCTAATATTATCCTTAATTTATTTTGTTAGCCATAGTTGGGCTGCTTTACCTGTTGTGTTTTTGTGCCAGGGAGGAATGTATAACTGTTGCAATGCATACATTTGTTCCTTAAATATTACCTATTGCCTATCCACCATCATGTCTTTTAATGAAGTTTCCTAATTTACCTAAGCCAATTCACACCTCATACCTTTGTAGCTTCCTGTGCTAAGATTTAAGACCCTAGTTTCAGAAGTGTCCCTGACTTCCCACATCACACAGTAGGAGCATTCCACTTGGCCAAGCTGCCCTGTCATGACTTATCCTTAAATTACTCCCTTTGCTTTTACTTCCTCTAGTTCAGAGAATATCAAGGACAGAAGAAATACTTACCAGGTCCTACTTACCAAGGCTGTTGCTCTTCTTACTGAGTAAAGATAGAAAATGAAAGGTTCTCTGCTTCCCTGTTCACCAAACTCCAACTGAAGCACTCTAATGCAGCCCAAAGCAGCACTGTAGACGGCTTACTTATATGCTGTCTGAATCTAGCTTCTGAAAAGCTGTTTAAGACAGTTAACTAATTAACTAGCTGCAACTGTAAGGGTGGTGGGGCAATGCAAGGGAGGGCCAGGGAAAGGAACAGGGTGAATGCACATGGTAGCACAGCCTGAAGATGGGATGGTGAGGATTGCAATGGTCAGATGGAGTGAAGCTAGAGACATTTCAAACCAAGGATAAAGACTTCACATACCTCATCACATGAGAAATTACAAGATATTATATCACGGATTAAACAATGTCACTAGAGCCTGACTGGATACATCATGGGACCCAGAGTTGAGAAAGAAAGTTGCATAGGTCCTAAAAACTATATTTAAGGTCGATATTGATATAGATGCCTAGTGAGTGGTGAAAGTATCTTTGTAAAAATGGCGTACAGAGTTAATTATACGCCAGTGAGCTCAGCACCTGTGATTAATTTAAAATTCTGAAATTTTCTTTAAGAAAAGTATCACATATCTAGATTGGAAGTAGTTGACAATTGTGCTCAAAAAACCTCTCTGAATTCTTTGAGCAGGTAATGGAGTTGGTAAGGGCAAAATGCAGTGGATGTACTGTAGATGGACTTTAGTAAGGCCTTTGACAAGACAAGAGAGATCACTAGGGAAGATTAGGGGTCATTAAAAACTTGAAAACTGGTTAGAAGGAAAAAAACATTAGGTGTTAAAGGTACTTTCTTTGAGGTGTGGAATGGAATTTGGCTGTCATGCTTCTTGGGATTCAATTCTAGAAGCACTTCTGCTCAGTATGTACATCAATGATTTGATAAGCCTAGAGAGTAATGTCAAAATTTGCATATCATAGCAAATTCTTTACAAGACAAAAGGAAATTTCTAGATATGTACCTCGAGTCAAACAGCAAAACTCAGGTGCTCCATGAGAATATGGGATAGAAATGAATTTTTTATGTAGAACACCGGCTGAAGGTCATGG
The DNA here is from genome assembly GCA_026770705.1 of Isurus oxyrinchus. NCBI lineage: Eukaryota > Metazoa > Chordata > Chondrichthyes > Lamniformes > Lamnidae > Isurus > Isurus oxyrinchus. The sequence goes on from JANJGN010000014.1 coordinate 10,163,932, forward strand.
CATTAAATTTATTTAATATTTGTTCAACAATTCTTTTTCAAACTGACTAACAGTCATCATGGCACACAGTAACCAACAGCTGCTTTCCTATAATAAAAGGAAAATGCTGTGGACACGGGAAATCTCAAATAAAAACAGAAAATGCTGGAAAAACTTAGGTCTGGCAGCATGTGTGGAGAGAGAAACGGAATTAACATTGAGTCCGTATGACTCCTCTTCAGAGCTAAAGAGAGGTAGAAGTGTGATGGATGTTACACCGTTTAAGAGGGGGTGGAGCAAGTGGAGCTAAATAGAAGATCAGGGATAGGTAGGAGCTCGGAGAGGTTTGACAAAGATGTCACGGGCACAAGACAAATGGAGTGTCAATGGTAGTGTTAAAGGCTAAAGAAGGCGCTGATATTAACATAAAAGGTAAGACAGCAGAATGTGTTAATAGCAGAAGGGTCAGCGCTCTGTGAAAGCGCAACATAACATGTGGCCCTGTGGGGTTTGGGGAAAGAAACTTTAAAAATTGGATTAAAAAAGGGGTAAAGATGGAGGTGAGAGTTCTTGTTCTGAAGCTGTTGAACTCAATGTTAAGTCCAGAAGTCTGTAAAGTGCCTAATCAGAAGATGACGTGCTGTTCCTCCAGTTTGCAATGGGATTCACTAGAACATTGCAGTGGACAAACAATGGACATGCGGGCATGAGAGCAAGATGGTGACTTGAAATGGCAAGTGACACGAAGATCTGGGTCATGCTTGTGGATTGAGCAAAGGTGCTCCACAATGCAGTCACCCAGCTTGCGCTGAGTCTCCCCAATTTAGGGACAACCGCATTGGGAGCAGCGAATACAGTAGGCAGTATAAAATCCATCACATGTCTACCTCTCTTTAGCTCTGAAGAGGATTCATACAGGCTCAAAATGTTAATTCTGTTTCTCTCTCCACAGATGCTGCCAGACCTGCTGAGTTTCTCAAGCATTTTTTGTTTTATTATTATAGCTGCTTTCCTATGATCACATCATGCAAATTTATTAAATCATGAATTGTAGAATTTACTGGCATTTAATTTCACTGCACATTCCAGCAGGATTCTTCACCGTTAGGAGGAAATAGGATGTGCTTTTTAAATAGGAAATTAAACAAAAGAAAACATGCTAGGCACTGCAGCTCAATCTGTCATTACAACTATTAATTAAAATTCATGGCTTAAAGTTAACAAAGGAGGTTGTAAGATGCATGCACAGTATTCCTCCTCCTTTATATATTTGCGACTTAGCAGCTGCTCCTACCAGTCATTGTTCTGAACAACAGTAAAGTAATTTAGTGTGGGTCAATAGGAAGCATATCCTTTTTAACAAACCAAGTCCTTTTTAACAAACCAAGTTCAACAAGATTTTAAAGGTTTAGCTAGACTATCCCTTTGCAGCAGAACTGTTAGAGTAATGGTTAGTGTTATTTATGCACATTGTCATGAGCAAAAATGTCATGAGCCTGATAAATCACCCACATTTGCTGTTACCGCCGTATATGCGCAGTTGTACTGTTTTACTCCGTGACAGCATTGCCAGGCTGCAATGGCTACAAGCAAAGATGCTTTTTTTTTAAAAAAAAATTCATTCACGGGATGTGGGCTTTGCTGGCTGGGCCAGCATTTAATGCCCATCCTTAGTTGCCCATGAGAAAGTGGTGGTGAGTTGCCTTCTTGAACTGCTGCAATCCATGTGGTGTAAGTACACCCACAGTGCTGTTGGGGGGTGGTGGGGGAGTTCCAGACTTTGACCCAGCGACAATGAAGGAACGGTGATATATTTCCAAGTTAGCATGGTGAGTGACTTGGAGGGGAACTTTCAGGTGGTGGTGTTCCCATCTATCTGCTGCCCTTGCCATTCTAGATGATACTGGTCGTGGGTTTGGAAGGTGCTGTTTAAGGTGCCTTGGTGAATTCCTGCAATGCATCTTGTAGATGGTAAACACTGCTGCTACAATGTGTCGGTGGTGAAGGGAGTGAATGTTTGTGGATGGGGTGCCAATCAAGTGGGGCTGCTTTGCCGTGGATGATGTCGAGCTTCTTGAGTGTTGTGGGAGCTGCACTCATCCAGGCAAGTGGGGAGTATTCCATCACACTCCTGACTTGTGCCTTGTAGGTCGTGGACAGGCTTGTCAGGAAGTGAGCTGCTCATTGCAGGGTCCCTAGCTTCTGACCTGTTCTTGTAGCCACAGTATTTATGGCTAGTCTAGTTCAGATTCTGGTCAATGGTAACCCCCAGATGTTGATAGCAAGGTTTCAGTGATGGTAATACGCCACTGAATGTCAAGGGGCGATGGTTAGATTCTTTCTTGCTGGAAATGGTCATTGCCTAGCACTTGTGTGGCACAAATATTACTTGCCACTTGTCAGCCCAAGCCTGGATATTGTCCAGATCTTGCTGCATTTGGATATGGGCTGCTTCACTATCTGAGTCGTCACGAATGGTGAACAATCATCAGCGAACATCCCCACTTCTGGCCTTATGATGGGAAGCAGGTCATTGATGAAGCAGTTGAAGATGATTGGGTCGAGGATACTGCCCTGAGAAATTCCTGCAGTAATGTCCTGGAGCTGAGACAATTGACCTCCAACCACCACAACCATCTTCCTTTGTGCTATGTATGACTCCAACCAGTGGGGAGCTTTACTCCAATTCTCAATGACTCCAGTTTTGCTAGGGCTCCTTGATGCCACACAGTTAGATGCTGCCTTGATGTCAAGGGCAGTCACTCTCACCTCACCTCAGGAGTTCAGCTCTTTTGTCCATGTTTGAACCAAGGCTATACTGAGGTCAGGAGCTGAGTGGCCCTGGCAGAACCTAAATTGGGCGCCAGTGAGCAGGTTATTGCTAAGTGCGTGCTGCTTGATAGTGCTATTGATGACCCCTTCCACTACTTTACATTTGAAGTTATTAAAGACAGCAATTTTTAAAAATCCCCTCAGTGAGGCGGAGGGGAGGAATGGAGCCAGGGATCAGGATGAGGAGGGTGGGGAGGCTTCTGATTCAACTGGTGACGACTGCAATTCCACATTAGAACCTCAATATTCCGCATTTGCAGCTCAAGGGCTTTGGGTTGGATCTTTTTCGGATGCTGAAGCCATTCACCCAGTTTGAGTCCCAGAGCAGGCAGGCAGTCAGGGTGTGGCCTCCTTGCAGTTTCTGAATCTCCTGTTCCAGAGCCTCTTCCCCTTAGCCTGGGCTTTCACCAGGAAGCAGCTTTGGAGCTGCAAACACAGGATATGGAGATTGAAATCCAGAATTGCAGCTGTCATCGGGTGGACCAATAGCCTCCCCTCCCTCCCAATCCTCGAAAACTGCAGGGATGCTGCGCTTCCAACTGCCTGCCTGCCATGGGGCTCAAACTGGGTGAATGTCTTCAGAATCCAAATAAGATCCAACTGGCACTGTCTCTCCTTCAAATGACATTTTTTTTTGCGCAAGCTCAGACAAGTGTGCATGTGCAGATGAGTATGGTGGCCATCTTGTGTTGGCAGGAGATACTTTGACAAAGCAGCCCATAAAGCACTGGTAATACAACTGTCCTGTTTGACTGGTGTGTCGAAAGGTATGGAAATGGTTGTATTTAGTTCTTTTATCTCAGTGGTAGATAATCTCCAAATCATTATAGTCAGATACGAATAGCGATGTGCATAAATTTTAAACGGGACCCATGAGGTTCCATATGACCCAAGCTGCCCACAAAGAACTTGGATGTTTCTGTGATCCTAAGCTACTGCTACCAATTAAAATGATCTTGCTTATATATCATCTGAACACATCTGGTCTTTGTAAAGCAAATAAAATATATAAAATAAATTGGATACTGAGGTGATGACTGAGGAAGGAATGTTTGTTAGTTGAAGAAGTAGAAACTGTGAAAGGACAAAGGTATTTGATACACCCATCACTGAAAGCCAGTGCAGAGATACAAAGAATAACCAAAAATGCTGATGGAACATTAGCCTTCATCTCAAGAGGGTTGCAGTACAAAAGGGAAGGAAGTTATGTTTCAGCTCCATTGACCTTGGTCAGACCCCACCTGGAGTACTGCATCTGCATACCAGGAAGAATATATTGGCCCATGGAGGAGTACAATGTAGCTTCACGAAAGTGACATGGGTCTGAAAGGGTTAAATTATCAAGCTAGGTTGCATAAACTTCAAGTGTATTCCCTGGAGTTTAGAAGGTTGTGGGTAGATCTAGCCAAGGTGCTCAAAATAAGGAAAAGGATTTAATACAGTTAATACAGAGAAGCTATTTCCCCTGGTAGGGAACTTCAGAATAAGGGGACACAAATATTTTCACTCAAATGCTGATGGAAATTTGGAACTGTGGAACTTAACTCTTTCTCCCAAAAGACAGTGGCTGTCGGAAGGCTGATAAGCAAGCTGTCATTCAAATGTTCAGCATCAGATCAGAAGAGAAACAGAGTTGGTGTCGATGTGGTCACTAAAGTCATATTAGAATTATACTGGAGCAAATAGGCAGAAAGTTTGAGAATTTAAGGTTAGGAAAGTTGAATTGATGGTTACAGAGATATCTTTAGTGACAGGAAGCCAAGATTCATTCATCAGCAATGTATCTAATGTTAATTATTACTTTGACAGAACCAATTGTGTACTATTCGGCTCTTCATTAAGTCAGAAGAAAAAACAACCCAGAACAACTTAAGATGGAAAGAATATAAAAAACTGATTTGAGTGTTCTACACTGAAAAAGAAATAACCATTTCTTAAACAACGTACATCATGTGCCACAGGGAATTTATTGATCTTTCTAAATAGTAGTCCTCATTCCTTGAAATATTCTGCTAGAATCTGAACACATTTTCATGATTATTGCATTTGGAATCACTGCAATGTGCAGAGGGGTTGGGGAGGAAAAGATAGATTGTTACATTCTCACCATGAGATATTGTAACAAAGCATACAATAAAATGCATTTTTTTTAAAAAAACAGCTATATATAACATGTGGACACAAATGATGCATCTGCTTTTTGGAAAGCATCACTATTTTATCTTTTGATGCACAAATACATTTGGAATAGAAAATCTAAGTGAGAATCACGAGTGTTAAGTGGAAAATGACATTACTTTTACTTTTATCTAAATAGGTCAAGAAAACACCATCAAAAAACCAACTTAATTTGTTATGTAACCAACCACTAGAGGGAACTAAACCTTTTTTTATATACAGAACAAGACAATGCTTTAGCACAAACCAGAGTTCAACGCTTACATTTAAAGGGATTAATAGCAATGCTAAAAATATTTCCATTTTCATAAATCCAGGTTACCATTACTGTCATCTGCTTGGTGTCGGAGGAACAAATGTTGGCTGGAACACCAAGAAAATTCCTTGCCTTGAATAGGCCACATTACCTTTCACTATCGTGTAATTCAACTCACCTGGCAGCATCAATCACCTGATATTGCATTTAACAAATAATACTATTTACTCTTTATTCAATTCAATTTTGATAGTCCAACACTATTAGTCTCATTTAAAAGCAAAAACTCAATTTCACATTCATGGTGGAAAGCTGAACAGAGCAATTTACCATGAAACAACTCCAGCTTCTGCCTGCCGTTGCCAAAGAAACTACAACATACTTATATTTATATAGTGTCTTACAAGCAATATAAAAAAGGTATCTTAAGCAACATTCCTTCAAAAGTAACATGTTACCCCAGATTAAGAATTCAGGTTTTGAATTGGAGTTCATTTCCTAACCTGAACAGTAAGAATGCTCCTTACATAAGTACTTCAAAGCATTAGCTATGCTATGAATTGCCAGTCTCACTTTAGAAAAACTTCTGAAACTTTGAAAATGTATAAGGAGACAAAAGCTACATTGAAAAATAAATGCCAATTTGCCTGCCTACTTCTGTCGACCATGTGCAGTGACCAACTTTTCCCAATCAGCAGCAAACCAAATCCTAGAACCCAAACCATAATTCCAATTTTCTGCTCCGCCCTGATCCCAAATCCTTTAAAAAGTGGCAACTAATTCAAAGATGAGCATAAAATCATAGAATGGTTACAGCACAGGTTGTCACCATTTGGCACAGACTCCACACCAGCTCTCTGGAAGTGCAACTCAGCTAGTCCCACTCCTCTTTCTGCCCGTTCCCCAAGGCCCTGCAAATGTTCTTTTCAGGTGCTTATGTAATTCTCTTTTGAAAGCCACAACTGAATCTGTCTCTACCATACACTCAGGCAGTGCATTCCAGATCCTTATCTTTCACTGCACAAAAAAAGCTTTTCCTCATTTTGCTTTTGGTTCTTTTGCCAGTCACCTTAAAATCGGTGTCCTTATGTTCTCAACCCTTCTGCCAACGGGAACAGTTTCTCTCCGTTGAATCTACCCAGATTCCTTAAGCTTGAGCACCTCTATCAAATCTCCTCAATGGCAGCTTTGCCAAATTATCCATATAACTGAAATCCCTCACTCCATAAACCATTTCATACATTTTTCTGCACCTGCTCCAAGGCCTTCACATCCTTCCTAAAGTGTGGTGCCCTGAATTGGACACAATATTCCAATTGTGAACCAGTATAGAGCAGCATTTTATAAAGGTTTATCAGAATCTCCTTGCTTTTAATGCTCGATGCCTCTATGTTTAAGCTGAGGATCTCATGCTTTTTAGCTGCTTTCTCAACCAGCCCTGATACCTTCAACCATTTGTGTACATATACCCCCAGGTCTCTCTGTTCCTTGGACCTTGACATGCACAACTGCTCAGCCCAAGAGGCCAGCCTCTCCCCTCCTGTCCCTGGGAAAGACAAGCCCCAAGAGGTCCTCCAGGCCAGCTAGACTCAGAGACCTGGACAGCAGGCCCCTACGTCTCTCCACCTCTCCATTTATGATTGCTGCAGCCCCAAAGATCCTAAACCAGCCTAGCCCTTGTCAGGGTCCTTCCAATCAGAAATCTCTCCATTGATAAATTTGGCACTTCATCCCACCCTCTCCAAATGATTGGCATCCTGCTTCCAGGTTTCCCAATGTTGTGGCACAGCCAGAGAACCACAACAAAGCCTGCTGCAGAGCTCAATGGGTTCCCTACCTGCCACAGGTCCCACCATTACGGCAGGCACCATCAATTGAAAAATCCAGAATGCCAGCAAGATGAGTGTAAAATCCTAACAATCACAACAACTGAAGTTTAAAATCACAAACTGAGTAGGTGGCAGATAAATACAGTTTAAATACAAGGCACCATTCCACATTCTAAAAGTCAGAAACTTATTTACTGGCAGCCTGAAAAAGCAGTCTCTCCACTGATTACAAAGAGATCTCTGTATACAGCACAATGCTTTTCAGCACTGCAGAAAGTAGGTGACACATCTATTAGCACTGGAAAAAAAAAACATAAGCAGCTGCTCTCCCAAAAAGCACTGGTTAATTACACAATATGCAACTAACATCGCTCCTGAACTTTGCTGCTGTTCTTTAGCAACAAAATTAGCATTAAGAACTTCCTTCCATGTCACAAATATACTCATCTTCAACATTGCGAACTTTTTCTGTGAAATCAAAAATCTCTGAAGTCAAATGCTAAAAGACTGAAAAAACGCTGTTCAAATTGTCATTATACCAAGAAATGCACTGGAACACAGGAACAGGAAGGCATCATTCATCCTTGAACCTGTACTGCTATTCAATTAGATGGCTGATCTGCACATCAACTGCATTTACCCATCTATGCTCCATATCCCCCAATACCTTCACCCTCTCAAACAGTTTATCACTCACTCTTGAATGTCAAATGACCCAGCATCCAGTTGGGTGGAGAGAAAAATACAAATTTCCACTAGTGTGAGAAAAATGGTTCCGGATTTCACTCTTAAATCATGGCTTCAGGTTGAACATGGAGGCAGTGGTATAGTGGTATTGTCACTGGACTAATATTCCAGAGACCCAGGGCAATGTTCTGAGGACCCAGGTTCAAATCCCACCAAGGGATGGTGAAGCTTGAATCCAATAAAAAGCTGGAATTAAAAAAGTCTAATGATGACCATTGGCAATTGTTGTAAAAACTCATCTGGTTCACTAATGGGAAGGAAATCTGCATTCCTTACTTGGTCTGGCCTACATGCGACTCTAGACCCACAGCAATGTGGGTGACCCAAAAAAAAAGCTCTCTGAACAAGGATGGGCAATAATGCTGGCATAGCCAGCAACACCAACATCCCATGAACACATTTAAAAAAGGAAACCGACTTCTGATTGCCACCTATGGCCCTCCTCCCTCAGTACTACACTAGCTTGAACACTTAGGGCTTAGAATGTATTCTGGATGGGAAACTTCAATGTCCATAACCAAGTGGCAAAACAACTGACCAAGTTCAACAAACCCCAAAAGGCATAGCTCCAGACAGGGCCTGTGGCAGGTGGAGAGAAAACCAAGGGAAGAACCTAATTTACCTCATCCTCACCAATCTACCTGTCAGAGATGCATCTGCCCATGGCAAAATTGGTAGGAGTGACCACTGCACAGTCCCTGTGGAGACAAGTGGACATCCATGAGGTGTGTGGGCCATTAGTAGCAGATACATATTCAACCACACTCCAACTTCAAAGCTCAACATATCACTCATACTGCCCAGGGGATCGGCCCTGATTCTACAAGTATGAAAGAAAATGCCAGGAGCAGCACCAGGCATAGCTAAAAATGAGGTGCCAAACTGAAGGTACAACACAGGGTTACATTCATTCTAAAGACACAGACAAGCAATCTCACCACCAGCTCAGGTCAAAGCTCTGCTGCCCTGCCACATCCACACGTGAATAAGTGACTGAGAGGAGGAAGCAGCTCCACAAACAACCCAACCCCATCTTCAATGGTGGGAGAGCCCAGCACTCCAGTGCAAATGACGAGACTGAATTTGCAACCATCTTCAGCCCATCGCGAACTCCTGAGAAGAATTTCCCAAAAGTTTTCCTCAGGTTTCCCAGGTTTTTTCCCCCCTCTGTGGCTCTGCAGGAGGTTGTATAGTTGTTTAAGAACAGCTTTACCACATCTGGGTGAGATTGGCTGGATAGTCATTCCACATCTTGTGTCCACAACATGCGGGTTTCTACTAATGAATACCAGACAGCTTTGGGGACCAAAAGTTAAATCTCCATCTCATTAATTTGCACACATCTCAAGTTACTCATTCTAGAAGATTTTCGTGTTACGATTTACCCAATGATAAACTTCTTGTCTATACAACAGGCAACAGAAACCAGCAAACAAGGGACAAATGGCATTGAGCCCCTTAGGCTTTCAGGGATCCCTATATCCCAGTTTGTACATCAGTATAGAAGAATGCAAGAAAGGAAATACAAGATCTCAAAAGTAGGGACGATCTAGAAACTAATGAGAAGTTTTTGTTTGTATAGGTGGTTTAGAATATACCCATGCCCTGAGTTTATATTCATTAAAGGGTCATTATATGAAGCAAAGACAATGCATTGAAGCTCAGCAATAGAGCTGAAACCAGATAGAGCATCTGATCACAGCAAAGAAATAGTGACAAATCAGGCAAAAAAAAAATATTGAAATGGACAGGGTAAAAGTAAAGGAAATAGAGATTAAAAATTAAAAACAATGCATTTTAAAGTAAACTTAATTCAGTGTAATTAATTGAGATTACGGCAACTAACAAATTAAATTTACACAGTGACTGATTTCCAAGGCACTTAGTACTCTAGTTTGTGATCGTATGCTCTTTACGCTTAAGCTCTTTGTAGAGTTTTTCTACAGCCAGTCTCTGAACTAGCTGAACACCACAATAATTTCATGGGCAGGCACAACTGCTGCATCTATAAACAGCTCTGTGTCTGACATTATAAGCCATGAAAACAAAAGAACGCATTCAGCTGCCATAAAAACATCTTTGCCATCAGAATGGATCTGCCAATGCTGAAACAGCGTCATCAGTACTTTTTCCTTGGGAATTTAGCTTGAAACCTCACCTCCTGTTTTCCAGGTGCCTCTTGGGATAAGTGGGAAATTAATTCAGCGATAAATCACAACACTTCATAAAGTGTTACTTTGAATTAGGTTGTAACATGAAACTTCCAAGCATTAGGAAAAGCTGGTTATGCTGGGCCCAATTTGGAGTGCAGCAATTGCAGTATAAATAGCAATTTTCAAACCAGATACATACATAAACAGGTGCCAATCTGTTTCAGCCAAGCACCATTTACAAAAAGGATATTACAAGACAGAATTCCTTGGTCATAATAAACAAACTGGTAACAGTGACTGTGGAACTGTTGGACTGTTCATTAATGAGCTTTTGAGAAAGAAACCTGCTGTCTTTGTTCAGTTTAGCCTATAAATTACTTCAATCCCACACCAAAATGGTTGGCTTAACTATCCCCTGGAAAAAAAGAGTAAAACTGGACAAACCACTTGAGTGTGACCTAGATATTGAAGTACACCCAACAAAGGCATACCCAGACCAGTCAACCTTGCAAAATCCTCCACACCAACATCTGCGAACTGGTGCCAAAGTTAGGAGAGCTCTCTCTCAGACTAGTCGAGCAACAGCCTTACTTATAAAACCATACCCATCAACCAACATCCTACACAACTCCACACCATACCTGGGTATACCATGCCTCACAGGCAGGACAGATCCAGAGATGTAGGACAGTGGTACACAGTCAGGGTGCAGTGGGGGAAGAGAGGTGCCTTGGTTCATGGCACCCATGTTCACATTGTACATGGGCATGGAATGTCTGATAGCAGTACAAGTGGTATTTGCCACTAAAAGACGTTCTGCCCATAACACAAATGAGTAATGTGGTACACGAATATCAGTACCAGTGCAATGCCAGGTATGTAGGCCGTATGTCCCAAAGACTGGCGGATCATATCAAACAGCATGTCCCAGCCGCTGTTCGCAATGAGTATAGACCATACCCAACCAGCCCCGTGCTTACTAAACTCAAAACAGTGTCCAACATTAGATGTGATTCTGCAATTGGATAATGTTTGCTGAATAATCCTCAGTGTGCTAATTACACTGACAGCCAACTTAAGATAGACAGCCAGGCTCGCAATGTGGTGCATTTGAGTGTACTGGAAACCACATATTTATACACAGGGCCCTGTTCTTTGCAGAAAGAACATGTACGTACATTGCGTCCGTTTCAGCTAAACAAAATAAATGACAGCCATTCGTTGGCTCATTCCTCAAGGAAATGTCTTGACCAAAGTCAAGCTGCATGGTTTAAATTTCAAATAATGCTTGGCAGTTAACTATCAGTCACCAGTGGTGCATTCTTCATGGCAATCCTGCTGATGAACCAATCAGCACTCTCTTCACATCCAGTATAAATTGCCCTCATCAGGAGATTTGCAAGAACTCCAATTTAAGGAGAGGACAAGACAAAAAGCTTAGACATTTCTCTCTTTTTTCAGCAATTTCTGTACTGCCAAATGACTAATTATTTGTGTAACGATGTCATAAGTATTAATATCAGTGTTTTAAACATTTCAATAGGAATTAAAGCAAGTGTTTAATTGCTTCTTTAAGATCCTATTCTAACCACCCTCCCTCAGCCAATGATCAGTGCTCCCCTATGTGGAACACCACTTGAACAAATCACTGAGTACATGAGCAGAGCTTCTGCTCACAGAACCCTAGCCCTGATTTGGAAATAATCTACAGTATTACCCAAAGCATTTGACAAGCATATCGCTGAAATGTCCTGCAATCAAAAGTAGACCATGTAAAGGAGGAGTGGTATGCCCCTGGGCGAGGAAAACAAATTTTGTATTTCTAACACTTGGGGTGAAATTTATTTTACAAATTTAGCATCGACACAAGGTGGTTTCAGCTTTGATGCAACACTGAAATTGTGTGATGTAATGGATGTCAAAACCTAAAGTGGCTGAGAAATTGTACAATCATCCAGAATCACTCTCGATGGGGGACTTGTCTATAAATTGCATCTCATATTTACATTCATTATGGTGACCCTGCCACAGTGCTTACACATGATTATGTAACTTATGTTTAACTTTACTCAAACATTGTCACAGTTTTAAAATCAGTTGGAATAGGATCTTAAAGAAGCAGTTAAACACTGCCGCTTCAATTCCTACTGAAATGTTTAATACACTGATATTAATACACAAGACACTGGTGCACAAATAATTAGTCATTTGGTAGTACAGAACTTGGGAGTATTGCTGAAAGAGAGACATGTCTAAGCTTTTCTTGCACTCATCACGACATTTGCATGAACACCAATTTAAGGTGAGGACAACAATTTATACTGTACGCGAAGATGTGGAGAGAGTGCTGATTGGTTCACCAGTGGCATTGCCATGGAGAATGCACCACTGATGGTGACTGACAGTTAACTGCCAAGCATTATTTGAAATTTAAACCATGCAGCTTGACCCTAACCGGTCAAGGCATTGCCCTGAGGAATGAGTCACCGAATGGCTGTCACTTATTTTGTTTAGCTGAAACAGACGCAACGTATGCACAAGTTCCTTTTTCCTGCAGAGAACAGGGCCCTGTGTATTGATATATGTAACTCCCAGTACAAGCAAATGCGCCGCACTGCTAGCCTGACAATCTTAAACTGGTTATCAGCGTAATTCTTAGCGCACCAAGGATTATTCAGCAAATGTTGTCCAATCACGGAATCACATCTATTGTTGGACATTGTGTTTTGAGTTTAGCAAGCATGGGCTGGTTGGGTACGGTCTGTACTCAGCCCATTGCAAATAGCGGCTGGGAAATGCTGTTTGAGATGATCCGCCAGTCTTTGGGGCATACGAGCTACATACCTGGCATCTCACTGGCACTGAAATTTGTATACCACATTACTCATTTGTATAATAGGCAGGACATCTGTTAGAGGCGAATACCACTCGTGCTGCTACTGCATAGTAGTAGCGTGAAATAGCTAGCTTCACCTGTTCCTTAAATTCTGGAGATACTTTGCCCTTCCAAGGTAATCTGAGGTAGACTGGGCAATTTTCAGGGCGGAAAGTGACAGTCTTAGGCCTGTTCACGAGTGTGAGAGATATACGGCATGAAATGATCTGATCAGGGTAACCATTATCCTGCAGGACACCTTGGATGCACCCTATTTTAGCATCAAGCTTGCATGGTAGGCAACAGGCACCCGAATGAATTAAGTGGACATTCAATGTATCCTATCCTAAGGGGAGTCATTCTCTGGAACATTCCTCCTCATCCAGATGAAACCATACAGTCAAATCATAATTTTTATAAAGAAAGGCCATGCTAAGAACAAAACGCAGAAATACTTAAAAATAACTGATACCTTAGCAAAGATTGCTAAACTCTGATTAAAACAGATTTTGAACAACATACTTCGAGTCACTGGGGAACGTGCAGCCAATAAAAAAGTATTACCCATTCATAAACCTAATCAAAATTTTTGATGAAGTTTTAATCAACACTTGGTTTCACTTTTAAAAGCAAGTGTTTATCAACAAAATAGTTGATTATATATTTTCCAACACAATGTCTAGTCTATCAGAACATTACATAACGATGTAAAGAAAAACATTTATGAAGGAACAAAACAAAAGCAATGAGGGGAAAATACACAGTAAAAGGTCTGTATTAATGCTCCTGAGCAAAGCAGGTGATGGCTAAATGGCAGGTGTTACAGCATGAGACAATAAGAGGAATAATAAAAAAATTGAGGTACAAATGGGTGACTGCATCAGGATCTAGGGGAAAACCAAGCCCACCCTTGATGTGCCTCATGAATGTTTAATATCTTTGATTTTTCACATTATGCCTCCTAGTGTTTTATGCTAATGCCACTTGTCATTTAACCATGTCCTGCTTTTCACTTGACTGATTTATAGCTGTGCATCTTTCCCCTTGAATCTGCACATTTTAAAAATCTCATTCATCTATAAGCTCTTCCAGTTTTGATGAAGTGCTCACATCCCAAACATCAACTTAATTGTTCTCACCAGAGGTGACTGCCTCAAGAAGTGTCGCCAACACTGTTCTTAATACAAATCAGGTATTGCAGCTGAAAACTTGTTCTATAACTGCTGCTCATGCAGCAGTGCAAGGGGCTTGGCCTGAATAGCCAAGTGGTTATGGTACTGGGTTTGTAACCCCAAGATCAAGAGTTCAAATCTCACAATGGCAAACTATGAAACAATGTAACTTCATCTGAAACAGATGGAAACGGGTTTGTACTCGAAAGAATATCAAAAGTTCAAATCTCTCAATGGCAAAACTATGAAACAATGTAACTTCATCTGAAACAGATGGGAACAGGTTTGTACTCAAAAGACTTACAGCAGTGCAAGTGCAGCTGAACACTATAAGCTGCCTTATATAACAACAGGTCAGCTGCTTTCCTCAAATGATTGTCCCAAGTTAATCAAATTCCTAAGAATATAAGAAATAGAAGTAGACTATTTGGCCCCTGGAACCTGTTCTGCCATTTGACACGATTGTGGGATGATCCTTTACCTCAGCTCCAGTTTCCTGACTGCTCCCCCATCTCGTTTCAGAGATCAAATATCAATTGCTCTGTCTTGAACACTCAACAATGGAGCATCCACAACCCTCTAAAGTAAAGAATTCCAAAGATTCAGAAACCTGAGTTAAGTCATTGCAATCCTAAATGAGCGACCCCTTTATCCAGAGGCTGCACCCATATTCTAGATTTCCCAGCTATGGGAAACAACTTCAGTGTCTACCAGCTCCTGTCAAGCCCCTTCAGAACCTTGTATGTTTCAGTGAGGTCACACCTCATTCTTCTCAATTCAAGCGTATCAGCCCAACTTACTAAGCCTCTCATCATTAGACAACCCTTAAAACCCAAGAACCAATCTGGTGAACCTTTTCTTTATAACTCCAAGTGTATCCTTCTTTGGATATTATGACCAAAACTGTGCATAATCCACAGCTAGAGTACAATCAGGATGGCAATGGAACAAGATTTGCTTCCTGATACAACAATAATTTGCAATCTAACTTTTGAGATTTCAAAGCAAGAGGTAAAAAAACCATCTTAACTCTAAATCAGAACTTGTGGAAAGAAAGCAAGCATTTAAAAAGTGCTAAACTAAAACAGCTAAAAGTACATTTTCTACTGGCATTGATATGTACTCAAAAATTTCCTGTCTGCCCAATGTGCAGGCTGCAGTCCCATTTAAATACTATAAGAGACAGATGCGCCTCTTTGAAGCTCCAATGTTATAAACAGATTTCTGCCACAATCTCCACTCAGCTACCATTCTTGTGTGTGCTAATTTTGGGACATAAACAGGGTCATGCAGGGGAAACACCATGGGATATTTTGAGCTTCAAAAGAGCATTGCACTGTCACACAATTATCACACTTATTCATATTTGTAAAATAAACTAGAAAGAAAAAACTTTAACGTTTCAGAAATCAAAAACAAATGATTTCACTAAATGAAATGATCTCTTTCCAAATCCTGAGTGCACCTCACCCTTCCAGAGTCTCTTAAAACAGCATAATGTCCAACAATGAGTAATGCCACAGAAGGTTAATTAGCCATGCATCAAAATATGTAAACTACTCTTAACTCTCCCACAGACATCAAATATTTAAAAGAGAAAAACTTGCATTTGTATAGCAACCAATCACAACCCCAGAACAACCCAAAATCTCTTGATCAAAATGCCTTTGAAATACAGATGCCTTTGTTCTCTAAATTAATGTGATAGTTAAATTGTGCTGAATGAGGTGAATGGCCTGTGGACCTTTTGGTGGGTTGTTGATGGAAGAAACGTCAACTCTTTTCTTCTCCGCCGATGCTGCCAGACCTGCTGAGTTTTTCCAGGTAATTCTGTTTTTGTTGTTGATGGAAGAATACTGGCCAAGGCACTTGAGGAGCTCTAATAGTGCTATGGGATTGCCTGTATTTAACGGAGTTCATCAAATCAGACAGAAAATTTGAAATAATTAAGGTAATTAGCAAAAGAACTAGAAGAGGAGGAATTTAAAAAAAAACTAACCAAATTATGATGAAGCAATGCACTTACCCACAAAGGTGGTGGAAGCAGTTGCAATAGAAACTTCCAAAAGGGAACTGGATACATACTTGAAAAGAGAAAACGTGCTGGGTTATGGGGAAGATCAGGGAAGTGGGACTTACAGGGGAACTCTTTTGAATGGTGAATACAGGTAGAATTAAAAGAATGGCTTCTTTCTGTGCTGTACCATTCTACGAAGAGCAAAAACAGCACTGAGAACTGAGATCACATTTTGTGACTAAGGTTTGGTTATTTATGAGCTGCATTCTTTTGCTAAGTGTTTCTTGCATTTATCTATTATAAATTATCTTTAATGTGGAGTTTTAAAGACAATTTGGTAGTGGCTTGTGTTGCGCATGCTGCTGTAATTGCACAACAGGTATTGTTGGACAGTGGCACCTGCTTGTAAACCAGTGAAAGCCAATATTAATGAGATATAGCATTAGCTCTTAATCACTGTTGCCCAGGGGAAATGGAGGTCTCGGAATTCTTAAATTTATCAAGATTTCCTAATCAGCATCTGAATGAGTTAAAATTCCGTCCTGCTGGTGTTGTGTAGCGCACTTTAACAATACCATTAGTATGCAACTGACGATGCACCATGTACCTCCCTTGTCTATTATAAAATGCATTTCTTTAATCTCAATTTTTTAGTCAAAGCACAAGAGATGTGTTATAACAACCCACACTTATATGGTGCCTTTAATCATAAAGCATCCTAAAGCACTTACTTGACAAAAACGTTCAAACAAAATTTTACACCAAACAAGTTACAGTAAGTTACTTGTAGCATTAATCCCACTGAGGTAAGGGTCATTTTCACTTAGTTGAAAAGACAGAAATTCAACCTATTGCAAAATTGTTCCCATTAATCTAAGTGGCTCATCAGTGATGTGTGATGAGATATCACAATGCAGATTCTGAACTGAAAACCTGTTCCAAGGGTGCATATGGAGCAGTCTGGGGATATTATGTCTTATGAAAGGAATACTAGTCCTTAAAAAAACTAGTTCTAAAACCAATTTACCAGCATATAAATTATGATAATGTTTAGCTGGATGGACTGGGCATCACATATAACAAGGACAAACAGATGTACATTTAAGACAGGAAAGAGTACAATTTATTTTCCACTTCCTTCACCAAGTTGTCTTTCAATTGGATTTTTTTTAAATCTGAGTACTAAAAACTTAAAAGCAAAATACTGTCGATGCTGGAAAAACTCAGGTTTAACAGCAACTGTGGAGAAAAAAAAAAGTTAACATCGAGTCCATATGACTTCTTCTGACTGAAAGACCTGCTGAGTTTTTCCAGCATTTTCTGTTTTTGTTGTACTAAAAGCTTAACCCTCTCCTCCAAAGTCTGGTGGAACTAAAAAAAAAACCTCAACCAGCTATAGGGAGAAATGTCACTTTATTCTAAACATTCAGCTCAACAGAAGCCATGGTTTTTGCAAAAGCAAAATATTCTGGGTTCTGGAAACCTAAAATAACAAAAAGATGCTGGAAATATTCAGCAGGTCAGGCAGCAACTGTAGAGGGGGAAGCAGGTAATGTTTCAGGTCTGTGACCTTTCATCAGAATTTGATTTTAGCTGTTGGAATTAGTCTTCCCATATCCATCACTTACACCTGTATACATAAAATAACAACTGCCAATGATCTGCACATTTATACTTTATAATTCAACATTTTTTTTTGAAAGCCATCTGACTGGATTCTCATTTAACTGCTCCAACTAGTTTGGTACCGCCTTCAGATTTGACTAACTTAGATGCTTAAGTTCAGTGTAAACTAGTTATGGAAATCAAAAAAGAGTCCACGCAGACCGCTAGCACAGTCCACGCAGACCGCTAGCACAGTCCACATCACCCTAAATCAACACTTCTCCAAGCACCCGTTATCCTTCAGCCAATTTCTGGTCCCTCTCTCAGATTTATCCAAATTCTTGCTTCAAGCTCAAATAGGTTTTCATAAGGACCGTTTTCCAAAGACTTCAGAAAGTGAGCCAAACCCCATCAAATGATTTTCCAGTTACCTGATATCACTTCCTCAAACAGTTTATTAATCAGTGATAATCAAATTGGGCTACCAGTTGTATTTCCCTGAAACTGCATGAGTTCTACTAGAGAGGTTTTATATTCAGTATCTACATTTTGCTTTTAGCTGCAGGGCTTATGACTACAGGCTCTCAAAAACACCTCAGGATAGCACCTAATTTGCAACTGCCTACCAGGAATGATAGTAGGATAAAGCAAAGGTCAAAAAGTTGGGTATTTAAGGCTCATAGGCCAAATGAAGATGCTCACTATTATGATGTATTTTCAAAAAACATAATACGTCTCTGGCACTATCCGCTGCTGCAAAAGCCAATCTCTGAATTGCTCGTCTTTCAATGAGGTAAAGCAGTATAACCTGCCAT
This sequence comes from Isurus oxyrinchus, assembly GCA_026770705.1. NCBI lineage: Eukaryota > Metazoa > Chordata > Chondrichthyes > Lamniformes > Lamnidae > Isurus > Isurus oxyrinchus. The sequence goes on from JANJGN010000014.1 coordinate 10,182,390, forward strand.
TACTATTTTGGGGCTCAACCAAATATTTTTTTCTCAACTTAACAATACATCTATTCATCTTAAGTACACAATTATGTGCATTGCTTTATAAAAACAATTATGAACAGTTACACACTTAACTCAAGTGCAAATGCATTTGCTCATTGTGTGTTTCATGTTTTTTCCACATAAGCTTGAGAAAATCATTAATAAGTCTAATTTTATCAAAATTAAAATACGGAGCACAAGTGGAATGATCATATCAAATTGCACCAACTGATCTTCCAAATACTGCGTTCACTCACAATATGAACTCAAAAATTGGACACAGCAGCCAAAGTGCTGGAAGGTTACAATCTCCAACGCAACCAACCCCAGTTCACTACACACCAGCATTTACAGCAAGAAAGTTGTGAAAAAATCTACTTTTGCATACAATAAATCATTTTACACTTAATGAGGATGCAAAGATTGGGTCATTTTATTGTGATATGGCCTTTCCCAATATAAAATAGGTTGTTTCCAGCAAAATAACCCAAGTCGATCAGGAATTCCAATTTCCACTGTAAACGACCGTGAGCCACTAACCTTTAACAAGGGCATGAAGAATACAATTAAAGCCTTCATATTATTGAGGTAGTCTGAACATATCCAATTGAGTCAGCTGGTAGCACAATCGTCTGAATTAGAAGTTTACAGGCTCGCAATAGTTTAGCCAATGGAAGGGTTGTAGTTGAACCCTTCAGATGAGAAGAGAGAGATTCCATCTGTGTGTTCTAGTAGCTTAAGTGAATCATGAACCCCCTGCAGTGTTTGAAAACACAACCAGGGAGCTCCGTCCAGCATTCTTTCCAACATAAAAAAAACAAATTAGGAGCATGGGAAGACACTGCTTGTTCAGTCATCTTTTGTTTTCAGCGATTTTGCCATGCCCAAAATGATCACTGTTCTTGCCACAGAAGTCAAGGAATGTCAAGCACTTTAGGACATTACAGAAATGTGATAAAGCACAAATTTTTCTTTAACCTGAGCCTATTTTTATGAATTGCTAGCCAAGTTATGTTTTTTGCATTTGTGCGTGAAATCATCTCAGGTCTCTATTCATTGCTAATATCGCGGGATAGTATTGCATTAAAAAAAGTCCCCTAATCAGTATATCAGCATGACGAACTCAACTGAATCAGCTATGTTAGCCTTACATTTTCAGAACTTCTGTTAATACATTTCCAAATCCTATCTTTTCCCAAAGAGAACAAGTCAATCTTTTACAACTTAACCTGTATTTCCTTTTCTTATAGTCAACATTCCAGACACTTTGGATACAGAAATCACAACCATGCTATCAATGGAAACACCATTCCCATGCATGATGGCCAAACTACACACACACACAACTACAGTTGGAGTTTAACCAGTGACTGGTAGAGGAAACTAATAACTTGTTTGCCTTTCTCACTGCAATCATACTAGGTCAGTGGCTCTCAATTTTTTGGTTGAATGATTCCTTTTCAAAGAGATTACTAATCACAGACCTCACCCAATTTAAATTATACTCATAATAACTGGGTGACAATGTATTTTGGAAGCCTTTGAGTTTAATGATAAAGTACAAGTAATAAGTACTCAATTTTTTTGAAACTCCTTTCTCTTTATCAAAGTTGAACTCACCTTATGCCGACCACCAGCCTTGGTAACTTCAGGTCGATTTGATGATCTTTCTGCTACTCTCAGCACTTGTCCAAGGGCACTCCCTTCCAAGATCAGCTAGCCCACCCTTCATTGCACATTTAGTAGCCACACACCGTTCCAGCCGTGCAGTGAGCTTGACTCCAGCCACCATACATTTGCACACCATCAGCTGTAACTCAATTGGTAGCACTCACTACTGACTCACCGCTCTCTGCTTACCTAACTTCCCCTTTAAAAGGTGTCTTATGTTATTTGCTGCACAATACAATGATTTTATTCTGCCTGTAGAGGGCTCAAAATAATTAAACTAAAGGTACATTTTCAAGTTGCAGCACATTACAAGCATAGCTGTGTTAACTTCAGCCCAGAGATAGTTAACTTACAACCTTCTATCTCAAACAAAGAGCAAGTCCCACTCCAACTTGAGCACAAAATCTAAGCTGACACTCCAGTGCAGTGCAGAAAGAGTGCTTCACTGTCAAGAGGTGCCAACTTTTAGACGTAACAATAAACCAAGGCTTTGCACGCACTCTTAGGTGGATATAAAAGATCCCATGCATATGCAAAGGACAGGGGAGTTGCCCCCCAGTACCACACCAATATTTTTCTCCATTTCAACATCACTAAAGAAAATAGATTTAGCTGGTCATTATCACATTGCTATTTCTGGGTCCTTGCACTGTGCAAATTGTCTGCTGCATTTCTTACAGTACCACAGTGCCTACACTTCAAAAGCATTTCGTTGACTGTAAAGTGCTTTAGGACATCTTGTGGTTGTGAAAAGCGTTTTATAAAAGTAAGTTTTTTAAACTGCTTGACTATTTTGTAGATGCCACCGAGAAAGAATTGGGAGAAAAAACAGCCGATTATTCAAATACCCACCAACCAGTACGTTACACAACTTTTGCACTCAAAATGCTCTCCCTCCTCCTCCACTAGTTTCCTTGCATCAACTTTCGCTTAGCTCCTGGACTCCACCACTGGTTTATTTGGATTTGTTTTCACTGACCTACATTTTTACTGGCCCATTTTTCCTAAGATTCAAATCCTTCTGAAACTAAGTAGCATGCTTCATTATTTTGCTCCTCCATCTTCACTATATTTTTGCAAACATCATTCATAACTAGGGTACAATGACTTGTAATACCTTCCAGCTTCCATGACTATTCTCCATTCCAATTTGGAACATGTTCTTCCCAACACACAACCATGACTTCACAGCATTTAACTATTCTAGAAAAAGCCAAGAGGGCACGGCCCTGTTGGAGGCACCGTCTTTCAGATATGACATTAAACTGAGATGCTGTGCTCGCTTTCATATAAAAGATATAAAAGATCCATGACACTTTCTAAGAGCAGGGGGTTATCCCCAACGTCCTGACCAATATTTATCCCTCAATTAACATCACAAAAAACAATTACCTAGACATTATCACATTGCTGTTGTGAGTTTGTTGTTTAAATTACAACACAATAACTACACTTCAAAAATACTTCAGTGGCTGTAAAGCACTTTGAGACATCAAGGTTACGAAAAGCGGGATAGAAATGCAAGTTGTCGTCTTAAGTATCACAGACATGGCATCCTTCCCTATCCATTATAACTGACATAGATTTCATAAGCTCCAAGTCAGTTAACTTCGTCTTCCTCTGATGTCCTTTAGTGTTTGCTATGCCTTCACAAGTGCATCCATCCTGGATCCCTTAACATTCTTTTATATAATGACTTCTAAAGAAAATAATTTGTCTCCATATTATATTTACCACTTGCCAATCCTCAGGAGTTTGTTATGGACAGGAGGGTGCTTAATTTAAAACAGTCCCGATTTCTCCTCTCATCACCTGTTGGTAAACAGAGGGTTTTTTTTTAAATTTGATTTTCCCTGGTGGCATATTTTCCCCAACCCTCAGTTTGGGAGTGATCCAATCCTCTGTTCATAACCCCACAGCAAATTCAAAAAAGGATAAAATCAGAAGGTTAGTTAATTTCAAATAAAATGCGGGGAGGGGGTGTCACTACTTAACCCCGGTGCATTCACACAATAAAAAAGGGAAGGAAAGAGATACACGGCAAAGACCATAGACCAAATAAGAATTATTGTTTCGCACAAGTCCAGAATCAAAGGTCCAATGGTGTATTCCTTCAGGGAGGTTAGCCAGCTGAAACTGTCCACTTTTCCAGTAAAACAAAAATACCTGGAAAAACTCAGCAGGTCTGACAGCATCTGCGGTGAGGGATACAGTTGACGTTGAGTCCGTATGACTCTTCATCAGAACGAAGACATATAGAAATGAGATGAAATATAAGCTGGTAGAAGGGGGTGGGACAGGAGAGCTCGATAGAGGGCCAGTGATAGGTGGAGGCCAAGAAAAGATTGCCAAAGATGTCATAGACAAAAGGACAAAGGGTTGTTGACGGTGGTGATATTATCTAAAAGATGTGCTAATGGGGACATTAAGGGAAGCAAGCTAGTGGCAGATGGCCCTAGTGCAGGTGGGGTGGCGGGGAAGGGATCGAAACAGGCTAAAAGGTGGAGATGAAACAATAGAACGAAATAAATTTAAAAATTTGAGGGAAGAGAAAAAATAGTTGTAACAAAAAAAATTTATAAATTATTGGTAAAGGGGGATTGGAAAGGGGGTGGGGATGGAGGAGTGAGTTCATGATCTGAAATTGTTGAACTCAGTATTAAGTCCGGAAGGCTGTAGAGTGCCTCATCGGAAGATGAGATGCTGTTCCTCCAGTTTGCATTGAACTTCACTGGAACATTGCAGGCCAAGGACGGACATGTTTCAGTAACACTGGTTTTTATGATGGGAGAAGCAGGTAGAGATGAATCAGTTTTGCAGAAAGCACTGGTACAGAAGTTCCAGTAGCTATCAGTGCAGATGAGGGCCAGGCAGTTTAAACCTGGACAGAGCTGTTTCTGCTGCTGCTTTGGTGGTGTAAGATGGTAGACAGCCTGGACTGAACTCCACAAGGCAATATTACAGGTTGTAGAAGCTTTGGGGTAGGGGTCATGTGACATAGCTCACATCTCCTCCGTTTGGACAAAGGATGTATATTCCTGCTCTGGATTCTTGAGATGGTTAATGTTGCATCTATTAATAAGTTCAGGAGGTTTCAGGGCCCCCTTATTCTCGCAGATGTATCGTCTCTGTTGGCCATCCTGATTTGGAGCTATATTGCTATTTATCATCACAGGTTCAAAATCCTGGAATACTCCTCTCAGACTCCTGTGGAGAAGGCTCCTCTCATGATTGAATAAAAAAATGCAATCCTTTTCCACCTTTACATTCCTGTTCATAAACTGATGTCAAGTATGACTTGAAAGCATATGTTATAACAAAAAAAGTGATATGGAAATTCTTTAAACCCTAGTTTTGCAATTCTGCAGGCTGGAGTTGTGGTAGTCTCTTCCTTCTTCCTCACCATAAGAGTTAGCTAAAACATTCATACACTGGGTTGAGGGTTATCGATGCATAACAGTTCCAGCACGTTTAAGTCGTTTCTGCTTCCAACCACTAGAAGAAACAATTGTTGCCACTATACACAGACTGGTATTTTCTACTTTCTCAAACTGAAAGCTCCTGCTGAATAAATGCTTGTGTGCTGCACTGAGTTAGAGTGCAATACTGTATTATTACCAGTCTAATAGCTGTATAGCTTAACAAGCTGCCCACTGGTACCTCAAATGCAGCCTGTATGAATCTTGACAAATGTCAGATTATTTGACCACTGGTAGAGAAAGAAAAGACATTTATTATAGTTATTTCCAATCCTCTCTTCAACTGATGGGTAATCCAATAGGCGCCACTGGGTAGCAATCTGGGGGCTGAATGTGGACATTTATTTTATCTGTTCTTAACCCAAATCCATTGAGGTAATTGTTGCAGCATCACCACAACTCCAGCTGAATTTATCTACCAGCACGAACTCTGAACTGATTCGACACTTCCCAATAGCCACGCATTAAACTATAAAGATGACCAAACTCTATTCTACCTTTCTTAAAAACAAAAAAAACTTTTGATTGCTAATGAGAGATGATGGCTCCAAAAGAACCCTGCAGAAGAATAGGAGCTCCCACTTGTGTCTATTACCATGTTCTATTTGTCTTAATTTAAAACAAATCAGTGTTGATTATGTCCTGTGTTTGGTTGTAGACATTGGTTGATTATGTATTGAAATGGAGGGAAGAATGACGTGCAGAACAGCAGTTCTCTTTTTCACACATCATCAATTGGAACATTTCATCATTCCCAGGTTAAGGAATTCAAATGCAGAGAAGAAAAATAATGAAAGCAAGGATGAAACATTTCAGTCGTGATTCTCATCCCTCAAAAGACAAATTCTAAAACAGCAAAGGCTGCTGGTGGTTTCATTAAGTTAAAACCAGCCCACCTAAAACATCAAAATAGAAAAAGACTTAGGTTTTAAAATTTTAAATCCTCAAAATAGTATACACTTGCTGACATTTCTGCAAGAATATAGTACCTTAAAGTATGTTTCAGCTAAATTGTCCCTAATACTTGAGGGAAACCTGAAATGTAACTCAATAGGGGACATAATGGGAAAGGGCTTTCCACAGAAATCTATTACAAGTCCAGTAATTTCAAGAAAATAACTGAATTATAATTCTTTTCATCCAACTTCCTGTAAGCACTCCATTCCTTTTATGTCACAACTGTATATATTGAGCTGGTTGGCCAGCTCAGAATAATTGAGATACAATATGAAACTAAATTCATTAACATTTCTTCTTCATTTGTAGATGAGGACAAAAATTTTGGACTTGACATGTCAGGGAATAGAGGAGGAGGGAGGAGGATTTAATGGTGTTCTTATGTATTCGGATGAATTTCACTTTATGTAGGTTGGACACCAGGGCACAGGGAGAACACTAGATTCACCAAGCCTGGAAGTAACAAACACATGGATGAATCTTTCAGCAGCAGTGCTATGTTGACGGCGGGGGCAGGGGGGAGACAATATTGCAAAGTTAAAAACAGTTTCAGTGATGTCTACAAACAACACCTCAATGTTGCATAGCCTGGTTCAGCCAGATGAAATCAGAGGCTAGGGTACAAAGATTTTGGCACGAACCATCCAGGATGGTTTTAATCACAATGATTTAAAGTTGAAGGGTTTACTTATCCACAACTTGATGGCAAACAAGCATGCAGAGTATAATGGTCATGGTGGATTCAAGGATGGCTGCCAAGTAGAAATAGATAGTCAACATATCTCGAAGTTAACATGCAATTAAAAATGGTATCTATAGGCAATATGAAGATGAGAAGTATTTTTTCATGTATAATAAATTATTGCCTTCTTCCTGTCACAGTACATTTAAAAGATTACACTCGGGAGATAGCCTATAAACTTGCTTTTATACAATACCCTCAGAATATAAGCATGACATCTGGGCCAAATGTCTGAAAAGAAGCAAAACCATTGAATTCAGTTTGTCTTCATCTTTTATCTGAAAGTGTATGCCAATCTGTATTGCAGCAATAGATAAGCCAAAGAAACTTTGCAGATGGCAAGGAGCAAACTGCCACATAAATTGCAAGGACCTTGGACCCTGCCCAGCTTACAACAGTTTAGCACAACAGGCACAATCGTTAGTTTAAATTTCCAAGAAGGGATAGGGAAGCCTGCAGCTATTACATATATACAGTGTGTCATTTTGCCTATTTATCTGTTGATTGGACTTTTTACAGTCCAAGTCACAGCCTAGTTGAAGTGCTTGTTCTACAATCCAAAGTCAAAAAGTGGGCATGATATAACCAGTGGCCACAATCAGTAATAAGGGTTTTATGTTCAGTGGTGCAATTTGTTGTTAATTACTATGCTGAGTGGATAAATGAACATTCAAAATTATGAGGGCCAAGGTAACACCAATAGCAGAGGTAGAAGATAGCAAACTTGAGAAAAATATCCAGAGTAAAAACCTAGAAATTGTAATGTGCTATTGTGCCCAAATTAACACAAGTTATTGTATTTCTGAATTATTTATGAGCTTGTGAGCAAAAATTCATAAATTCAGCTCACATCAGTAAATGATTAATACCTGTAATATCAGAACCCCATTTAAATACTTTTAAAATGACCAAAAATACTATCAATTCTTTTAACTAATTATTTTAATTAAAGCAGTGCTTGTGATAAGACTCATTTTTAATTAAGATGCAATTATTAATTTGAATATCATTCAGGAGATTCAGTTTTATTTTGCTTTAGTACTGATAATAATAGGAAAACCCCAGTCACTGAACCCAATGAGAGTTGACTTAACATGCACAAACCAAGAGTGTCACAAATGTCAATTTTTAGATATGTATATTGAATGGTATAATGAGTTACACTGGATAACTTTCAAAATTGAGCATGGGCCTTGCTAAGATCACAAGGCATCCAGACTGTACAATCAAGTTAGGCATGAGAGCCTCCTGCAAATAAGGAACAAAATTCTAAGCAACAGCACAACTTGTGACAGTTGCTCTTACAAGAGTACAGTGCAAAGCTTCAGTAACTTGGTTTTTTTTTATTAGACAGAATGTTGAGGTAGAGTTGCAGCATGGAAGTTTGGTGCAGATCTTAGACTTGTTTCAGTCATAATTTTATAAAGTATTGACAGCTGGCCACACAGCTGCTTTCTGGAAAATGGATTCTGGCAAGGAGCAGGTCAACCTCAATTAATCCATTTAGCTAAGTGACTAACTCCACAGAAGCAGGAAATGTGTTCTTCCTGTGGCCTGTCAAATAGGGTTATGATGTCCCATTGGTAGGCAGATACAGATTTGGAACATGACAATTTCTTTGAGAACTATATTTTATTATTTTCCAGCAATTTACTTCACTCCTGCGCATTTCTTTAAGGCTCTGACCTTTTGGTAGGACATGTCTCCACACATTCTCTGTACCAATTCTTCATGTATGAGCCCATTAAGTGCTGAAAGTCTATTCAAACATATGGGGCATCACAAAATGGAATCAATCCCATCGAAACACGTGCACTACCAAAAGGACTCACAGGACAGTGATCTAGAGTTTGAACCCAACAGATTTTCCATCCCTTGTTCAGGAGTTTAGGTAAATTTTAACATTTGTTTTGCTCCTTCAGATGGAACAGCTTATTCAGCTCAGATCAAGGTCAAATTCGGGACCTTTTAGGTGTGTGAGATGCAGCTCCACCTAACTAGAGACAGCTGAGCCATTAGAGATGGAATTCTTACTTTGAGGTATTACTTTTCAGTCAGCCTCGTCACCCATCTAGCCTAGCACTTCTTAGAGTCAAAAGGAGTTAAACAATTATCTTTGACTGAGAATACCCAATATTCTTCTAAAAGATTGTTTTCTGACTTAATCTGAGTATAACACCATTCCAGTACTGCAGTACTGTGTATATTTCCTTCCACAATTTCACTCACTGCTCGTATTTAAAGGTGGAGAGTAGTGTCACTACTAAAAATAGCAATTGTGGAAAAATCCATTAATTGAAGGGGTACGAATGCAGTTAAACACTCGCATTCCTAAAGTAGTTCCATCTGCATTTACAGGAGAACTTCCATCTATTATGACCTGGCAGTTAAATTCAAGAAATATTCATACAATTTAATGTTACCAGATGCACAAAAAGCTCAGCTACCTCGCATCGACAGATTCACTAGGTAGTTCAAACCAGTGCAAGAGCCAGATTGAGCCACAGGAGGAGATATCTGGGCAGATGGCCAAAAGTTTGGTCAAAGAGGTAGCTTTTAAGGAATATCTTAAATGGAGGAGAGCAGGTTACTGAAGGGGAGGTATAGTGAGGGAATTCAAGAGCTTGGATGCAATACGACAATGGTGAAGTAATTGGAGGGTTGCAAATATCTCAGAATTATGGGGCTAGAAGAGGTTACAGATAGGGAGGGGGTGAGGTCATAGATAAGAACATAAAGAAGAATAATTTTAAAATTAGGGCATTTTCAGGCTCAGCCAGTGTAGGTCAGCAAGCACAGGGATGATGGATAAAAAAAGTCTTGACACTAGTTAAGATTCAGACAGCTGTCTTGGCTGAGCACAAGTTCATGTTGGGTGAAAGATGGGAGACTGGCTAGAAGACCACTGGAATAGTTAGTTAGGTAGGAGTCAGGCAATGTTATAGAGATTGAAATAGGCAGTCCCAGGGAGTTGATATATGGTCAGAAGCTCATCTCGGGGTCAAAAACCAACAAGTTTGTGAACAGTTTGGCTCAACTTCTGACAGTTGCCAGTCAGTGGGTCTCATGGACAAGATGGGCTTAGAGAGAACAAGGCAGGAGATGGGATAAAACCTACAGAAAGACAAGTTCAGAGCTAGGGCAGTGGGTAACATTAGGGGCAGTTTTGTCCAGTGGAGAGAAGCAGTAAAGAAGCTGCTAGGTCTCGACCTCTGACTAAAATGTCCATGAGCTCTTCACACTTGTTGGAGGTGAGAGCAAAGGTGGCATGCGAAGATAGTTTAAGAAAATGGTTTGAGAAGAGAAGTCAGGGTTATCTTTGCGTTCCAGGATGATCTTTGAATCACAAGCAGTTGTAACAATGAAGAAAAGGCCCTGATGATCTTTGCACGCCCAGCCAAATCTGGTGATGAATACTTAAAACTAGCTGGCTGCCTTAGATGTTCAAATCAGTGTCCCTTGGTCTTAAGGAAGTGGAAATGAAGAGCAATACTGTGTAATGATAAGAGTGATAGAAAGTAATGGTTCTAATGGATGAAAGGACAAAAGTGGTGGCGGAGGTGTGATTTAGTGGACTGTTAGCTGCAGAAATGTCACCATGAACTGTGGACCAAAGTTGATAGTTGGGAATTAGAAAATGCAGCAGTAAGTGACTTGAGGGACCATCTTTCTCCCAGGAGCAGAAACAGAAAGAAGTGGGTTGGGAGAATGTTGGGGAATATTGGTGACATGTGAAACAGGAAATGAGATGATAAGTACCATGGAAGTAGCAAGGCCAAATGGAATGGCCAAATTGAAGGATGGCTATGAAATGGGTAGGACAGTTTATATGGAAGGTGATTTAGGGAGGAAAGGTGGTCAGAGAACTCTGAGAAGAGAGCCAGAAGCGTTGAGATGGAGGTTGAAATTACTGAGTAGTCATCATTTGGTGCAGAGGCTAAGGGAGGAAAGGAGAGTAAATATCTGCAAGGAGCTAGGTATGATAGCTGGGTGGGTAGTCAAAAGTTTAAAATGAGAGCCATGAGGAGTAAAACAAGGTGAGACACTCAGGAGAAATTGCCAGGGGCGTAGGGGAGACAGGCCAATGTGTGATTTGGAGTTGGGTGTGAACAACACAATGATTTCAACAAGGCAAGTGGGTGAATAGACAAATGGAGAAACGTTATTAAGGCAAAAGGTATAATCAAGCCCTGTCACGTCCCCATCAAAACCGTGATGTCAATGTGATCATTCACAATAAACTCATTGATGGTAAGGACTTTGTTCAAAAGCAAACATACATTCCGAAAGGAGATCCAGAGGTGGCAATGATAGCCGATCCACTGGGACAGTCCACAGGATCAGTACTGGAAGTGATGAGTGGGACTGAAAGGATGTTGGCAAGATTAGGCCCAGCAGGAACGCTGGGTGGAAAGGTTGGGGTTGCTGCCTGTCAGGAGACAGGGACAAGTATCTCAGTGGGCTGCCCTTCTGAGGATGACAAGAGTGGCACCAAGAGAATCTGTAGGATTAAGAGGACATCAAGGCAGGATAAGCAACAGAAAAGTAGAGGGACAAAAAAAGAGTGCTGAAGGACTGGGGTCTTTGGAGGGTAGAAAGGAGACATGTGGCAAGAGGGATCAATAGATAAGAATAATCGAGAGAGAGAAATGGAGAAGTAGAAGTGATGGACTTGGGTCTGGCGCAGCAACCAAAACGTGGTCAAAATAGTGAAAAATAAAAGCAGAAACACGACCAAGAAAGAAGTAGTCGTTCAGTAATACAAAACTTGAGTATTGCTGAAATAAGACATTTTGTCAAAGCCTTTCATCTTGCACTCATCAGGACAAATGCAAGAATAGCAACGTCAGGGGAAGCAACTGTATGAGAAGAGAGTGCTGATTGGTTGGTAAGTGGACTCTGATTGGTAGAGGTGTTTCCATGGGGAATGCACCAGTTAATGGTGGCCGACAGTTAACTGCCAAGCATTGCTGAAATTTTAAACCAGGCAGATTGACACTGATTGGTCAAGGCATTGCCTTGAGGAATGAACCAGCAAATGGCTATTACTTATTTTGTTTAGCTAAAACAAGCACAATGTGTGTACACATTCCGTCTGCAAACGAACAGAGCCCCGTAAATAATATGTAGGTTCCTGTACACGCAAATGCTTCCACTGACATTCTTGTGATTGTCATGATGAGTGCAAGAGAAAAAGCTTTGACAAAATGTCTTTTTTCAGAAATACTCAAGGAAGTACTGATCACAACTCTGTAAACGGAGGGAACTGTTTGGCACAACGGCCTTTTAATCACAAATTCAAACTGTGCAAAATAATGGTGTTTCCTTGCTAGCAGCATTGTGAAATGGAGTTTGGGCAATCAGTCTCAATCCAAATTTCAATGGCCCTGTGTCGAGTTCAGTGATCTATTCAGAAATCACAAAGGAGCTATTGTGTGAAAGGAAACTATGACAGTGATGCACAAGATCATCCTCTAAAATCAGTCCATCCTTCCTGTCTTGATTTTATTCCTTAGCAATATCAGGGGAGGCTATACAGGTACGAGGTAGAAAGTAGAATAGGTTGATATGGTTAGATGAGCTAACATACAAACGATGAGGCCGCCGCCACTCGGCCCCTCAAGCCTGCTCCACCATTCAGTAAGATCATGGCTTGTCTGAATGGTATCTCAACCCCACATTCCTGCCTACCCCCAACAGCCTTTCAACCTCCTTGTTAATCAAGAATCTATCTAGCTCTGCCTTAAAGGCTCAATTCAAGATTCAAAGACTCTGCTTCCACTGCCTTTGAGGAAAGAGTTCCAAAGGCTCTCAATTCTCAGAAAAAAATTCTCCTCATCTGTCTTAAATGAGTGACCCCTAGTTCTAGAATCTCCCACAAGAGGAAACATCCTCTCCACATCCACCACCCCATCAAGACCCTTCAGGATCTTAAAGGTTTCAATCAAGTCATCTCTTCTAAACTCCAGTAGATACAAGCCGAACCTGACCAGCCTTTCCTCGCAAGACAGCCTGCCCATTCCTGGTATTAGTCTGGTAAACCTTCTTTGAACTGCTTCTAACGCATTTACATCCTTCCTTAAATGAGTCCAATACTGTACACAATACTCCAGGTGTGATCTCACTATGCCTTGCACAACTGAAGCATAACCTCCCTATTTTTATCAATTCCCCTCACAATAAATGATAACATTATTAGCTTTCCTAATTACCTGTTGTACCTGCAAACTAACCATGTGATTCATGCACTAGGACACCCAGATACCTCAATCTCAGAGCTCTGCAATCTCTCAACGTTTAGATAAGCTTTGTTTTATTCTTCCTGCCAAAATGAACGATTTCACATTTGCCCACATTATACTCCATTTGCCAGGTGTTTGCCCACTCACAACCTATGTCACTTTATAGCCTCCTTACATCCCCTTCACAATCTACTTCCCTACCTTTCTTTGTGTCATCAGCAAATTTAGCCACCATTCCTTTGGTCCCTCCATCCAAGTCATTTATATCTTAGTAACATCTCAACTCTTTTGTTCTTGTGAATCGTGTGGAGGCTTGGGATTTGGGGTGGTCTGGCATTCCCAAGAGTGGAGGGTTCTCTTAAAAAAAGAGGGCAACAATTCAGAACTCTCACCACGTGAAGGAACACTCAGGGGCTAGTATGATTGTCTATATGTTCAACAAACCTGGATGGAAACTAGGAGAAAGGGACAATTTTTTTTGTATATGATTGCAAAAACAATCATGAAAACTGGCTTGTTCCTTCTTTCCAATAGTGTGCCCAACATCTGCTTAGTTCATCCCCCATTACTGCACAAATTGTGACTGTTAACCTCATTTATGATTCTGTGACCTCCAGAATCACCAATCCTACATTCCACCCTCTGTAAAAGTCACTTCTCCCAAAACTCTGCTACCCCTACCCCAACTCACACTATGCCATGTTTCACACATCACTCCCAGTGTTTTCTGGGCAACACTGGCTACCACCTGGACAACACCTTGAATTAAAAATTTGCATCCTTGTTTTCAAATCCCTACATAGCTATTTGTGCAGCTTCTTCCAATCCTACAATCCTCAAAAATCTCTATTCCTCCAATTTAATTCTGAACACTGGCAAGATTGATGGATCCTCTGGCAATGCAGGCAGAGCCAAGTTCACGGCATCATGACTGGCACAGCTATACAGGGGTGGGGGGGGGTGGCGTTGGGGCAGTAGACAGAAATTGCAAAGTGGTGATAGGACATTCTACAGACATTTCTGTAGCTAGAGATTTGAATTCTGAATGATATGTGACCTCCCTGGTGCCAGAAGATGGATGAGGTCCTGTAGGCAGTTTAGGGAGCTGGGAAAGAAATTACCAAGCAGAGCCTTAAGGGTGGCAATCTCCAGTGCCACGCACTGATATAGGGGTGCTGCCAGAGGATTAGAATTACTCATTTGGCACCCTTATTCAAAAAAGTGTGCAGGGCTAAGCCCACCAAGTATAAGCCAGCCCATTCTAACCTTTCCCTAGTGGGAAAGTCTTTAGAAATGATAATCAGGGACAAAACTAACTAGCTGTCACATGGACAAATGTAGATTATTTAAGGAAAGCCAATACAGATGTGACAGGCAAATCATATTTAGCTAACTTGATTGACCTTTTTTTGATATGGTAACAAAGGGTTTAAGACAATAATACTGTTCATATGGTGCAAATGGACTTCCAAAGAGCATTTGAAAAGTATGGCACAACAGACTAAAGCTCATGTAATAATAGGGACAGAAGCAACACCGAAACAAAATTGGCTGAGTGACAGGAAACAGAATAGCGGCAACTGGCCGTTTCTCGGATGGGGGACGGGGACAGGTGGGGTTTATAATGGGGTTCCCCAGAAGCTGGTGTTAGGACCACTGCTCTTCCTGGTGTGTATATATATATTAATGACCTAGACTTTGATATACAGAGCACAATTTCAAAATTTTGAGATGACACAAACTTGGAAATACTGTGAAAGAGGAGGAAGGTGTGATGGACTTCAAGAGGACATGGACAGGTTGGTGAAACAGATGGACACAGAGCAGATGAAAATTAATGCAGAGAAATGTGACGTTATACATTTTGGTAGGAAGAACAAGGAGAAGCAATATTAAGGGTACAATTGTAAAGAGAGTCCAGGAGTAGGATCTGGAGTTATTTGTTCACAAAACATTGAAGGTGATAGGGCAGGTTGAGAGAGCAGTTAATAAGACATACAGGATCCTAGGCTTCATAAAGAGAGGCAAATACTAAGGAAGTTATGATAAACTTTGGCTAGGTCTCAACTGGAGCGGTGTCCAATGCTGAGCTACAAACTTTAGGAAAGATGTGAATGGAGAGGGTGCAGAAAAGGGAGTGCAGGGGAGATAGTGGCATGGTGATAATGCCACTGGATTAGTAATACAGAGCTCAAGCTTTTCTCTGGGAAAATGGGTTCAAAGCCCACCATGACAGCTGGTGGAATTTAAATTAAATAAATAAATCTGGAATATAAAGATAATCTCAGTAACGGTGACCATGGCAACCACCATCGATTGTCACAAAAAGTTATCAGGTTCAGAAGGAAATCAGCCATCCTTACCTGGTCTGGCCCAGATGCAACTCCAGATTCAAAGCAATGTGACTGACTCTTAACTGCCCTCTGAAATGGCCTAGCAAGCTATTCAGTTCAAGGGCAATTAGGGATGGGTAATAAATAGCCTTGTCAGCTACATCCACATCAGATCAGCTATGACCTTACCAAATGGCACAGCCTCGAGGTGCCAAATGGCCTACTCCTGCTCCTCATTCATATGTTCGTAACTTGTGACCCAAAGTTCTCTCAAATTGTCCCTGTATCTCAATGCAGCTGAATATCAAATTTTCTTTGATAATGCTCCCATCAAGGACTTTGAGATGCTTTGTAATGGTCAAAGATCCATATAAATGCAAGTTGTTGCTACAGTAGTAACATGTAGTTGACTAGTATTAAAGTGCCATCCGACAATATGTTGGCAGTCTCAGGAGTGCTAAGATCGACCACTTTCAGGTTAGCAATGAACCTTGACATTTTTGTAATTAATTCAAATAGGTGTGCCAAGGGCACACATTACATGGGAGGTTTTTCAGGAATCAAGCTGATTTCTCAGATAGTTAAGTGGGTAAACATACCACCTAATGCACAGACCGTGAAACGTACCAAGTTCAGTCCCTAACTTCTACTGATTTAGTTAAATGCAGTTAACATGGTCATGACACTACAACTGGCCTCAACATCCCTTGGCAGTGGAGAGGAAAAGTCAATCCTGGACATGAAAACATTAGATGAAGGAATAAGCAAACCCAATTGCAACCCAACACTGCACAGGATCACGTGAAGAATGGCTACTTAAGCAAGTCTCTAGCGGGCTGCTACTGCCTGTGGACTCATACCTCCCCGTAAAACACTCAAATTTATTTTAATACATTACAGGCTCACCATGTCAGTTTTCTTTGCCATTAAGCTACTCTCATGAAATTACTGTCATGAGAAGCACTCTGCATTCTGGAATGTTTGTATTGACTACAATTGGGACATTACTTCATAGCCTCCTGGAAGCCAATTCAGTCACCCGATGCTCAGAGGACATGCCAATGCCTTTGTGCACTGCCCTCCTGCCTCAAGTGAGCAATAATACTGCCAGAACTTTACCAGCAATTCAGGGAAAAACCAGCTTAGTTGGCACGAATAAACATCAACTGCTAACACAAACATAACAAAAGAGTCACTTGTTGACTGTAATATTCAGTAAACATTTAATAACTGCATAAATGTAGATTAGAAATGGTCAATAGTCCTACCTTTAGAGTCTATTGCAAGATGAGCTTGTCCTTTACTTTTACCAATAAAACTCAAATAACTACAAGAAGCCCGATTGAACTTTGTTACTTTCACGTGGAATCACATTTAAATTACTCAAATAGTTTTGCCATTCCTGTTATTAGGTTGCTGAATTTACCCCCAACACAATGTATGCTAATCTACCCATAACTGTCAATCAAATGCACAGAATGTACCCCATGTGGTCCTGCCCCGGGTGCAGGGAAGGGATCTTTTTTCCATCTCTGTGTGCCTCTACCTGATTTAGCCATTTGCTCAGCTCTGAGTGCTCATTGGGCCATGCGTTCATTTGTGAGCGCTGCTCATTTGTGGCACTTGCTCTGTGTGTGTTCATGTCTCAACTCCAATAGGAATGACATTGAAGACTCCATGTGCACACATGGCTAATAAGACACAGGACAGTCACACACCCATCTGTCAGGAGGCACTCAAGATTAGCACAAAAATTTGGTGTAACTGCATACATCAATCAAAGCCCCATTGGGAACTGAAAAAAAATGTTTCTCGCTCAATGGACACAGCTTCACAATACGCACATGGAATCTTCAATGTCATTCATACAAGAGATGAGACATGAACAACACAGCCAGTGCCACAAATGTGCAGCGCTGACAAGTGAAACACATGGTCCAATGTGCACTCAGAGTTGAGCAAGCGGCTAAACCAATCAGAGGAACACAGGGATGGGATAATGGCACCCGGGGAGACCACATACCCCAATGCCGGGCAGGGGCACACGGGGAGACCCATCTCTTTCTCCCGCACCCAAAACAACACGTGCACTCGAGGAGAATCCTCACTTCCATGCCTCCACAACAAAAGGGGCGCTTGGGGAGACCCCCACCCCACAACAACAGGGGCGCTCGGGGAGACCCCCACCCCACAACAACAGGGGCGCTCGGGGAGACCCCCACCCCACAACAACAGGGGCGCTCGGGGAGACCCCCACCCCACAACAACAGGGTCGCTCGGGGAGACCCCACCCCAAACAACAACAGGGTCGCTCAGGGAGACCCCCCCACCCACCCTTACAACAACAGGGGCGCTCGGGGAGACACATCCCCAACAACAGGGGGGCTCGGGGAGACACCCCGCCCCCAACAACAGGGGCACTCGGGGAGACACCCCGCCCCCAACAACAGGGGCACTCGGGGAGACCCCCCCCTTACAACAACATGGGCACTCGGGGAGACACACCCCCAACAACATGGGCACTCGGGGAGACACACCCCCAACAACATGGGCACTCGGGGAGACACACCCCCAACAACATGGGCACTCGGGGAGACACACCCCCAACAACATGGGCACTCGGGGAGACACACCCCCAACAACATGGGCACTCGGGGAGACACACCCCCAACAACATGGGCACTCGGGGAGACACGCCCCCAACAACATGGGCACTCGGGGAGACACGCCCCCAACAACATGGGCACTCGGGGAGACACGCCCCCAACAACAGGGGCTCGGGGAGACACGCCCCCAACAACAGGGGCTCGGGGAGACACCCCGCCCCCAACAACAGGGGCACTCGGGGAGACACCCCGCCCCCAACAACAGGGGCACTCGGGGAGACACCCCGCCCCCAACAACAGGGGCACTCGGGGAGACACCCCCCCAACAACAGGGGCACTCGGGGAGACACCCCCCCAACAACAGGGGCTCGGGGAGACACACCCCCAACAACAGGGGCTCGGGGAGACACACCCCCAACAACAGGGGCTCGGGGAGACACACCCCCAACAACAGGGGCTCGGGGAGACACACCCCCAACAACAGGGGCTCGGGGAGACACACCCCCAACAACAGGGGCTCGGGGAGACACACCCCCAACAACAGGGGCTCGGGGAGACACACCCCCAACAACAGGGGCTCGGGGAGACACACCCCCAACAACAGGGGCTCGGGGAGACACACCCCCAACAACAGGGGCTCGGGGAGACACACCCCCAACAACAGGGGCTCGGGGAGACACACCCCCAACAACAGGGGCTCGGGGAGACACACCCCCAACAACAGGGGCTCGGGGAGACACACCCCCAACAACAGGGGCTCGGGGAGACACACCCCCAACAACAGGGGCTCGGGGAGACACACCCCCAACAACAGGGGCTCGGGGAGACACACCCCCAACAACAGGGGCTCGGGGAGACACACCCCCAACAACAGGGGCTCGGGGAGACACACCCCCAACAACAGGGGCTCGGGGAGACACACCCCCAACAACAGGGGCTCGGGGAGACACACCCCCAACAACAGGGGCTCGGGGAGACACACCCCCAACAACAGGGGCTCGGGGAGACACACCCCCAACAACAGGGGCTCGGGGAGACACACCCCCAACAACAGGGGCTCGGGGAGACACACCCCCAACAACAGGGGCTCGGGGAGACACACCCCCAACAACAGGGGCTCGGGGAGACACACCCCCAACAACAGGGGCTCGGGGAGACACACCCCCAACAACAGGGGCTCGGGGAGACACACCCCCAACAACAGGGGCTCGGGGAGACACACCCCCAACAACAGGGGCTCGGGGAGACACACCCCCAACAACAGGGGCTCGGGGAGACACACCCCCAACAACAGGGGCTCGGGGAGACACACCCCCAACAACAGGGGCTCGGGGAGACACACCCCCAACAACAGGGGCTCGGGGAGACACACCCCCAACAACAGGGGCTCGGGGAGACACACCCCCAACAACAGGGGCTCGGGGAGACACACCCCCAACAACAGGGGCTCGGGGAGACACACCCCCAACAACAGGGGCTCGGGGAGACACACCCCCAACAACAGGGGCTCGGGGAGACACACCCCCAACAACAGGGGCTCAGGGAGACACACCCCCAACAACAGGGGCTCTCAAGGAGACCCCCAACAGGGGCGTTCGGGGAGACCCACCACAGCCCACCCACAACGCGCTCTCGGGGAGACACCCTCCCCCCGCCCCAAACATGCGCGATTGGGGAGACACCCCCACCCACCCACAACGCGCGCTCGGGGAGCCCACCCCAAAAACACGCGCGCTTGGGGAAACCAGCCCCCTCCCCCAAAGCACGTGCGCTCGGGGAGACCCCCACCCCACCCCAAAAACATGCGCTCGGGCAGACCCCCCCCAAAAACACGCGCGCACTGGGAGACACCCCCCCCCCACAACGTGTGCTGGGGGAGCCCCCTGCCCCCCAAAAACACGCGCACTCGGGGAGACAACACCCCCACCCACAACGCACGGTCGGGGAGACACCCCGCCCCCAAAAAAAAAAACACGCGCGTTTGGGGAGACCCCCCCCCAAAAAACACGTGCGCTCGCGGAGACCCCCCCCAAAAAAAAAAACACGCGCGCTCGGGGAGACCCCCCCCCCAAAAGAAACACGCGCGCTCGGGGAGACCCCCCCCCAAAAAAAACACGCGCGCTCGGGGAGACCCCCCCCCAAAAAAAACACGCGCGCTCGGGGAGACCCCCCCACCACGCGCACTCGGGGAGACCCCCCCCCAAAAACGCGCGGTCGTGGAGACCCCCCCCCAAAAACGCGCGCGCTCGGGGGGACCCCCTTCCCCCACCCCACCACGCGCCCTCGGGTTGACCCCCCCCAAAAAACACACGCGCTAGGGGTGACCCCCTCCCCACCACGCGCGCTCGGGGAGACCCCCCCCCCCCCCAAAAACGCACGCGCTCGGGGGGACCCCCTTCCCCCACCCCACCACGCGCGCTCGGGGTGACCCCCCCCCCAAAAACACACGCGCTAGGGGTGACCCCCTCCCCACCACGCGCAGTCGGGTTGATCCCCCCCCACCCCCCCCCCCAAAAACACGCGGGCAGTGATGTAGAATCATTGTTAAAATAGAAACCCACAACCTCAAGACCCCTCCCCCCCCCCCCCTCCCCATAACTCATGTCTGAAACTTACCGGGTGTCCAGGGCAGGCCGGAGCGGGGTCAGGAACAAGGGAGGGGGGAACAAACAGGTGAGGGACCAGTGGGAGCCCCCACCCAGGGGGACCGAGGGGCGGTGGGGAAGGATAATGGAGGGGGGGGGGGGGGGGTGAGGAGGAGGGGGAGGGGGGGGGATGGGGGAAGGAAAGGAGGGGGGGGGGGGGGAAATGGAGCCGGTCGGTGGGAACAATAGTCGGCGTCCCTTCGGGGCAACGAGGGCCGGACCGAGGGAGACCGGAGGAGAGAGGTGAAGGATTTGGGGGTGGGGGGGGGCAGGGGTGGAAGGGAGGGAAGGGGGGGGGGGGTTGAGGGTGAATAGGAAAGGTTTAGTGAGGGGGGAGGAGGGGGGGGGGGAAAAAGCCGTTGCCCGCCCACCAGCCGCTGTTGTTGCTGCTGCTGCCGTCGCCTCTCAGACTGGGCGCCAGACGCACTAACCGCCGCACGGCACTGGATGCGCGAGCCCAACCGCCGCCGCCCCGCCCTCGGCCAATCACCGGCAGCCCAGCCGCTCCCCGTCCCCGCCAATCAGCGCCGCCCTTCCTCGGCTCCCCCCCCCAACAACTCCCTTTGCTGCCAATCAGCGCCGACGCTCCCCGGCAACTGCCAATCAGAGCCGCCGTTTCTCGGCCTCCACCCTCCCCCCCACCACCCTTCCACCCCCTATCAACCAACCAACGCTACCGCTCCCCGGGACCGCCAATCAGCACCACCGCGCCACGCCCTCGGCCAGTGAGCTGCACCATGGCCGTTTCCGAGCATGCCAATCACCAACGGCTTCCCCCTCCCCCCGCCTTCAGCCAATCAACTACAGCGGTGCCCCACCCCCTCCCGACCCAGCGTATTAACGTTACCAGCTGAGGCCAGCCGGCCAATCACCGGAGGCGTTAAACCCACGTGACCCATCGTGGCCAGCCAACCGAGAGCCCCAACCGCAGAAAGGTGGGCAAAGGCAGCAATGGCGCCTGCTGCACTGCCCACCGTGTGGGGCAGGCCTCTTAGGGCGCGGCTAGATCTGAGGGCCATCCGTTCGCAGGCAAGGCAAGAAACGTGAACTTTGGGCTGAGGCCCAGCTCCCATTGGCCCAAAGGCGCATCAGGGGACCCGGATTGCACCAATCCTCCGCTTCCCGCCCATCATCATCCAATCAAAGGCCATGCTGCAAGGGTCACAGGGTTCACAGGCGACCAATCAGAAGGCGAGGTCATGATGGTGCCATGGTCACAATTCAAAACTCTGAATGTAAACTCTCCAAAAGCACCTTGTTTGCATCTAGTTGCCTTGGCAAAGCTGAGAGGGTACAGGAGGATAAAACCCAAGCTCAAGTTTATTTTGATTTATTAATGATGAAAGTCCTGTTTTAAAAGCACATTGTGCAACCTGAAAAGAGAGTCTGAAATAAGATGGTGTGAATGCTCAGCAGTTCCGGCAGCCACTGTGGCGAGAGAAACAGAGTTGGTGCTGGAGTCAGGCAGGGCTGTCCTCTCTCTCCTGTCCTGTTTGTGTGTTACATAGAACCCTTTGCTGAGTCCATCAGGAAGGTTCCGGGCATAAGAGGAGTGACGATCCCAGGCAGTGGAGGCACTCAGGTTAAAGTCTCCCTGTACATGGACGATGTCACCGTCTTCTGCTCAGATCCGCTGTTGGTGCACAGACTTATCCACATCTGCGACCAGTTCGAACTGGCCTCGGAAGCCCAAGATAAATCGTGGGAAGAGCGAGGCCATGTTCTTTGGGAACTGGGCTGACCGATTCCTTGTCCCCTTCACCGTCAGGGCTGAGAGCCTGAAGGTGCTGGGGATATGGTTCGGAGGGACTGGGGCATGCGTTAGAAACTGGAAGGAGTGAGTGTCTATGGTGAAAAGGAAACTGGGCAAGTGGGAGCGATGCTCCCTCTCCATTGCGGATAAGAACCTGGTCATCAGGTGTGAGGCACTCTCACTGTTGCTGTACGTGGCGCAGGTCTGGCCCATTCCTCACTCCTGTGTGGTGGCGATCACCCGAGCCATCTTCCGCTTTATCTGCAGGTCAAAAATGGATCGTATCCGACGGGACACAATGTACAAGCCTCTAGATAAAGGGGGAAAAAACGTGCCCAACATCGCCCTCATACTGATGGCCACCTTTGTGTGCAGCAACATCAAGCGGTGCTTGGACCCTCAGTATGCAAACACCAAGTGTCACTACATGCTGAGGTTCTACCTGTCCCCAGTGTTACGAAGGATTGGGTCTGGCCACGCTGCCGCGGAATGCTCCAAGTAGTTGGACTGTGCCGTACCACCTGTCCCTCGTGGGAAAATTTATGCAGAGAAACACCTTAGACCACAAATCCATCGGGCAGTGGTCGGCACATAACGTCTTAAAGGCCCTGAGGGAAAAGGAGAGGGTGGATCCTGTGGGATGGTTCCCTGAGCAGACTGACAAAGTCATTTGGCAGAATGCCTCATCGCCAGAACTTTCCAACAAACACCAAGACGTAGCTTGGCTGGTGGTGAGAAAGGCCCTCCCTGTAAGATCGTTCCTACATGCCAGGAGTCTCACCCCCTCTGCACGTTGCCCTCGAGGTGGCTGTGGTGGGGAAGAGACCGTTGTTCACTTCCTTGTAGATTGTGTCTTTGCGAAGAAGGTCTGGAGAGAGATGCAGTGGTTTCTGTCGAGGTTCATCCCGAGCAGTTCTGTGACACAGGACTCTGTGCTCTATGGGCTGTTCCTAGGGACACACACTGAGACAAACATCAACTGCAGCTGGAGGATCATCAACTCGGTGAAAGACGCTCTTTGGTCTGCCCGAAACTTGTTGGTCTTCCAGCGCAAAGAGTTGTCCCCGACCAAGTGTTGCAGACTGGCACATTCCAAGGTCCAGGACTACGTGCTGAGGGACACAGTTAAGCTTGGGGCAGCTGCCGCAAAGGCGCAATGGGGAAGGGTCGCTGCCTAAGACCTTTGCCATAGTACACTGAGGGGCTGGGAACTGTAAAGAGCCCCTTAGGCTGTACAGCTTAAAATGAATGTCTGCCAATGATTGTAATATTCATAACAAAAACAGAATTACCTGGAAAAACTCAGCAGGTCTGGCAGCATCGGCGGAGAAGAGAAGAGTTGACGTTTCGAGTCCTCATGACCCTTCGACAGAACTTGTCGAAGTTCTTGTCAACTTGTCAAGTTCTGTCGAAGGGTCATGAGGACTCGAAACGTCAACTCTTCTCTTCTCCGCCGATGCTGCCAGACCTGCTGAGTTTTTCCAGGTAATTCTGTTTTTGTTTTGGATTTCCAGCATCCGCAGTTTTCTTTGTTTTCAACATTGTAATATTCATTGTTTGTACTGATACACCTTGTGATTCATATTGTAAAAGTTGAACCTGATTGTATTTTTGTAATGGTGATATTGAAATGGTTTGAAATGTTTTTGAAGATTTATGAATAAAGTATACTTTTGCAAAAAAAAAACAGAGTTGGTGCTGTAGTTCTGTTGAAGGGTCATGAGGACTCGAAACATCAACTCTTCTTCTCCGCCAATGCTGCCAGACCTGCTGAGTTTTTCCAGATAATTCTGTTTTTGTTTTAGTGCTGTACTTGCCTGGATAAGTGCAGGTCAGAGGCTGAGAATTCTGCGGCGGGTAATTCACCTCCTGGCTCCCCAAAGTCTGTCCACCATCTACCAGGCACGAGTCAGGAATGTGATGGAATACTCCCCACTTGCCTGGATGAGTGCAGCTCCCACAACATTCAAGAAGCTCGACACCATCCAGGACAAAGCAGTCCGCTTGAATGGCACCCCATCCACACACATTCACTCCCTCCACCACTGACACAATAGCAGCAGTGTGTACCTTCCAAGCCCACGACCTCTACCTCCTTCTGGACAATGGCAGCAGATACATGGGAACGTCACCACCTGCAAGTTTCCCTCCAAGCCGCACATTATCCTGACTTGGAGCTAACATGCCGTTCCTTCAGCGCGGCTGGGTCAAAATCCTGGAACTCCCTCCCTAACAGTGAGTGTACCTACACCACATGGACTTCAGCGGTTCAAGAAGGCAGCTCACCACCACCTTCTCAAGGGAAATTCAATGGATGACCCATTTTTAAAACTTAGGAGCTGAAGGGTCTCCACATACTTCAGTAAATGACCTAGACTATGTACGGAATTTTCAGATGAAAGAATACCGCTAGAAGCTTTACAAAAAAGACAGTTTCTTTGTGGGTCAGAGAATCTGGGGAAAAGGCAATCACGTTCCTTAGCAATATAAATTACTTATATGGATCTCAATCAAAATGGGTTGTAAACAGGGAAGATTGTAAAATCCATTTACTATTTCAGATCCAGAAGAATTATTAAGTTGGGAATGATTAACCTAAATATCTGTTTTAGGACATCCTAGAACATGCCACATAGTCATGGAGATAAGCTGCAGGAAATGGGAGGTTCTTTTGCTTGATTTACCAGGTTGTTTGCCCAAAAGACTGTTTCATTACAGTTTGCACTCAACCTGTTTGCTCGTTGCCGAGAAAAGGTAGCCAAGTTAATGGGTGTTGGTCAGTTGGCAGTTAAGTCGAGGAAAATACTAACTTCATCGTCAGCATCAAATGCAGATGGGGGCTTCATGTCAGTTTGGATTTCATGAGGGAAAAGTATTCACTCTAGCTCACAGCTAGCATAAGAAATCTACAGTGATCCTCACAGAGCTTTGTAACATAGAAAGCGTTCAGCAGAATTAGCTGGGAAGCATTGAGAAGGCAACCAGAATAAGGGACTGAGGCAACCACAGTCAAGAGGTATTAAACAAAGAGTCTACCTCAGAGAATAGCTGGAACTGAGGAGAATTAAAGTAAATTCCAGAGGACTGTGGCATACTTTTGAATGGTCCCAACAGAAGTAAATAGAAGATATTATAAAGTATAAGAGAATTATTGGGGAAAGTTAGAAGTAAAGCTGAGTGCATGACATATGTGGTTATAAACCATGTAATGAAATTAATAGTGTTTGTCTTTTATATGCACTAAAATTTGTTTTTGTTTAAAACCTGAAATCTTGTGGCGTAGTTCTGCTTTAAAACAATTTCTCTTTAAATGTTAACGGTTCCTAACAGGATTTTAACAAAAGCCACGGTTGAATCTGCTTCAATCACACTCTCAGACAGTATCTTTCTGATGCTAACCACTCACTGTGTAATAAGGTTTTTCCTCACGTCGCAGTTGCTTCCTTTGCCAAACATCTTAAATCTGTGCCCTCTGGTTCTCGATCCTTCCACCAGTGGGAACAGTTTCTCCCAACTACTCTGTTCAGACCCCTCATGATTTTGAACATGTCTATCAAATCGCCTCTCAACCTCCTGTAAAGAGAACAGCCCCAGCTTCATTAATCTATTCTCATCCCTGAAACCATTCTCATACACCTTCTCTGCAACCTCTCCAACGGGTTCACAGGCTTCCTAAAATGTGGGTAGAATTCTGGGCAGAATTAGACACAATACTCAATTTGAGGCTGAACCAGTGATTTATAAAGGTTTGCCATAATTTCCATGCTTTTGTACTCTATGCCGCTATTTATAAAGCCCAGGATTCTGTATGCCTTTTTAATCATTTTCTCAACCTGCCCTACCACCTTCACTGATTTGTGCACAGATACCCCCATGTCCCTCTTCCTGCACCCCTTTTAGAATTGCACCCTTTTTATTATCTATCCTCGTTCTTCTGATCAAAATGTACCATTTAATCTGTTTGGTTGACTTGGCCTAAGGGGAGAGTATGGAGCAGTGGTATTGGCTTTGATTCGAGAGGTGACTGCACCTTTATATTTATATAGCGCCTTTCAAAGCCTCAGGACATACAAAAGCACTTGGCAGTCACTTAAGAACTTTTGAAATGTGGCTGCTGTTATAATGTAGAGAAAGAATTTCCCTACAGCAAGCTACCTCAAAGAATAATGAGGTAAATGGTGAGATTTTTTATTTGTCAAATGACACACCACCCCCCCCCCAACCCCAAACCAGCCTTCAAACTTGCCTGTAAAATTCCACCCATAGATACAGAAAACCCCAAAGTATGAGGGCCAAAGGGTTCAGGAGAAGATATAGGATTTTAAACACTAAAGTTAAACTAAAGGATGAAAACTAATATTCAAGATCCAGAAACACAACTGAAACCAAAACAACATTGTTAATCGCAACACAGTTATTATCATCCAACTATAATGAAAACCTTGTCAAATTTATCTCTCAGTACACTGATATGGAAATGGTAACTCCTAAAGAGTCATTCATCAAAACATATAGCTTTCAACACCCTCTCACTTACTTTCCAAAATTAAATGAAGTGGAAAAGCATTGTGATTTTGCTGAATAATTAATACTATTTACTATACAATTATTTTCGACAGCTTACGTAATAAAGACCCTCCTAACTTGTAAGAATTTTATGTCCAGTATCTTTTGAACTGCTTTTGGAGTGCTCATGAATAATAATGCATCAGTCTTCAATTATGTATAAAGAGAAGAAAGCATGCATGAATAATCCGAGTGCTTGTAGCTGCGAGGTGATTGAAATGGACCACTGGTAGTGAAGAAAGTTAAGGGGGTGGGTTCCCTATGAAGAGTAAATTTTTGGTGGGTGGGGTAGAGGTTCCCTGTATACGCAGAACCCCTGTGGTGTCTTGGAGCCCTGACTGATGCCTGTTTTATATTCACTGCTCAGTTAATTTAAGAGAAAACACTTTGACTGGCAATCACTCATTTTAAACCTTGGTGCACTCACTGAGGATATCTTTTCCTGTTCCAATCTGCAAAAAGTTGTTCACCCCATTAAAGCTGAAGGGGCATCACCACCTGTTTCTGGCTTTCCAAATGCCATCTGTTGACAACAATGAGTTTTCTTTATAAAGCTTCTGTTTAATGGATAAATATATTGCACACGACCATCTGACCTGTTTTATTTATGGCTGATTGTCTCGTGCTCGGCACATTTTTCAAAACAAACATGTTCTTCATACAAAGTGGGGCACGCCTTTAAAAATAACTTCTCTGTGCACATGAATAGTAATGAGACAATAATCAATTATGAGCACCCAAAATGAGCTCCAAAGGCACTGGAACATAAAATTGTGTTTCTTGACGCATTTCCCATGGGCAACAGCTCAAAGTAAACTATCTGAATGGATGGCCTGTTAATTTTATGTAGCCGGGGGTCATTAACTAGGGATTCTTTTGGGCTCTTGAGCCTGTGGTGGTTTGGGTTAGGAGGTGCATTTTTGTAATGGGTATCTTTGTAAATAAATGGCAGGGGAGAGACCTTGATCATGATTCCGCCTGGGAAAGGTCGTGAAGCAAATGCTATAACCAATCGAACCCCATACCATGGGGTACCATCACCGTCCGAGTCATATTGAAGGGCATTGGAGGAGGAGCACCTATGGATCGGGCCTTCTTCACCAAGAGGATCCTGTTAAAGGCGTGTGGATTCGAAGCTGCGGAGATCTACTGTCTGCAAGACATCCCCAGCGCTGGATATTTTGATGTGACGTTGAAGCGAGTGGCAGCCTGCGTCAAGTTCCTGAAGGTGTTCGAGGAGAAGAGAGACCTGCCGGAGATGAAGATCCTGACGGTGGAGCCGCTCTTTGCTCTGCCTTTGCAATGGGACCGGGTGGTGACGGTGCATCTCTACAGCCCCTACGTCCCTGTCGCCGAAGTGCTCACCTTCCTCACCTCATAAGGTTGGGAGCTGCACCGAGGTTAGAGATGATTTGGGGATTTGGACATGTAAACGCCAGGTTAAGGTCACGCTCAAGACCGACGGTAAGGGAGACACCTTCCACCCCCCCTCCAGATTCGCTATCGGGGGAAGCCGTGGCTACCTTGTCTATGCTGGACAACCCAAACTTTGTCACTCATGCGGCAAGTCTGGTCATGTGGCGGCCAACTGCAGCACCGTCCTCTGCAAGAACTGCAAACAGGAAGGGCACCAGACAAAAGACTGTAAACAGACTAAGTGCTGCAACCTGTGTGGCGAGGCAAGTCACTTTTACAAGACCTGCCCCAAACGTTGCCGTACTTATGCACAGGCAGCCAAAGCCAACGAGGGGGAAGCAGAAGAAATGCCTCGTGTCACTCCAACCACCAAGGCCCCCAGGGAGAACAACGGGACAAAGGAGGACACAGAGAGAGACAAGGTGGAGGAAAAGATTGGGGCAGCAGACAGCCAATCAACAGCACTGCCCCCTGACCCTCCCACTCCTCAGGAGAGCCAATCAATGGAGGAGGAGGAGGCAGCAGTGGGAAAGCAGCAGGGGGATTGGCAGCTGGTGAAGAGAGCCAAAAGGAAGAAGGGGTAAGAAGAAACCAAGCCACTTCCCAGACAAGAGTCAAGAGGCGTCTCCTATCCGACATGGATAACAAGAGCAGCAGCTCTTCGGACGAAGAAGGGCCAGGGCGGCGCCAACAGAAGAAGTGGCAAAACGCTAGGGAGTTGGAGGACGAGACACCCGAGCTCCAGAACATTGGAGACAATGAGGAGACCAGCGCACCCCAACTTTGCCCACAACCCGAAGAGGCCAGCGCATCACAGCCCCAGGAATCTGGGAACAGTGAGGCGCTCAGCGCACCCCAGCTCCGGGAAGCTGGGAGCAACAATGCCCCAGAGGGGGAGAGGATTGGAGAAGCTTCTCCAACAGAGGACATTTCAAACCCCGCTCTCTGCACGGACCCCCAGATGCCACCCAAGCAGAACACCGCCAATGGGGAGGTTCAGGACGCTTTCCTCAGCCCATCCCAAGTGAAGCAATTTGAGCACACTACGGGCATGAAGGAGCAGACCAAAGGTCTGGAACTCTCAGAGACAACAGGTTTGGTAAGCGACTAACTGCTTTAAAATGGGTGTAAAGATTGTATCCATAAATCTGCATAGCATTAAATCTACTACGCGATGTGTTGCGACCTTGGACTACCTTGCCAAGGTCAAAGCTAACCTGTTGTTTCTGCAGGAGTGTGCGATACCGCACCTCAGCTCCTACAGGCAATGGTCACCATGGTGGTCCCACGGGCCATCGATCTGGTCGGGAGGAAATGACTCTCGTTCCTCCGGCCTGGGGATTCTGCTGCGGGGAGGCAGCTTCATCGTCTCCCAGGTTAAGGAGGTGGTGGGCGGGCGCCTCCTCGTAGCAGACGTAATGTACAAGAATGCTCCACTCTGGTTAATAAACATGTACGCCCCGTCACAAGGGGCCGAGCGGCTGGAGGTTTTTCAGCAGCTCACACTGCTGCTGGCGACCTCCAGCCCGGTCATTCTGGGCGGTGACTTCAACTGCATCATCGATGCAGCTGGACAATCCGGCAGGGCCGACAGCAGATTGGACGCTATGTCCAGATCCCTGATGAAAACAGTAAAGGATGCCAAGCAACCCTGCAGATGGAGCACAGCGTAGATACACCTGGTCGCGGCCAGATGGGTCCATCCATTCCAGGATAGATTTCCCGTTTGTGTCCTGTGCATTCACAGTCAGATCCCACCGACGTCAAGCCGGTGTTTTTCTCTGACCACTGCCTCCTCTGGCTGACTGCCACTTAAAGAAGGACCAGAGGGTGGGCAGGGGGGCATGGAAGCTAAACATGCAACTGCTGACCCCAGAGAACATTGAGGAGCTCAAGAGAGATTACAAAGGTTGGAGAACCGTGAAACCCCTCTTTGAGTCACTGACACACCAGTGGGAAGCGATCAAGGAAAACATCAAGAGGTTTTTCATCCTCAAAGGTGTCCAGAAAGCTAGAAAGGAACAGAGGGAAATGTCCCGACTCCAGAAAAACATGCAGAACCTGCTCCGGCTGCAGTCGATGGGGGTCGATATCAAGGAGGAACTCCAAGAGGTGAAGAGCCAACAAGCCTCGCTCTTTGCCTCGGAGGCCTCCAAGACCACCTTCTATTCCAGAGTCCCCTCCGTGGAGCAGGATGAGACATGCTCACGTTTCTTCTTCCAAAAGGTACACAGAGAGAGCTCTGTGATCAGCAGCCTGAAGGAAGAAGACGGCTCGGTAAATCATCACAGTCCAACGTTTTGAGGATCAGCAAATCTTTTTATGCCAGATTGTATGACGTGAAGCCCACAGACAGCACGGCCTCCCAGTCCTTCCTGTGCTCTATCACAGAGGTCTTAAACGACAGAACACGGGAGATCCTGGACAAACCGCTAACTCCTGACGAACTGACTAAAACCCTTGAGTCCTTCGAGAAGAGTAAAACTCCCGGAAGCAACTTACCGGCTGAGTTGTATTCGGCTCTGTGGGACTGGATCGGCCCAGACCTGCTAGAAGTGTATGAGAGCATGCTTCTGGCCGGCAGCATGTCAGAATCCATGAGGAAAGGCATCATCACCCTCATCTACAAGCAGAAGGGGGAAAGGGAGGAAATTAGGAATTGGCGACCCATTTCACTGTTGAATGTGGACTATAATATTCTGTCCAAGGTCATCGCCAATCGGGTCAAATCCGCTCTGGAATTGGTGATTCACCCTGACCAGACCTGCACTGTGCCGGGCAGGAAGATCTCTGACAGCCTCACACTGCTCAGGGATACGATTGCCTATGTACAGGACAGGGGTGTGGACACCTGCCTCATCAGCCTGGATCAGGAGAAGGCCTTTGACAGAATATCACACACCTACATGGTGGATGTGCTCTCCAAAATGGGGTTTGGGAAGGGAATCCGCAACTGGATCCAACTGCTCTACACTAACATCAGTAATGCAGTTTCAATCAATGGGTGGGAATCAGATAGCTTTCCAATTAAATCTGGAGTCAGGCAGGGCTATCCTCTCTCTCCTGTCGTGTTTGTGTGTTACATAGAACTCTTTGCTGAGTCCATCAGGAAGGATCCGGGCATAAGAGGAGTGACAATCCCAGGCAATGGAGGCACTCAGGTTAAAGCCTCCCTGTACATGGACGATGACACCGTCTTCTGCTCGGATCCGCTGTCGGTGTGCAGACTGATCCACATCTGCAATGAGTTCAAACTGGCCTCAGGAGCCAAGGTAAATCGTGGGAAGAGCGAGGCCATGTTCCTTTGGAACTGGGCTGACCGATTCCTTGTCCCCTTCACCGTCAGGGCTGACAGCCTGAAGGTGCTGGGGATATGGTTCGGAGGGACCGGGGCATGCGTTAGAAACTGGAAGTAGCGAGTGGCTATGGTGATACAAAAACTGTGCATGTGGGAGTGACGCTCCCTCTCCATTGCGGGTAAGAACCTGGTCATCAGGTGTGAGGCACTTTTGGTGTTGCTGTACATGGCGCAGGTCTGGCCCATTCCTGACTCCTGCACGATGGCGTTCACCCGAGCCATCTTTCGCTTTATGTGGAGGTTGAAAATGGATCCTGTCCGCAGGGACATGATGTACAAGCATCTAGAGAAAGGAGGAAAAAACGTGCCCAACATCGCCCTCATACTGATGGCCACCTTTGTGTGCGGCTGTAACAAGCTGTCCATAGACCCTTGGTACACAAACACCAAGTGTCACTACTTGCTGAGGTTCTACCTGTCCCCGGTGTTGTGAAGGATGGTTCTGGCCACGATGCCGTGGAACGCTCCAAGTAGTTGGACTGTGCTGTATCACTTGTCCCTCGTGGAAAAACTAATGCAGAGAAACACCTTTGACTACAAGTCTATCAGGCAGTGGTCGGCACGTAACGTCTTAGAGGCCCTGAGGTTAAAGGAGATGGTGGATCCTGTGGGATGGTTCCCTGAGCAGGCTGACAAAGTCATTTGGCAGAATGCCTCATCGCCAGAACTTTCCAACAAGCACCAAGACGTAGCTTAGCTGGTGGTGAGAAAGGCCTTCCCTGTCAGATCCTTCCTACACGCCAGGAGTCTCACCCCCTCTGCACATTGCCCTCGAGGTGGCTGTGGTGGGGAAGAGACCGTTGTTCACCTCCTTGTGGAATCTGCCTTTGTAAAGAAGGTCTGGAGAGAGATGCAGCGGTTTCTGTCGAGGTTCATCCCGAGCAGTTCTGTGACACAGGACTCTGTGCTCTACGGGCTGTTCCCAGGGACATACACTGAGACAAACATCAACTGCAGGTGGAGGATCATCAACTTGGTGAAAGACGCTCTTTGGTCTGCCCGAAACTTGTTGGTCTTCCAGTGGAAAGAGTTGTCCCTGACCAAGTGTTGCAGACTGGCACATTCCAAGGTCCAGGACTACGTGCTGAGGGACGCACTAAAGCTTGGGGCAGCTGCCGCAAAGGCGCAATGGGGAAGGGTCGCTGCCTAAGACCTTTCTGTCGCAGTGCACCGAGGGACTGGGAACTGTGTAGAGCCCCTCAGGCTGTACAGCTCAAAATGAATGTCTGCAAATGATTGTAATATTCATTGTTTGTACTGATACACCTTGTGATTCATGTTGTAAAAGTTGAACCTGATTTACTTTTGTAATGGTGATATAGAAATGGTTTGGAATGTGGTTGAAGATATTTTATGAATAAAGTATATTTTTGCAAAAAAAAAACTTTGTAAATAAATGGCTAGAAAAAGTATGTAATGATTGGCTCCAGTTTTATCCTTCACCAAGTGGCTTTCTCTAGTATGACATGGTATTAGAGAATAGTTGCATAAAGTTGAAGGTTGGAACCTAAGGAACATTTTTCAGACCAAAAAAAAGCTAAACTGGTGGCCATTGTGGAAATTGGCAGAAAGTAAGTGTAATTTCTCAAGGTTTGATTGCTCTTTAATGCTCTCAGGATCTGAACTATATGACCAGTGGAAGAATAAAGTGGCTGTATGGACATGGGTTGGTATAGTAGTATTGCCACTGGATTACTATTCCAGAGAGTCAGGGCAATGTTCTGGGTTTCAAATCTCAACATGGCAGATGGTGAAATTTGAATTTAAAAGTCTAATAATGACTGTTTGAACCCCATCTGGTTCACTAATGTCCCTTAGGGTGTCCTTCCCTGGTCTGGCCTATGGTTGACTCTTAAATGCCCTCTGAACAAGGGATGGGCAACAAATGCTGGTCCAGCCAGAGACAAGATCCCATCAATGAAGAGAGCTATTTTTTTCAGATGATAGGTTTTATTCGCAATCTTGGATGAATTCTACATAAAAAATGAATTTGGTACATTTTGGAAAACAAAAGGATATATCATGGACTTTAACAGATTGTACAAAAGCTGGGAATGTCTGAATCAGTACTGGTGTTTAAGTTAGTGGGTACTTTTTGTGCCAAGGTGTCCCGTGTGGACAGGTAGCTGGTTCTCGTTAGTGTTTAGCTCTCAGAGAAGGAAACTCTTGCTGCACCAGATGGCAGCTGCCTCCTGTGAAAACAGTCATTTCCTTCACCCTTCATGGAATAAAAGAGACCTTCTGCAGTGACACAAAGAATAGAAGACTCAATGATTGCCAGATTTCAAAGTTCTACAAATACAGGACACAGGTATCAACACAATGGAAGGATTAAAGATAGGCAAAATGAGGGTGTAAGCACCTCT
This sequence comes from Isurus oxyrinchus, assembly GCA_026770705.1. Lineage (NCBI taxonomy): Eukaryota > Metazoa > Chordata > Chondrichthyes > Lamniformes > Lamnidae > Isurus > Isurus oxyrinchus. Next base: position 10,216,551 of record JANJGN010000014.1, read on the forward strand.
AGCAGTTCTGGCTATTGCAACAGCGGACAAAATTGGAACAATAATGATGACTAAATGAATCCCAGTGAACAGTTAATGGGTGCAATTTGAAGTATCATTGTGTAGTGAGCTGCCCAAAGTGAGGAGCCAGGACCCTCAAAATGACACATGACAAAGATAATTCTGAGGAAGAAAATGAAGGTAATAATGAATCTGAACAACTTATATTGGTCACAAGGAATTTTAGTCCTGTGATATGCATGTTAGTCATGGACTCCTTTAACTGTGTGGTACTAAATTGCATTTGTACTTCAACAGTATGTGGGACAGATTGGTGAAAATGTATCTTGATTTACAAAGAAGTGAAGATTGATGCAAAGTTAAAGAATATAAAAGTACCATTTGCTTTATGTTTGACAATGAGAGCACATTGAGGTAATTAGAGAATTGTACTTTCAGGCAAAATAGCTGAAGTAAGCCACCTTATCAGCACTGATGTAATCTCTAGTGAGATACCAAAGCCGTTGAGTAAACCATAGAAAAAGGCATAAATGAAACTTGGCATTGATCATGATAAGGCAATTTTGGAAAGTCTACTGATCGGTAGTTTATCCAGGCAGGATATTATTGTATTCCCCCAACAAAACCTGATATTTCTTATCAGAGTGTCGGAGAAGTATTAATAGCATCATGTGGTAATAATCAGGGAGGAAAAATAATGTCTAAAAGTTACATAGACAATTTGCTCACCCTACTTGTCAAAAGTTAAGAATCCTGCTAAAGGATGCAGGTATAGTTGATGAAGAATAAATAAGGCAAATGGATGAGATTAATGAAAAGTGTGAGATCTGCAAGAAGTTTCCAAAGATGTTGCCATCGCCTGCTGTGAGCCTTCCATTGGTGATCAGAAGACATAAAGGATATACACAAATACATCCCCCTATTATTTTTCTTTTAAAATGAACAAATGGCTGGACTGATAAAATGGCCACCACTGACAACATGATGGTAGTTCTGGCTGTTTCTGAGCAGTTTAAAAGTGGGCAAAGGCTAACACATCAAACCCCTGGAATGTAACACTCCTTGCATTGTATAAATGTTCCAGCCAAGTCAACACAAAGGGTAGTAGATGAAACATTTGCATCAGCCAACTGTGGACAAAGGCAGAGCTATTTGTGACTCCTTGTCTCCAACGTTGTGCTAATGGTTCTACAGTTAGCTGCTCAAACCACAGTGGGTTTTAACAAGAGGCCTCATTAGCTGAATAGCTCGAGCTGACACCATCCTGTCACATGATCAAGATTTGAGCTGTTTGAATTGCTTTAATTATGCAGCTTTCGGATTCCATCTTCAGCCGGCTGTTTAACATCTGACTGGCAGGCCACACAGAAGCAAGCTCTGGCCAGGTTGGACAACTGGCCCCTATCTAACCTGACTCTGCTGGGAAGATTTGATACTATTGCCTACAGAACTGATTCAATTTCTGTGTGCCTACTTCATCTTGGGACATCAACACCACCATCTTCAGCCAGCTGAACTCTGCGAAGGGATTCCTCACTGGGCTTTGGTTGTGGAATCTGGACTCACGTGAAACCATTATTATTATTTTTACTGTGGCCTCTGCCCTGAACCTCTTTCTTTCCCTTATCCGTCTTTTTTATGTTATGACTACAAAAAGGGGCGAACAGTGTGTGCGTGTAAAATAAACCAACCCTCTTATTTTACCTTATCCGCAGTTTGCGGTGGGGTTATTAATAGAGAATTGGATCACTCCAAACTGAAGGGTTGGGGAAAACACTTATATAAGTGGGAAATCAAAAATCAAAACCATCTTTCTGTTAATAGAGAGTTAGTGAGTGGAGAAATCAGGGCTGTTCTAAATTAAACCCCCTCCTGTCCATAACATATGTGACTTTAACAAGATAGTTGCCATGCATCTAAAGTTTAAATAAGGGGCAAAGGCAGAAATATTTTCACCCTACATTTTGTAGATCTGCCAATCAGATTTAATCTTCCTACAATAACACATAGTAAGGGTAAAGGGGTTATCATAGACAAAGTCATGGAGAAACATTGCCAAAGCTTTTCATCTTGCACTTACCAGGACAAATGCAAGAATGCCAAATTTCAAATGATCACAACAATTTATACTATAGGAGAAAAGGGCGCAGATTGCTTGGTGAGTTAACTCTGAATGACCAAACTCCCAGGTAATTCAAGAAAAGTGCAAGCCTTGAACATATTTCTTTCCTTTGCAGAGAACAGGTCCCTGTGTCTGAATATTTACTGTTTCTAGCATGCAAAAATGAGCCAGTTTACGAGCCCAACTAATTGTCTTAAATTGGTTGTCAGTGTAGCAATTGGCAGACTCGGGATTGCTCGCAAGTGCTGCCTAATTGCAGAATCATGTCTAACAGTAGATGTTTTGGTTTTGGGTTTTGCAAGCATGGACTGATTGAGTACTCTGTCTTTTTTGAATTACCTGGGAGCCTTCAATTCTCTGTTGCTTTCTGCATGGAAATGCTTCGGCCAATCAGGGTCGACTTGCCAACCAATCGGAACCCCTTTCTCCTGTAGTATAAATTGTTGTGACAGTTTTGAAATTTGGCATTCTTGCATTTGTCCTGATGAGCGCATGATGAAAAGTTTCGGCAACATGTCTATTTACAGCAATTTGGGGAAATGGTTAATGACTGGACTTACTGACTGATAATGAAGGGGAATTTACCAATGATGAATTCAGAGACGTGTGAAATGGTCATGAAACACTTGGCCATGAAAATTGTAGCTGAAAGTCCTTTTAAGCAACGGACTTTGTAAAAGGAATCATGAGGCGGTCGATGAAATGCTGTGTAACATTTTGGTTGATGAACCAGACCACAAGCTGATGACTTGCTTTCATGCAAAGAATTCACTCCAGATGGTTGGAGGATATAGTCCTTATCAATTAGTGCAGGGGCAAAATCCCATATTGCAATTAGTTCCATATTTTCTGTGCGTTTGAATGTTTTACATTTAGGGATATGATCTTTACTCAAGACTGAGATCTGAGAAAGTTCAGAGAACACTGAGGCTTCATATAAGACCACCTGAGGCGGAATCCGGAAATTTGTTTAACTATAAAAGAGATGGTCACAGCAAATGGAAAGGCCCAGCTAAGGTAAAACGTTGTAAGGGTCACACAGCACTTCTCACACATGGCAGTCAAACTGTTAAGGTCCATTCCTCAAGATTAGTCAGAATTAATTTTAAAACCTCAGACTCTAAGTGACTGATAGAAGTAAACAAGACACGTTCTACCTAAAACACTCCTGTGTTTTGCGATGACGATTCCGAGGAACAGAAGCCCAGGGCTGAGTAATGGTAACGTGAGTGATCATAATGACTATTGTGGTAGTCGGGTCTTTTTTTTTTTGGTTCATGGGATGTGGGCATCACTGTCTGGGCCAGTATTTATCGCCCATCCCTAATTGCCCTTGAGAACTGAGTAGCTTGCTAGGCCATTTCAGAGTCAACCACATTGCTGTGGGTCTGGAGTCACACATAGGCCAGACCAGGTAAGGATGGCAGATTTCCTTCTCCAAGGGGACATTAGTGAACCAGGTGGGTTTTTACAACAATCGACAACAGTTTCATGGTCATCATTGGACTTTTAATTCCAAGTTTTTTTATCTGGAATCCCATCCGGTGGGATTCAATTGTCCAGTGACAATACCACTACGCCACCATCTCCCCATTACACAGAGGGTTAATGTGGGACTAAGTACTGCCCACACAGTGATGTGAGAAGGCACATGATCCAGAGCCAGGGTCAACCTAGAGATGGACAGAGATGTGTAAAGACCTAGGATGGAGTCAGCTCCACACCTGTACCCTCTACTGTATATATGTATATAGTTATGAGCTGTTAATAAAAACTTACTGTTGATATATTCAAGACTAGGAAGCCTACTTCATGGTGTCTGAAGCAGGATTCCTCAGCTATCACATCCACAGGCCAATTGCCCCAAGTGGGTACTCGCAGATGGCACGGAAATTGGTGGTGTCGTAAATAGTGAGGAGGAAAGCCTGAGGTTGCAGGATGATACAGGTGAGCTGGTAAGCTGGGCAGAGCAGTGGCAAATGGAATTTAATCCTGAGAAGTGTGAGGTGATGCATTTTGGGAGGACTAACACAGCAAGGGAATACACAATGAATGGCAGGACCCTAGGAAGTACAGAGGATCAGAGGGTCCTTGGTGTACATATCCAGAGACCCCTGAAGGCAGCAGCACAAGTGGATAAAGCGGTTAAAAAGGCATATGGGATACTTGCCTTTATTAGCCAAGGCATAGAATATAAGAGCAGAGAGGCTATGTTGGAGCTGTATAAAACGCTAGTTAGGCCACAGCTGGAGAACTGTGTGCAGTTCTGGTCACTACACTATAGGAAGGATGTGATTGCACTGGAGAGGGTGCAGAGGAGATACACCAGGATGTTGCCTGGGCTGGAGTGTTTCAGCTATGAAGAGAGACTGGGTGGGCTAGGGTTCTTTTCCTTAGAGCAGAGAAGGCTGGGGAGGGACCTGATAGAGATTTACAAAATTATGAGGGGCATAGACAGGGTAGATAGGAAGAAATTTTTCCCCTTAGCAGAGATGTCAATAACCAGGGAGCATAGATTTAAGGTAAGGGGCAGGGGGCTTAAAGGGGAATTGAGGAAAAACTTTTTAACCCAGAGGGTGGTTGGAACCTGGAACACACTGCCTGAGAGGGTGGTAGAGGCAGGAACCCTCACAACATTTAAGAAGCATTTTGATGAGCACTTGAAATGCCATAGCATACAGGGCTATAGGCCAAGTGCTGGAAAATGGGATTAGAATAGACAGGTGCTTGATGGCCGGCATCAACACAACGGGCCGAAGGGCCTGTTTCTGTGTTGTATAATTCTATGACTGAGTTACATTCCACAGAGGTGTAATGAATGGAGGGATGAGAAAAAAGACTGGCATCAATACAACACCTTTGACATTTCAAAGTGTTTTACAGCCAATGAAACATTTTTGAAGTATTGTCACGTAGGAAACAGAACAGCCAATTTGTGCACAGCAAGTTCTCACAAATTGCAATGTGATATTGATCAGTGTTTGATGTTTCTTAAGGGGTAAATAATGGCCAGGACCTGGGGGAGAACTCCCCTGCTCTCCTTTGGAAGAGTGTCCTGGGATCTTTTACACCCACTGAATTGAGAGGGCAGGCAGGGCCTATGTTTAACAACTCATCTGAGCAATGGCACCTCTGGCAGTGCAGCACTTCCTCAATACTGCACTGGAATGTCAGCATGGTTTTTTGCACTTAAACCCTGCAGTGGGACTTGAACCTTGAATCTTTTGATGCAGGGGTAAGAGTACTACCAACTTTGCCACGGCTGATAATCAAAGCAGCTATTGTGGGACAGCAGGAAAAGCTCCAGGCAAGTTTAACTGTCGGTTGAATGCTCATGATGATCGCCAAGGAGCCTGGTCCCGGGGAACCGCAGTCCCCAACCCCACCACACCGCCTGCCCACGGGCTAAAAGGTCACGGGGGAAGCCTGCTCACAATCCCAATGGTTGTCACGCCTTAGCGACGAGCCGGCCAGTCAGATGGCCGGCAGCTCTGTGATCCCAGCAGCATTATCCAAGAACGATGGTCGCTGCTTGGACTACAGGTAGTGCCACCGTGCCGAGGAGCCCTGGGGTCAGGAGTCTCAGTGAGGCTGGGGGTGGAGTTGAAAAAGGGGGTGGGGGGAGGCCTCCAATGGGCCCAGGGAACCTGTAAAGGAGGTCCCCCCCCCCACCCCCTGTCGTGTCCGACGCCAGCCCGTGCAGGTAAGGCAGCCAGGTTACCTGCGTGGCACGAGCCTACCCCAGCCCTGGGTAAAATACTGTCGGAAAGCACTCAGACTGGCTGGCTTTAATCCAATTAAAACACACACAGACACACCCACAGGCTAAACTTCTATTTAAAAAAATAACATTATATACATTAATAGCTTGATACACGGAGGCTCATCATCAGCCTGGGCCTTGGCATCTTGGCTGCCCCCAGTCGTCCAACTCCCCGAGGCCTGCTCCCTCTCAGTCTCCAACAGCTGCTTCTGAGGCCGTGATGTCACACAAGAAAATCCCATGACTGACCCAGGTCACCGCCTTCCATGTATGTTCACCTCCGGAACGGTGACACGCTCAGCCTCGCGGGTCTCAAAAGGTCATGGAGCATTTTGCCGCACCGCGGCCAGGGTCGCTGGATGACCCCCCCCCCCCCCCCCCCGCCCCGCCAAGGCTGATGACCGGTGCTGTGGCCTCTGTCCAAACTGCCTTTGTCTGGCTGGGAGGTCTCCCCTGCCCATCAGCGGGCATGAGGGCCTGCCACCTATTATTTACAGCCTCGAGGAGGACTCATAGGGGGTCATTGTCAATCCTTGTACCATCTTCTGCCCTCCCCAGCTACTAGCTCCATTCTTTTCGCCATCTGTGGAGAGACAAAGAGAGATAAAGGCCTGATTTCAAATATCTCCCTAAACACTGGCTATTCATCAGGGGAATGGGCCAATCGCACTCCAATGTCATTTCTTCCATGGCAAAGATATAGAATGCTTCCAAACTGGAAGAATAGCCGTCCGCATTTATAAACAAGCTCTTAACTATTGCAATAGTTTTCAAGAATTAAAATTCTTCAGCACCAAATTTTTCAGCGCACAATAACTGCTTTCTGGTGCAGGCTGCCAGGGGCCCCTGCAAGGGGTCCCTTAAAATGGATCACCGTGGACTTCCTTCTGGATGACAGCCTGCCTGTTCTGTGCCCCCAGGCAGATCGTCGATTGGGCCTTGGCGTTGCTGCCCGGCGCTCCATGGGGCCGGCCCCTTAAGTGGCCGCTACCTGTCTCATGCGGGATGGGAGTCGGCGATCCATTGACTGGCGGGCGAATCAGACTCCCGCCCGCCGCCAGGGTACATTAAATTCAGCCTGTGCCCCTAAATACAGAGCAGACGGTCAGCAACCCAACCCCACCCCCCCACCCCCACCACTCCACCAAAAAACATAAAATGCTGGTAACGCCTGTAAAGAAAGGAACAGCGTTATATAAATCAACCATAGCCTTTCGTGGGAACCAGAGGGGGGGCATTACAGCGACGCCGCTTGTAAAATTGGAACAGAGTGAAAGAAGAGAGAGGGGAAAGCCACATCGACACAGACAAACAAAGAAGGAGAAGACTGAGCTGCAGAGTGATTTTGAACAGGAGATGGTTAAGTGACAGAAGTGCTAATAGCATAAGACAAAAGGAGGCTTGATGAGCGGAATCAATGGGATGAATGAGAGCTCTTTGTTTATTCATTTGTCTGATTATGGGATGTTACTGGTGTAGACTGGCTGTTGCATTTGCCTATGTAACAGCATACGTCAAAACGAATGAATCGCTGGTTGTCTGATACGTTTTCATCAATCATTTATAAGCTACGAAATGCAAGATTTTTTTTTCAAACAGTCAAATCAGCTCCAGCAAATAAGAAGATGGATACCACAAGCCCAAGACTGATTGATTGGTTATAATGAAAATCCTAAACCTTTTATTTCTTGCAAAAAAAGCAGAAAAGCAAACTGACTGAACAAACTGCAATATTAAAAGGGCTGTGACTTAGCTTTAGTTTATCCTGAGGTTTTCCTGAAAAATACCTGGCGATGCACCCAAAAACAAGATTGGGACGCATATTCCAGACCTATACAACGAGAATAGAGTCATTCAACACGTGTCCTCTAAAGGGACAAAGGTTCCTGTAATGTTTTCCCCTCTCTGTTGACAGCTGCAAGCTATTGTCTGGAATGAGAGGCAACCTTTGTTGGTGCGTCAATGCAAAAGCAAAATACGACAAACGCTGGAAAGCTGAAATAAAAACAAAAGTGCTAGAAATACTCAGCAAGTCAGGCACCCTGGGCAGAATTTTATGCTCCCCCACCGACGGGTTTGTAGGCGGGTGGGGGGACGGAAGGTGGGGGCGGGGGTGGGGGGAATGTAAAATTTCTCGGCTGCCTTTCCACTGGACTCCCACCTGCCCCAACCTCTCCCGCAGTTTTACGCTTGGATGGGTGAGGCCTAGTCCAGCCGGATGTCCCAATTGAGGCCCTTAAGTAGCCAGTTATTGATCCCTTAAAGGGCCATTTCCCGCCCAGCCTCAATTTTCAGGCTGGTGGGAGGAAGTCAGGGGCAGGATGAAGCCTGAAAGTGAACTGTGTTCAGGTCTCTGGCGTGAAGTGAAGTGGCAGGGGTGGGGGTGGGTGGTGGGTGGGTGGCGAGGTGGGGGGTTGGTGGGGGTGGGTGGCAGGAGGGGTGGTGGGTGGGTGGTGAGGGGAGGTGGTGGTTGGGTGGCGAGGGGGAGGTGGTGGGTGGGGGGGTGGTGGTGGGGATGGGTGGTGGGGGGGTTGGTTGGGTGGCGAGGGGGAGGTGGTGGGTGGGGGGGTGGTGGTGGGGATGGGTGGTGGGGGGGTGGCGGGTGGGTGGCGAGGGGGAGTGGTGGGTGGGGGTGGTGGTGGGTGGGTGGTGAGGGGGAGTGGTCGGTGGGAGTGGTGGTGGGTGGATGGTGAGGGGGAGTGGTCGGTGGGAGTGGTGGTGGGTGGGTGGTGAGGGGAGGTGGTGATTGGGTGGCGAGGGGGAGTGGTGGGTGGGGGGGTGGTGGTGGGTGGGTGGTGGTGGGTGGGTGGTGAGGGGAGGTAGTGGGTGGGTGATGAGGGGAGGTAGTGGTTGGGTGGCGAGGGGGAGTGGTGGGTGGGGGTGGTGGTGGGTGGGTGGTGAGGGGAGGTGGTGGTTGGGTGGCGAGGGGGAGTGGTGGGTGGGGGTAGTGGTGGTGGGTGGGTGGTGAGGGGAGGTGTGGTTGGGTGGCGAGAGGGAGTGGTGGGTGGGGGGGTGGTGGTGGGTGGGTGGTGGTGGGTGGGTGGTGAGGGGAGGTGGTGGGTGGGTGATGAGGGGAGGTGGTGGTTGGGTGGCGAGGGGGAGTGGTGGGTGGGGGTGGTGGTGGGTGGGTGGTGAGGGGGCGTGGTGGGTGGGTGCTGAGGGGAGGTGGTGGTTGGGTGGCGACGGGGAGTGGTGGGTGGGGGTGGTGGTGGGTGGGTGCTGAGGGGTGGTGGTGGGTGGGTGCTGAGGGGAGGTGGTGGTTAGGTGGCGAGGGGGAGTGGTGGGTGGGGGTGGTGGTGGGTGGGTGGTGAGGGGAGGTGGTGTGTGGGTGGTGAGGGGAGGTGGTGATTGGATGGCGAGGGGGAGTGGTGGGTGGGTGCTGAGGGTGGGTGGTTGGGGGAGGGGGCGGGTGGCGGGGGAAGATGGCGGGGAGGAGTGGTGTTGGGGGTGTGGGGGCACATCCATCGTCCTCCTTTTAATATCAGGCACTCCCCCGAGAAGTCCGGCCCCTGCAGGTCCTCGCTCTCCAGCAACACCCCCCACTCTGAGTGAGGGGCGGAAGTCTGTCCTCCAGCCAATTGACGCGTGTTGGAGCGCTAAATGGCTGCAGGGCAGGAAGTGAAGACGGGGATGTGTTCTCCATCAACTCTTTGGATGGCGGGAGGATCCTAAAAGTCCTGGCCCATCTGTGGAGAGAGCAACAGAGTTACCATTTCAGCTGGGTGACCTTTCATTAGTGCATGTTGATTGTTTACAGATGTAGGTCCCTTATCACCCATAGAATTATGAACATCAGTAGCATGCATTTCCAAGAGCAAAGAGGTTACGTTGAACTTGTATGAGACACTAGTGCGGCCTCAGCTGGAGTATTGTGTCCAGTTCTAGGCATTGCACTTTAGGAAAGCTGTGAAGGCATTAGAGAGAGTACAGAAAAGATTCACGAGAATGGTTCCAGGGATGAGGAACTTCAGTTATGAAGATAGATTGAAGAGGTTGGGACTGTTTTCCTCCGAGAAGAGATTTGATAGAGGCATTCAAAATCAGGTGGGGTCTGGACAGAGTAGATAGGGAGAAAACTGTTCCCACTCATGAAAGGATCGAGAATGAGAGGGCACAGAATTAAAGTATTAGCAAAAAAAGCAAAAGTGACATGAGGAAGATCTGTTTCACACAGCGAATAGTTAAAGCCTGAAATTCACCTGAGAGTGTGGGTGGAGGCAGGTTCAATTGAAGCTTTCAAAAGGGAATTAAACTGTTATCCAGAAAGGAAGAATGTGTCGGGTTACGGGGAGAAGACAGGGTAATGGCACTCAGTATATTGTTCATTCAGAGAGCCGGTACAGACACGATGGGCCAAATGGCCTCCTTCTTCACGGTAATAATTCAGTGATTCTGATTTATATACAGCTCCTAATGTAGTAAAACATCCCGAGAATGTGATCAGACAAAATTTAACACCAAGCCACTGTTATAATCCCAGCTGAGCTTACCCCTGGACAAGCCTGGTCCCAGCTTGACGGATCATAACTTGTATTTGTTTGTTTAGATACGTGGAGAGTAGCTACTGAACAGAGTCACCAGAGTCAGCTGATGAACTATTAACAAAAGAATAAAACATTTATTCAACAAGAAAAGATTAACTATATTACAATGCTCCTTCACCCACAGCTATAACTTTACAGGTTTGTGTAGATGTGTAAGGATAATACAAGTTACAAAAGCTATCTTATATTCTAATGTCCACAGTAGGTATGCAGTCCATGTACCTATGGGCATTCTGTGGTCAGATACACCCACACTCTGAAACCAAGTGACAGATGCTACCTCAACCAGATGCTATGGGTCTCTCCTCAACTCCCCCCAGAGGCTTGTCACACTATGAGCCAAACAGTATCACTGAACTCTGTCTTTCACATCAGGGTTTCCAATCTCCATGACCTCGCCTTGGAATCTTCTCCCAAACCAACACTTTCTCTCAGATGCCTTCCGCAAGGGCTCACCTCCAGGGTTTCAAACTCTCCTTCTGATGTTCCTCTTCCCTAGGTCACCACATGCAATCAAGCTGTCTTCCACACACTCTGTCTCACTGATGCAGCCATCAACAGTACACCAGTGCTTCACATGCCCATTGCAAAGAGTTACAGACCTTCAGTTGTCTCTTTGGACCTTCTTGCCTCTTGCAAGCTGTTCGCACATTAAATCTGCTTTCTGTAGTCTTTGTCTCTTTAAGTCTGACCCTTGGAGCCTTTCTCTCTGTCCCTCACTCTTAACTTCACAAAGAGGACTTTTTCCAGATTCCTGTCCTCCCTTTGACTAGAAGGTCTGCTTGAGATTTTCCCCTGTTTCTGTCTCACTCCTTTGGTCTTGGGACCTTTGTGTTCTTTTGGGAAATCTGCAGCTCCCTCTCCCAGTGTCCAGTCTTTCTGGAGTCCTGGCTTCAAACTGAATTTAAAACTACTGTTTCTAGCTTTTCTGTGTGTGTCTGTGGGAGGGACCTACCTCTCTGGACTCCTGTAGCTAGGCAACAGTCCAATTCTTCCACTCTTGTTTGCTTAACTTAAGTCATAAAACTCTCTTTAGAAATGCAAGCACCTTTTTAAAGTGAAACTAAAACTCAATTTGACCTTTCTTAACACACAATTAGAGAAATACAAATCAAACTTAAACTTTAAAGCTAAAACTCATTCCTAACACCCACAAATACCAAAATAACTTAATTAAACTATCTCTATTTCCTACAGCCACGTAAGGCAATACAAGGACAGCTGGTGAAAACTTTCGCCGCAGAGGTAGATGTGAAAGAGGAGAGACATGTGGAGATGTTTTTGGAGGGAATTTCAGAAGCTATCAGCTGAAGACAGTCAACAAAGGTGGGACAAAATAAGGCAGGGATGCATGAGGTCCAAATCGAAGAGTTTCTCGAAGCCCATCCCTTTCTTAGTCATACATTGTGTCAGCTATAGCTCAGTGCTGACACAGAGATTTGATTGCACAATACAGGCTGGCATTCCAATGTAGTACTGAGAAAATGCTGCACTGTCAGAGGTGCCTTATTTTTGATAATGACCGAGACCCCATCTGTTTTCTCAGGTGGACATAGAAGATCTTATAGCATTAGCTCAAATATGAGCAGTGGAATTCTCCCTTCTGTTCTGGCCAATATTCAACCCTCCACCAACATCACACATCACACATCACACAAAAAAACATGTTATCTGATCAGTATCACATTGTTGTTTATGGGACCATGTTTTTCTTTATTAATTTGTAGGATGTCAACATTGCTGGGTAGGCCAGATTTATTGCTCATCCCTAATTACCCTTGCCTTCTTGAACTGCTGCAGTCCATTTGGTGTAGGTATACCTGCAATGCTGTTAAGGAGGGAGTTACAGGAATTTGAACCAACGACAGTGAAGGAATGGCAACATATTTCCAAGTCAGGATGATGAGTGACTTGGAGGGGAACTTCCAAGTGGTGGTGTTCCCATGCATCTGCTGCCTTTATCCTTCTAGATGGTAGTGGTTGTGGGTTTGGAAGGAGCCTTGGTGAATTCCTGCAATGCATCTTGTAGATGGTACACACTGCTGCCACCGCACATCGGTGGTGGAGGGAGTGAATGTTTGTGGATGGGGTGCCAATCAAGCGGGCTGCTTTGTCCTGGATGGTGTTGAGCTTCTTGAGTGTTGTGGGAGCTGCACTCATCCAGGCAAGTGGGGAGTATTCCATCACATTCCTGACTTGTGCCTTGTAGTTGGTGGACAGGCTTTGGGGAGTCAGGAGGTGAGTTACTCACCACAGAATTCATAGCCTCTGACCTGCTCTTGTAACCACAGTATTTATATGGCCAGCCCAGTTCATTTTCTGTTGATAGTGGGGGATTCAGCAATGGTAAAGCCATTGAATGTCAAGGGACAATGTTTTGATTCTGTCTTGTTGGAGATGGTCATTGCCTGGCACTTGTGTGGCACGAATGTTACTTGCCACTTATCAGCCCAAGCCTGCATGTTGTCCAAGTCTTGCTGCATTTGGACATGAACTGCTTCAGTATCTGAGGAGCCATGAACGGTGTTGAACATTGTGTGCAATCATCAGCGAACATCCCCACTTCTGACCTTATGATGGAAGGAAGGTCATTGATGAAGCAGCTGAAGATGGTTGAGCCGAGGACACTACCCTGAGGAACTCCTGCAGTGATGTTCAGGAGCTGAGATGACTGACCTCCACCCACCACAACCATCTTCCTTTGTGCTAGGTATGACTCCAACCAGTGGAGAAATTTCCCCCCGATCCCCATTGACTCCAGTTTTGCTCGGGCTCCTTGATGCCACACTCGGTGAAATGCTGCCTTGATGTCAAGGGCAGTCACTCTCACCTCACCTCGGGAGTTCAGCTCTTTTGTCCATGTTTGAACCAAGGCTGTAATGAGGTCTGGAGCTGAATGGCCCTGGCAGAACCCAGACTGGGCGTCAGTGAGCAGGTTATTGCTAAGTAAGTGCTGCTTGATAGCACTGTTGATGACCCTTTCCATTACTTTACAGTTGATCGAGTGTAGACTAATGGGGTGGTAATTGGCCGGGTTGGATTTGTCCTGCTTTTTGTGTATAGGATATACCTGAACAATTTTCCATATAGCTGGGTAGATGCCAGTGTTATAGCTGTACTGGAACACTGACATCTAAACAGTGAAACAAATCGTTCTGCACAAATTTACTTTTCTGTTCCCTACGTTACAACAATGACTAAACTTCAAAAATACTTCAATGGCTCTCAACTGCTATGGGGTGTCCTAAGGTTCTGAAAAGTGTTATGTAAATGCAAGTTTGACTTTATAGTTGGTAACCATAGCTTGGCTTTCCCCCCGGTAACTTTCTCTCAAAGGGTGAATCTGAGATTCTTTCCAATTTTGTCCTTGAGGAGGTGCAGATGTTGGTAATGCTGCACTTGTTTCAGGATTGCCCAACCTTCCTGACCCTCCCACATCCAAAATCTGACCAGCCATTCAGAGGAGCTGTTCCTCCTAATGATGTGTTGTCTCGGAGATGTGGATGCACAGTTCTGCGCGACTCTCTGTTAGTTTGAAGAAATCTCAGTTTAGTTTGAAAAAAAGAAACACTAGCATTTATACAAACGCCTTTCAAAGTCTCTGGCTTTACTGTAATGAAGTACTTTTGAAATGTAGTCACTGTTGTAATATTGGGAAATATGGCAGCTAATTTGCTCAGAGGAGATGGTGGTGTACTGGTAATGTCACTGGACTAGTAACTCAGAAGACTGATCCTCTGGGGACATGGCTTCAAATCCCACCACAGCAGCTGGTGGAATTTAAATTCAGTCAATAGCAAATCTGGAATTGAAAGCTAATCTCAGTATTGTCAATTGTTACTTGATAGGCTCACTTATCTGTTTTGGCCTACATGTGACCCACAGCAATATGGTTGACTCTGAAATGGCTAACAAGCCACTCAGTTCGAGAGCAATTAGGGATGGTCAACAAATGCTAACCTTGCCAGCAGTGCCCACATCCCAAGGAAAAATAAAATAAAACACAGTAACGTTCCAACAACAGGAATATGATGATACGTTTGTCAACTCTAGACTTGACGATTCCAATTGCTTTCTTGGCCTTTCAACTTCAACTCTCCATAAATTCATCCAAAACTCTGCTGTCGATATCCCAACGTGCACCAGGCCTTGTTCACCCTTTAAATCTGCGCTGGTCGGCCTACGTTGGCTCCCGGCCCCGAGATGCCTCAATTTTAAAATCCTCATCCTTGATTTTAAATCCCTCCACTCCTCCCTAACTCTGTCACCTTCTCTTGCCCTACAACCCTCTGAAATAAAACCAGAAAATGCTGGGAAATCTCAGCCGGTCTGGCAGCATCTGGGGAGAGAGAAACAGAGTTAACGTTTTGAGTCCGTATGATCCTTCTTTAGATTTTCTGTTTTTATTTCAGATTTCCAGCATCCGCAGTATTTTGCTTTCATCTTAGGCTTTAACCCTCTGAGATATTGGTGCTTATCTAATCCCGGCCTCTTGAGCATCACCAATTTTAATCGCTACACCATTCATGGCTGTGCTTTCAGCTACCTAGGCCCTACCCTCTGAAATTCTGCCCCTAAGACCTCTGTCTCTCCAGTCCTCACTCCTCTTTTAACATATGCTGCTTAAAAGCTACCCCTTTGGCTGACAAATGTCTCCTGTGGTTGCTTGTTAAATTTTGCTTGAGAACACAGCTGTGTAGCTCCTTGAGATGTTTTACTACCTTAAAGATGCTACATAAATGCAAGTCTTGCTGTTGGCCAGGAGATTGGGAAGAACACCCTTATTTTCCTCTGAACTTTTACATCCATCTAGGGAGACCAGCTCTTATGAGGAGACCGGGGGAGGGTGCTGGTGACTGGGAAGGGTGCTCCAACATGAGAGTGGGTGGGGGGGATGGGTTTTGAGACCATTATAATGGTTGGGGGGGGGGAGGGTGCAGAGTGATTGGTTAAAATCAACTAAAACTTACAACTTGTCTTGTGGAGTTACCACATTTTCACCTCTCTGCTGCTGACTCACTCACTTGCAGTCCCGCTCGAGTCACTCAAACTCGCCCTGGAGACTCCAAGGACCAGTCTCCCACAGGCTGTCCTAGAAATATGTGACAGAAGGTGTAAGGACACGGGGCAAACAGTCAAAATAAGGGACCATCCTTTAAAATACGGGACAGTCGGACTCCCTTCATCGAAAGGGCCTCAGGCGTCTCATCTGAAACACCGCACCACCCAAAGCACCCGGGTGCCAATCCAGATTCTGTGCTCCAGCAGTCTCCAGAGCCTTGTCTCATTTCCACTCATCCTTACTGGTAAAAATGTTTATAAATCTTTATCCTCTATCTCCACACCTTAAAGTGTAATAGTCTGACAAGTTTTGGTATTTAGCCAATGTGAACTAAGTTGCTAAACTTGGCTTCAAATCACCTTAACCAGTTCAAACTTCATCTTCCACTTATGTGTGGACCCTACTTCTCCTCCAGGTGAAGTAAGGGCTGGAAGAAACGATTTGAATCTTGGAAACATAAAATATTTACAGCACAGAAGGAGGCCATTAGGCCCATCATGCCAGTGCTATCGCACAAAAAGCTATCTGGCCTAATCCCATTTTCCAGCTCTTGGTCTGTAGCTCTGTAGGTTACTGCACTTCACGTGCTTACCCAAGTGTTTTTTTTAAATGCTGTGAGGGTTTCTGCCTTTACAATCCTTTCAGTCAATGAGTTACAGACTCTGTTTGAAAGCCTTTCTCCTCAACTCCCCTCTAATCCATCTACCTATTACTTTAATTCTATGTTCCCTGGTTATTTACTTCTCTGCTAATGGAAATATGTCCTTACATGTTCTATCTAGCTTTATACATTTCAGTTAAATCTCTCCTCAGCCTCCCCTCTGTTCTAAAGGCAACAACCGCAGCCAATCCAATCTTTCCTCACAGCTAAAATTGTCCATTTCTGACAACATCCTTGTAAATTTCCTCTGCGTCCTCTCTAGTGCAATGCCGTGACCAGAACTGTCTGCAGTAGTCTGGTTGCAGTCCAACTAGTGTTTTATACAGTTCTAGCATAACATCCCTGCTCCGATACTCTAGATCTCAGCTAACAAAGGAAAGAATCCCATATGCGTTCTTGACAACCTTCTCTACCTATATTGCTTCCTTATGGAGTCTTTGAACGTGCACTCCAAGGTCCCTCTGTTCCTCTACACTTCCCAATATCCTATCATTTGTTGAGCTTTCCATCTCTTGTTTAACTTCCCTAAATGCATTATCTCATGTTCCTCTGGATTGAAAGAGTCCATTTTTAATGTTTTTTTCCCCCAATATAATAATCTTTAACCCCCTGCCCTGTCCCTACCCACTTAGCTAATTTGTTTTGTGTTGCACTTGCATTCCATTTCAATGTCACACACAATGTGCAGTTGCATAAATGTTCCAAATCAAATTTGTCAATTTGGGAATAAAATACACAAGGCGCTTCAATGTACAGATATATTGTGAAATATGTCCAGTGTGTCGCCTTTATATTGCTGCAATTGAAAGGAATGTAATTGAGGCTGTTACAGGGGCAATGTAGAGAGAGCTTTGAGTGCAACTAATCTGTGTTATATGTGGCCTGGGAGTGCTTGATGCTGACACTAGGTGCAAAGAGTAAAATATTTGATTCTCCTACACTGTCATCTTTCCCTCGAATGGTAAAGACAGTCACAATGGCTTCTTTCTTTACAAATGTTCTGAAAGTATGTTTTATTTTTATTTTGTTTTACTCTTTGTCCCTCATCCATAGCTTATTCAGTCCAACACTTCTCCCCTGCCTATCCGACTCTTCCCAATTCTTTGCTGCCCATTATGAATTTATTGGAAGGCCCTGTCTGGAGTCATCGTCCTCCCTTCAAAAAGCCAGTGCTTCAAACTTGCTGGAGAGGGTCACTTGCTCTGGGCATTGCTGGATAGTCACCGCCCCTTCCTCTACCACAGCCAGCTTCCTGTCGCTCAGCAGCATCACTGCTCTCTCAAAGGCTCACGCTACCACATTTTCAGGCCCTCTATAAATCAGAATCACAGAACTGTTACAGTGCAGAAGGAGGCCATTCGGCCCATTGTGCCCGTACTGGCTCTCCAAATGAGCAAATCGCCTGGTACCATTCTCCCGCTTCCCTCCCTAGCCCTGCACACTCTTCCTTTTCAAAATAATGAACCAGTTCCCTCTTGAATGCCTCGATTGAACTTACCTCCACCACACTCTCAGGTGTATTCCAGACTTTAGCTGCTCGCTGCGTGAAAAAAGATTTTCCTCAAGAGGCTTTTGCTTCTTTTGCCAACTACTTTAAATCTGCGTCCTCTGGTTCTCGATCCTTTCACCAGTGGGAACAGTTTTCTCCCTCTCTGCTCTGTCCAGACCCCTTATGATCTTGAACTCCTCTATCAAATCTCTTCCCCAAGGGAAACAGTCTCCAATCTAAATACGGAGTTCCTCATCCCTGGAACCATTCTCGTGAATCTTTTCTGTGCTCTCTCCAAAGCCTTCACATCCTTCCCATGCCAACGGTGGCTTAGTGGACAGCGCACTCTCCTCTCGTTCAGGGGCTCGACACAACATGAATACAAAATCCCGGCTGACGCTCCCAGTGCAGTACTGAGGGCATGCTACACGGCTGGAAGTGCTGCTGTTTGGATGAGACATTAAACCAGAGCTTCCCTTTGTCCTCTCAGGTGGACGTAAGGGGTGCTGTTTGGAGAAGTGCAGAGGAGATTTCCAAAGCGTCCTGGACCAATATTTATCCATCAACCAACATCAGTAAAAGCAGATGATCTAATTATTATCACATTTTTGTTTGTGGGAGCTTGTTGCGTGCTGATTGGCTGCCAGTTAAGTGGCTGCCAGTGACTACACTTCAGAAGGTACTTAATTGGCTGTAAACGCGATGGGACATCCAGAGGCCATGAAAGGCATGATATAAACATGAGTCTTTCTTTATATTTCAAGTTCAGCCAGTGATATAGAAAAACTGGGCCACTTTCTGACTGCTCCTGCTGACTGGGGGATGCTATAGAACAGGGCTGCCCCAACGTCTTCCCACCGTCACCCCATTTCCAGGCTTGGAAATTGCCGTGACCCCTCACTGGGAGCTGGGGTGCGGCGTGGGGGGAAGGGGAGGTGAGAGACCTGTGAGAGTGGGGGATGGAGGTGGGTGGGGCGGTGGGTGGGGGGTGGGGGGGGGGCAGTGGAGAGACCTGTGAGAGTGGGGTGGGGCGTGAGGAAGCGACGTGAGAGCAGGGGGCAGTTTTTAAACCTTCACATATTTTTAGAAACTTACCTCTTCGGCGGGTTTTTTGGGGGCAGTGCTCCCAACCCCGGAACCTCGTCTCGCGACCCCACAGTTTGGGAAGCCCTGCGATAGAAGCAAACATGAAATAAAATTAGGTCACGCACCCTAATGCGGTGTCCGCAATTGATGTCCCTTTGAGGACTAAAAGTCTGTGATGCTTATATATATATATATATAAATATGAAAAAGTTTCTTTCAAACGTGATACTTTAGAGTCCAGCCTTTCTGGGTCACAGGACAGCACTTGCTTGTATCTGAGGCGCGTTTATTTCGTCGTGGGGAGCGGAGCTCAGTCAGCGGCACTAGGGCCGCGATGCATCTCCCCAGGGTCCTGTCTTCTAACGCAGGCTTTTTACAGGCAAAGCAAGTTCATCCACAGGAAGAAGTTGTCACTGCCGACCCTGCTCTCTCTTCACTGGACGATCCGGGGATGTAGGAGCAGGAAAAAGCCATGTAGCTCCTTGAGCCTTTTCCACCATCCAGCTCACCTCCCTGCGCCAGTCCCATATGCTCGTCTATCAAAAAAAAAAATCTATCAGCTTCGGTTCTGAAATTTTCAACTGACCCTCAGCCACCACAGCTTTATCGGGGAGGGGGTTCCAGATTTCCACAACCCTTTGGGTGAAGTGCTCCCTGATATCACCCCTTAAACCGTCTGGCTCTAATTTTAAAGTTCTGCTCCCTTATTCTGGACTTCTCCTGCCAGGCAAAATACTTTCTCCCGATCCCTACCCCATCAAATCCCTTCATCAACTTAAACCTTCCACACTCGAGGGAATCCGAGACAATCTGTGCAACCTGAAGTCATATTTTAACCATTTAGCCCAGCTATCACTCCGGCGGTGTATCTGCACTGCACCGCCTCCAAAGCCAATATGTCTTTCATGAGGTGCAGTGCCCAGAACTGAACACAATTCTTATGTCTTGGGTAAATGAGTTCAATGGCCAACCGAACTCTAACTGCACGCCTTTCTATGTTCTCATTAATCGCTGCTTACAATCAATAATGGGGAGAGATGTAAAAATAAACAATGATAGTTTATTGAGACATAGGGCAAAGCACCAGATCATATGTGCTCACACAGAAACCTCCAGAACTAGACTTACAGCTTCCAGTTGCCCGTGCTGTACAGTGATTTGTCAGTGCTGTCACATGATCAGTACACTTGCTTTCTCTTAAAGGGACAGGGTACCTCACTTTACCACAACAATATTCCAGAAGGTAATCAACAAGAGCCTTATCTTCACTTCCAAGCAGAACTCCAAGGACAAATACCAAAAGGTGGGTTGGGGTTTTCCCAACCCTCATCAGGGGCATTGCAGACAATTGTACTGTCCTTGTATCTTGCTAGCTGTGGCTCCAGGGTATAAAGCTTCACGCTCAGTTAGATGGTCACTGGGTCACGCCCTATGACAGAAACCTGAGCACAGAATCTTGGCTGACACTCCAGTGCAGTACTAAAGGAGTGTTGCACAGTCTTATGGATGAGACGTTGAACTGAGGCCCCATCTCCCCTCTCAAGTGGGCATAAAAAATTTTGAAGGTGAGAAGGGGAGCTCCCACTGAAGAACAAAATCGTTGAAAGGAGAAGGCAGGAATTGGGATTACAGGAGTTAGCTATGGTATCAAGCAAACACTAGCAGTGGGGTAAGAGCTAAAATGATATCTCTCTGTGTTGAGTTTGCTATGGTTTAAGGTCTATTTAATGGTGCCTTACCACCCATCCACATTAGGTTTCAAATAACATCTTGCAACTAAAGTAAAGAATGAAAATTAATTTGCGGTACGGAAACCAGAACTAAAGTGTTTGACGTTCCTTTGTGAACCCACTCATGGGAACATTAAGCGATTATCGTACCTTAAAACACAGGTTACACTTCAAAAGCACTTCATCGACTAAAGCACTTGGGATATTCTGAGATTGTGAAAGGCACTATATAAATGGAAGAGTCTCTTGATAAACAATTTAGATTGTTTTCAAAAAAAAATCCCTTGATAGTAGCCCAGCAACCCATTTCATCTTCTGTCTCATTGATAGCACACCTATATTCCCATGCAAAGAGATAGGACAATTCTCCAACTGATCAGTATTAGTGTTAACCAGTAAGCAGCCTTGTGACTATAAATAACTGGACTGTCCCCTGAACTCATTTGCCTTCAACACCTTATTTGCACAACAAAAGAAGCTTACACCAGTTTAAATTGATGAAATCTGAAAGCAGTAAATCTCTCATGGCGCTGGAGAGTTCACTTGAGTATGACTGCTGTGATATGAAAGGTGAAGGAGGTAAAATGGGCGCAGGAGGTTCAGTCACTGAGTCATTCAGTGTTCTTGGCCTCACACTCAAATCAAGCTGCCTTCTGTTTTTAATTACAAAACTCATAAATAATAGATTGCCTGAAATGCAGACACGACAGGACAGTTAAAACATCTTAGTAAAGGAGCACATTGTAGGCTGCGTATAATAAATTAGCTCTGCATGTTACTGGAAGCCTCTGTAGTTTCTATTTACACACAGGTTAAATCAAGCACTAATGACACAGCGGTTAGACATTGTCCAGGAACTGAACTCGTGGGCAGCTTTGTAAATAAATGTCTGGAGGAAGACCATTTATTTTTAAAGAGACGTTGCAGAATCATTCACATAATTAGTTATTTTCTGCATCTGCACCAAAGGTCCATTCAGAATTTAGCATATTTCTCTGTCCTTCACGGTGATTATAAGCTTCTCACCAAGCTTAAATTGGAAACATGCAACACGATGGGGTACAATTGACGCCATTTTTGGGGCCATTTTTATCGCTCAGTAGAGTCAGGCTCTGAGTCACACTTTAGATCAGCCCACATGCCATGCTGGGCATAACCTCTTCGTATAATTAGGTTGATCTCCAAAGACTCCGCTCCTCATAAGGTCAGCAGGAAATTTAAATCAAGCGAATACTTCTGCTTCACAAATTATTAAAAAAAAAGCAACGCGGTATGGTCTTGGGGAAGACAGCGTCACCTCTCAGGCACAATCAAGGCTACCTGGGATAGTCTAGTGTTCAGAGGAGGTTCCTGGTCCCCCCCCCTCCTTCAGTGTCCAGTTATGGCTCAGGGGTCGCCTCCTTCCCTTTGAGTCAGAAAGTTTTGGATCGAATTGCAGCGCACCGAGATCGAGCCACCAAAAGGAGAGGCGACCAAACGTTTGGTCAAAAAGGGGAGAGAAAGACTTGTATTTACAGAGCGCTTTTCGTGACCAAAGGCCGGGATTTTCCATGCCTGCTGGTGTCGGGTGTGTTCGGAGGCGTGAGTGGACAATATGGCCAGAGGGCCAAAAATCAGTCCACCGACGTTGTGAAACCAGTTTGCGATCGTCCACTCAGCCCACGGATGGCGGGCTGCCATTGGTGGTTGAAGACCTCATCAGGATATCAAGATAAAGTCAGCCTGCCGGACTCTTCCCCCCACCCCCCTCCCAGCCCACCACCACGTTGGCGGGAAAACACGCCAGTGCAGAACACGTCTTAACAATAGTGACGTGCAGATGCCGGGTCTTACCGCCAGGGCCTTGCTCACATCGCGGATATTCGAGGAGCAGAAGATGCTGGAGCCCATTGGAGCACTTTGGGGGAAAGTCCATGGATGCCATGTGGATGCTCACGGTCATGGCTCTGCTCCGAAGCAGCTCACGGAAGTTGGAAAGTCACCGTTGATGCTCACACCGAGGGGGTGGGAGAGGAAGGTCAAGGATGGACTGGGAGAGGAAGAAGTGCTGGGGGGGGGGTGAGGTTGGGATGGGGAGGAATGAAGGTGTCAGGGGATGACACTGGGAGAGGGGGAATGGAAGGTGTAAGGAGGGGGTGAGGTTCGGGGGGGAGGGAGTATGGGGAGGAGAGAGTAATGGGGGAAAAATTTGCAACTGGGGAGGTAGGTGTAAGAGGGTGGAAGGTGTAAGGAAAAGGGTTTGGAGGGGGGATGGAGTGCGGAGAGGGGAGGGAGTCCGGGGGAGGAAGGAGTGTGGAGAAGGGAGGGAGTAAGGGTGGAGGAAGAAGTCAGGAAGGGGGAAGGAGTAAGGGTGGAGGAAGAAGTAAGGGTCTCTGATGGGGTCTGGACCTGGGGAGGAGTAAGGCTGGAGGAAGGAGTCAGGAGTGAGGAAGGACTAAGGGTAGCGGAAGAAGTAAGGGTGTCTGAGGGAGTCAGGAAGGGAGGAGGGACTCTGCGGTGTGGTTAGGAGGACTAAGGAGGTGGGGAAGGGCTCCGGGGAGGAAGGGCTCCCGGTGAGGGGGTGGGTGGGTGGGGGGGGGGCGTGGGGGTGCTGGGGGGAAGGGGTTCTGGGGGGGAAGGGGTCCAGAAGGGGAAAGGGGTTCCAGAGGGGGAAGGAGTCTGGAGGGGGAAGGGGTTCCTGGGGGGAAGGGGTCCAGAGGGGGGAGGGGGGTAAGGAGTCTGGAGGGGGAAGGGGTTCCTGGGGGGAAGGGGTCCAGAGGGGGGAGGGGCGTAAGGAGTCTGGAAGGTGGGAAGAGGTTCTGGGGGGAAGGGGTCCAGAGGGGGAGGGGCGTAAGGAGTCTGGAGGGTGGGAAGAGGTTCTGGGGGGAAGGGGTCCAGAGGGGGAGGGGCGTAAGGAGTCTGGAGGGTGGGAAGAGGTTCTGGGGGGAAGGGGTAGGAAGGGGAAAGGGGTTCTAGAGGGGGAAGGAGTCTGGAGGGGGGTAGGGATTCCTTGGGTGTAAGGCATCTGGAGAGGGGAAGGGTTTCCAGAGAGGGAAGGGGTCCAGGTAGGGTGGGGGCGGGTGGTGGTGTCCAGGTGAATGTTCAAGGGAGGGGTCTGATGAGTCCATGTCTGTCTCTTGGGGAATGAACTGAGGGTAGGCGTAGTATGGAGGAAGGGTAAGAATGACCGAGGGCAGAGTGAGGTGGGAGGGTGAGGGTTCAATGGTAGTGACAGAAGGGATGGTGAGGGTGATTGATGGGGACCCAAAGGCAGACACGGACCCTGGGGGTGGGAAGGAGGAGGTCGGGGAAGTGAGTGTGGATGGGGGTGGGTTTTTCAGGACATTCCCGAAGGAAAAGGGTTGTGGCTGGTGGGTCACGGAGGGTAGGTGGAAGATGGTGCCAGGGGGGCAACTGTGATGGGGGAGAGGAAATGGGTGACTGGGGGAGGGGAAAGGATGGGGGAGCACACGAACATCCAAATCCAGACCGTGCTGTCGGAATCGAATGTGAACCGAGAGTTGTGGTGGGCGAGATCAGGCGCTGCATGGTGGGGGTGGGGGGGGGGGGGGGGGGGTGGGTGCGGTGGGGGTGTGTGTGTGTGATCAGTGGGTGGGTGGAAATGCAGGTCAGCTCAGATGGACAACTGAAAGTGAACCCCAGAGGTCAGCATTGAAAACGCTCAGGACAGTGAGATGAGTGTGATGGAGGAAGGCTCCATGTGCGTGGGAGATGCTTCCACAAGGCCCAGCCCCACACACACTTCTCCCTCCAGAATCACTCATGGGCCAGCTGCTCCCTTTGTGGTGACAGGGGATGAGGTTGAGGGAGTCACAGGCCAAGCGGGTTCAGAGGGAGAGAACAGCCTCTGAGATTCCTGAGTGGATGACCCGGGGGTGTCACTGCCGCTCCTCCTCCCTTCGGGTGCCCGAGGGCCCCGGTCTGACCCCTTGAGGGGAGGGAGCACCTGGAGGGAGGTGGAGGTGCCCCGTTTCCCTCTCGCGTGGTCACTGCAGGAACTCACCCTTGGCTCCCGCGATGGAGTGCAGATCTGTGCACATCTCTGCATTCTGCTGGAGCAGGGTCTCCATGGCATCCACTATTCTCCCCATGGAGGCCTCCATACACTTCATCAGAGAGCAGGCGGACACACTCCTCCGACTCACGTTCCAGTGTGTTGAGGGCTCCCAACAGCTCTGTGTGATGTTCCCCCGCCTTCTGCTGACTCTCCAGGATGAGTTGGAAGGCCAAATCCAGAGGTTCGTCATGTGACTCGGACCCCACAGATGCCTCTTACCCAGCACTCCTCTGGGTGCAGGGGAACTTGGCTGAACCTGCCTCCTCCTGCTGTAGACATGTGTCCGTGCGGTGACTACCAGATTGTGAACCAGAGCCTGCCCTAGATCTCGGTCCCACCGAGGTGTGTGTCTCTGAGCTGGTGCAGGGTGTGGGTAAGCGCTGTGATGGATCTCCCAGGCTGCTTATTTCCAGCTCTTCAATGGAGGAGGGGTCCTCTTGGCTGGAGGTGAGGACCTGGATGGAGCTGAGGGACTGGCTGGCTGAGGGTGTTGGTCACTTGGCAGAGATCCCTGTGAACCAAAGTAGAGATACTTAGTGTATGGCAGCAGAGTCAAAAACAGGAAAGAGAGAGAGCTCATGGTTGCGTTGAGAGGGGATGATGTGGTGCAGGATCCTTATGAGGGTGTTCACTGCTGACCTCACTGTCACCGCAGGCAGGGTCCACACCCTCACCAGTCAGCGCGGTGGCACACTCCTCAAAGTGAGCGAGGGGCCTAATGTGGGCTACTCCAACACCCTGGTCTGGGACCTCTCCCTGCTGATGTGAGCCAGCTTCTCCTGCATGAAAATAGGCGGAGAGAGTGTGAGTAGGACACATGGCACTGTGTGGAATGTCTGTGTGGGGAACGGAGCCATGGACAGGATGAGGACGTGAGCTCCAGAGGATATGAGCCTGATGGAGATGTGAGGGTGTTTGTGAGAGTTCATGTCCCTTGAGGTGTGAGATCCTTGTGGATGTGAGATGGGTTTGTGAGTGTGAGAGTTGAGAGCGATGAGAAGATTGAGTTAACCTGGGGGAATGGGGGAGACAGCACTGGGTGGCTGTCCTCTTCTGAAGGGCTGACCACCGCTGACCATCACCTCCCGTGCTGGATTGGTGATGCAGCTGCCCATCCTGCGGCCAGAGCGGGGGGTAGAGGACATCACGGCGAGCCTCTGCTGCGTCCAAAAGGTGTCCGAGGGCCACATCATTGAACCTGGGGGCTGCAGTCTTTGTGCCTCTCAGGTCCATGTCTCCTTTGTAGCAGCCGTGGGCTGGAAGCTCTGAGAAGCGTGCGTGCAGCTGGGGACTTTACATATCGTGCCCGGGGTGATGAAGTGGTGAGGTGATGGTGTGGGGTGGGGGGGAAGAGAGCCCGCTCGCCATGGAAACAGGCTGTTTCCCAGGAATACATAATTAATGCGGTGGGTTTGGGACAATCCGGTGTGAGAAGCCGCCATTGCAACAGACGGGTAAAATGTGGGTTTACCTGCCTGCGACCACACTTAGTGCCATTCTGGGACGATTTCACCCAAAGTGATGAATCTGCACTGCACCCACTCCCAATATATCCTTCCTGTGGTGTGGTGCCCAGAACTGAACACGGTACATTAACTGCAGCTTAACCTCCACCCCTTTATCAGTTTCCGTTGAGATAAAAGCCTATACTTCATTAATCTTTCCGATTTATTTTGTACTAGTGATGTCTCAAAGTGCTTTACAGCCAATGAAGTGCTTTTGAAGGGTTGTCACTGTTGTAATGTAGCAAATGCAGCAGCCAATTTGCATCAGCAAACTCCTCCAAATGTGATAACTAGATCATCTGTTTATAGTGATGTTGACCAGGGGATAAATATTGGCCAGGGCACAGGGGAATAACTCCCCGGTTCTTCAAAATAGTGCCATGGGATCTTTTCCATCTACCCAAGCAGGGAGGTGGGGTCTCCTCATCTCATGATAAAGACGGCACATCTGACAGTGCCATGCTCCTTCAGTACCGCACTGGAGTGCCAGCCTTGGTTTTTGTGCTCAAGCCCTGGAGTGGGACTTGAACCTGGAAACTTTGTGCTTGCAGAAGTGAGTGTATGTAGGTTTTCAGCAGCATGTTAAAGGAGGAGAGCGCAGATTAGGGAAGGAATTCCAGGCCTTAAGACCGATGCTCCTGAAGGTACGGCCACCAATCATGGGGTGAAAGCAATTGGGAGGCAGTCAAGATGCCAGAATTGGAGGAGCGCAAAGGTCTTGAAGGTTGTAGAGGAAGGTTAGTTTCTTTTCATGATGGGACTTTTAGTTAAAAACACTTCCACCTCACCTTATTTCTTATCATGATCATATTGAAAACATCACAGGTACAAAAACTAATCATGAAGACTAATAGCCTTTATCTCGAATAGAACTGGATGTGGAGGATAAGCTCCAGTTAATGTATTGTGTTCAGTTCTGGGCACCACACCTCAAGAAGGATATAATGGCCTTGAGAGTGTGTGCAACGCTGATTCATCAGAATGATGCCAGGGCTGAAAGGGTTAAACAGGTTGCTATATTTGTATTCCACTGAGTACGGAAGAGGGCTGATCTAGTTGAGGCATTTTAAGATGATTCAAGGGGTTGATTGAATACATGGAGGGGGAGTCAAGAACAAGGGGGCATAATCCTAAAATTAGAACTAGGCTGTTTGGGACTGATGTCAGGAAACACGTCTTCAAACAAGGGGGAATGGAAATCTGGAACTCTCTCCCCAAAAAAGGCTGTTCAGGCTTGGGGGGAAACGGAACAGTGGGGGGAGGGGGAGGGGGGGGAGCAGGGTGGTGTTGGGAAGGGGGTGTTGAAATTGAAACTTTCAAAACTGAGATTGAAAAATTCTGTTTCTTGGGTAAATGAGTTCGTTGGCCAACCGAACTCTAACTGCACGCCTTCCTATGTTCTCATCAATTGCTGCTTGCAACCAATAATGGGAAGAGACTGATGTAAGAATAAACAGTGATGGTTTATTGAGACATAAGGCAAAGCACCAGATTATACGTGCTCACTCAGAAACCTCCAGAACTAGACTTACAGCTCCCAGTTGCCTGCGCTGTACAGTGATTCGTCAGGGCTGTCACATGATCAGTACACTTGTCTTAAAGGGACAGGGTACCTTACTTTATCACAATAAATATTTGATAAGTAAAAGTATTAAAGAAAATGGAAACAAGATGGGCAATTGTCATTTAATTACAGATTAGCCATGATGTAGCTAAATGGTGGAACAGGCTCGAGGGGTTGAATGGCCTGCTGCTTTTCACATATTCCACAAAGGAAGGCAGACCCAACATGATTCTCCATTTTATAATCTCAGCACTAAGGTATCCCTGATGGACATTACAATTTGGAGTCACTTCAAATCTCGCATTTAATGAGTATTACGCGCAGAAATTGCAGGAGAGAATACAAGGCTGAAACCTAACCCGGGGAGACGTGAAACTCAAACAGGGTGTCATCCTTGTTTTGGGAATTAGGCTCAGTCCCTTTTAACCTTTTCTGGGAAAAGGAGAAGTGCCATTAGCCGGCAGAAAGCTTGGCCGGCGTCGGGAGCTGCGATGAGTCACAGTGCAGAAATAGATCAAACAAACACACAGCCCAAACCGAAAATGAATTTCTCAGTCTTGCTGAACAAGATGACTCCAAGAATAGACCTAAGCTACAACTGCTATATTCGTAGGATGGTAACACTAGAAAATTAATCACATCAACCAACCCTGAAACAGTTCGGGAGTAGCTGCTAAATCAAGCAGTACTTTGAACACTTCAGAATGAATAAAACCTACTTCCCTTGAATGTATGTCCTTTTATTATCTCAGCGACACACTGGAACCTGATGGTTTTTCTTTTGGCCAATCAGGTACTGGTGAGGGGGGGGGGGGGGCGTACAAAATCTAATAATGTGTTTTTGCGCACAATTATTTCACAACGTCCCTTAAATCCTACTAAGTAGGCTCTCTGATAATCCAGTGTAAAAAGATGTCAGTTCCAGATTCAATTTCCTTTGTGAAGCACACAAAAGGGGGAGCTCCATTGTTGATCGCTTAGCAGTAACTCAGCTTGCCTCATCCTCAGGGTGATGTTGTTGACACCAGATTTCTTTTTCTTGCTTACGCAAGCTTCAGTGGGCGACGATCTACTTTCAGATAGCCCTGTTTGGGAAAGTTCTAGAATACAAACTAAGGATCAAGAGTCATTTTTTAAAAGCTGGCAGCACTCAAGTTCAGTCAGGAGGTTGTGGATTCAAGACCCACTGCAGCCACTCGAGCACATAATCCAGGTTGACGCTCCCCAGAGCAGTACTGAGGGAGTGCTGCACTGTCTGAGGTGCCGTCTTTCGAATGAGGCGTTAAACCATGGCCTCATCTGCCTTTTCAGGTGGATGTAAAGGATCCCATGACACGGGACCTTTTTTTTAAAGCCCCCTCCCTCTGGTGGTGAGTCCGGAGGTGGAAGGGTGGGGGGGGGTGGGGGGAGGGTGCTGTTGTTTGATCGGGCGGGCGGGTGTGGGATGAGGATCTCGCCACATTTCCACCTCCCCTGCTCTATGATTAAGCCCAGGGCTGGAAGGGTGGAGGGCAGCCCAATTGAGGCCTTTGAGTGTCCACTTAAGGGCCTCTTCCTGCTGCTGCTGGGATTCAACCAGTGGGAGGCTGAAGGCCTGCCAGCTGGGAAGGAAGTCCAGCAAACCCTGTCTAGGAGGAGGGGAGGGAAAATCTCAGGAAGCCCTTGCTGTTTGTCCACCTGCCACCCCCTCAAATCCCAGCCAGCCCCCACACCCCCACTCACCTCCCTGGGAACCCTATACAGACACACCTACCCAGACAGCTGAAGGCATGGGTGCCAATAGTGGGGTGAAGGAAGTAGGAAGCACCTGAAGAGGCTGAGATTGGAAGAGCCAAGAGTTCTCAAGGATCGGAGGGTTACCATCAGTTAGTATTTTCTTCCCGTTGCAATTTTTTTTTTACAATCAATGAACAAAACTGTTCAAAAGATTTTTTTTTTTCTAAATGAAAACTTTACTGTCCCCAGGATCTCTCCCCTGGATCGCGAGCAGTCGGTTGCCACCTGTTCTCCTGGTGATTTAGAATATAGTTCCTGCACACTCCAGGGCAATCCTGGAGAGCTGGCAACTCGTAAGGCTGGAGGGGTTTACAAAGACAGGCAGGGAATTCCAGGCAGTTTCCCAAATTTCAGTGGACAGCCGATTGAAAAATGAAAGGTAGATGAAACATCGATTGTTCTTGGATCACCTCCTGCTCCCTCACACAATGGAGCACTCCCGTGAGATACAATTTTGCTGTGCTTTTGCGTAGGATTGGAAAAGCCAGGGGTCAAAACTCACCTTGGGCTATGGAGTACAAAACACGAGAGCAGATTGGCTGCACGGTTTTCCCCCCACCCCATTGAAGTCAGGCTTGATGCCAAAATTCAGCCCCATAAATCCTCAGAGCATTAAATGGCAAGAGAAAGGCAGCACCTTCAACTGTACAGCACCCCAAATGTCAGCCTCGCTTCTTATGCTCAAGTTGGAGTGGGACTTGAACCAGCAACCTTCTGAGCTAGAAACAAGTTGCTGTCTCTGAGTGAACACGTCATGAACAGCCTGAGAGTTGTACATTATTTATTTTGTTCAAAAGCCCAAGACCATCATTCTCAGACAATAACAGAATGGTAACAGAAGTGTGCGAAATAACTCTGCAATAGCACTGGTTGATGAGGTCTGTCTTTACACATTTGCAATCTGTCTCTTGTTCTTCCTGTCGTACGCTTCCATTCTCTGTCATTCTATCAAACGGCGCTCTCCCTTCCTTGTGTGTTTAACCTCAAGGTGCTAATATTTTACTTACTGAAAATGAATTGTCACCGCCCGTTTAAGAGGCAGTTTTATTGTTGATGCAGAGATGTGCACCTCAGCCCCATCACTGGTGCTGCTGAAATGCTGCACTGTGCTAAAAATGAGAGTCACAGGGGCTTGGGCTTAGGAGCAGGAGTGGGCCATTCGGCCCTTTGAGCCTGTGCCACCATTCAATAAAATCTGGTTGTGGTCTCAGCTCTACTTTCCTGTCTGCCCCCCATAACCTTTGTCTAACAAAAATCTGTCTAGCTCAGCCTTGAATATATTCAGTGATCCAGCCTCCACTACATCCTGGGGAAGAAAATTCCACACTCTGATGAGCCTCTGAGAGAAAAAAATTCCCCTCCTCTTTGTCTTAAAAGGGAGACCCCTTATTTTTAAGTTATATATTGTTATGACCGATGCAGTTGGTAAAGCTGAGTTACTTAAAAATCCCAGGGGGAAACTTTAAACAACTGTCATAACCTATAATTTTAAGTGTTACGTTTGAGATGCGACTCTAAATTCAGGAATCAGACCATCCGTTCTCGAGAGATTTTATATGAAACTAAATAAAACATTTTATTAAGTAACAACACATATACAAACTACCACTGTCATAACTTTTAACAAATTACCAAACTAATCTCCATTAAGGCAAGAGCAACCCATAGACTTAACCAGACACTTGGCAAAGCATTTTCACCGCATGAATTCAAAATGAGGTTCTTTTCACTTTGGTTCCTGTGGAGCCAGTTGAAGGCTTACAGCTGCCTTTTGATCTCACATTGCCTCTGCCTACATATACAAAACAACTGAAGTTATACCCAGCAGAACCCATTGAATGTAAATTCTCATTGTATCACCAACCTCTGAACCAAACCTCTCTATCAATAAAACTCCTTTTCATAGTATCAATTTTATTAGTAATATAAACATATTGCTTGGTATCTGCTACATAGGTGGCAGTTTTCACCCCACTTCTTGAATGGTCTATTCAAAAAAAATGCAAATGCACTCTATCTCTCTTACATATCAAAACTAGTACACATCAAAGCACTCAGACTAGCTGGCTTCAATCCAATTAAGACACATCGACAGATTAAACCTCTATTTTAAAAGGAAAATATCTTCCAATAATATTATATGCATTAATAGCTTCATGACAATATCCCTGAGTTCTAGTCTCCTCTACAGGAGGAAACATCCTCCTGGTATCCACCCTATTCAGGCCCCCAGGATCTTATATGTTTCATTCTTCTAAACTCTAATGGATACAGGCCCAACCTGTTCAACCTTTCCTCATAAGATAAGCCCTTCATCCCATAAGATGATGAACTCTATCCTCAATTTTGATCATTTTTTGTATTTTTAATTTCTTTTGCCAACTTCCCCCCACTCCCCCACAGAACCACTCTGTAACTTGTTCTTATGTTTTGCTTTCAGTGTGTGCTGACCCTTGTTCTGCTGTTCACACATTCTGTTGTCTTACCTTTATACCACTATTAGCACCTTCTTTAGTCTTTAACACTACCATTAACACTCCCTTTGTCTTGTGTCCATGACATCTTTGTCAATCTCTCCTGAGCTCCCAACTATCCCTGACCTTCTATTTTGCCCCACCTGCTCCACCCCCTCTTAAACAGTACAAAATCCATCACATTGCTGCCCCTCTTTAGCTCTGAAGAAGAGTCATACTGACTCGAAACATTAACATTATTTCTCTCTCCACGGATGCTGCCAGACCTGCTGAGTTTTTCCAGCATTTTCTGTTTTTATTTATGTTAAAATCTGAGGACAGGTTGCATAGACTAGGCTTGAGTATAGAAGATTGAGGGGTGATCTAATTGAGGTGTTCCAGAGATTAAATGATTTGATGGGGTAGGTAGAGATAACACTCTCCTCTGGTGGAGGGGTGGGTGGGGGGAATCTCGAACAAGGGAGCAGTATCTTAAAACCAGAGCCAGGGGTGATGTCAGGAAGCACTTCTTCACACAAAGGGGAGTGGAAATCTAGAACTCTCTCCCTCAAAATGCTGCTGAGGTTGGAGTGTCAATTGAAAATTTCTAAACTGAGGCTGACAGATTGTTATTGGGTAAGGGTACTGAGGGTTCTGGAACCAAGGTACATGGAGTTAAGATTCAGATCGACCAAGATCGAATTTGATGGTGGAACAGGCCAGACAGGTTGAATTGTCTCCTCTGTACCCATGTTCCTACAATCGGAAATCTCTCCCCATCCCTCTGCTGCTGAATCATTGTTTGCTGGAAATCTGTCTCCACCGAACTCATTTTGATTGATCTCAACTATACAAGGTTTCATGAAGAGATATTAATGTATATAATGTTATTGGATTTTTTTTTAAATAGAGGTTTAGTCTGTGTCTGTTAATGTATCTGTGTTAATTAGATTAAGGCCAGCTAGTCTGGGTGCTTTGATGTGTACTAGTTTTAAGATTTAAAAGTAAGGTAAAGAGTGCATTTGCATTTTGTTGAATAAACCATTCAAAGACTTGGGGGTGAAATCTTGCACCTAGCTAGGAGACACCAAGCAATGTTTATATTACTAATAAAATTGAAAGGGGTTCAAAGGGCCTGGTGATATAATGAAAGGGGAAGGCTGGGTATAACTGAAAGGAGTTTGTCTGTGCAGGTCAGAGGCATGTATGATCTAAGCCTATAAGCCAACAACTGTCTGCAAAGGAACCAAATTGAAAGGAACCTCATTTTGCATTCGTAAGGTGAAAAATGCTTTGTCTGGTTTCTGCTTAAAGTCTATTGGTTATTGTTGCCTTAGTGGAGATGAAGTTGGGAATTTGTTATGGTTATGGTCATGGTTATGGGAAAAAGTTATGATAATAGTAATTTGTAGCCATGTGTATGTGTTTAAATTGCTGTAAATTAATAAATGTCACATTTAGTTTAATATAAAAACCTCTTGAGAACTGGTGGTCTTATTCCTGAATTTAGACCGGCAACTCAAAACATACCAATTAAAAATATAGGTTATGACAGTTGTTTAAATTTTCCCTGTGCGGTTTTAAATAACTCAGCCTTTACAAACTGCTGTGTCATAACACAAGGTCAACTTTCACAGATAGATTGGCAGGGCACAGGGGGGCTGCGGTGCGGGTGGTGGTGGCGCTGGGTGGTAACGTGCCACTGACAAGTGCGATTCAACTTTATAAACACAAATTGGTGGAGAACTGAGGCATAACTTGCATTTATTTAGCACCTTTCACAACCTCAGAACATCCAAAGCACTTTATAACCAATGAGGTACTTTTGAGGTATAGTCACTGTTGTAATGTAAGAAATGAAGCAGCCAATTTGCACACAGCAAGCTCCCAAAAACTGTAATGTGACAATGACCAGGCAATCTGATTTTCGGTGCAACGGGTTGGGGATCGAGGCTGGGTCACCTGGGCTGGATTCTCCTGGGGGCTCAGGAACCCCCAACCTGCACTTTTGCATTTTCTGAAATGTGCACCCGGGAATTTTGTCTTTTCACACAGAGCTCAGATTTGCTGTGCATTTTATGAGCTGCAATGGAGTGCATGAAAAGTGTGGGTGTGGAGGCGGGATGGGTAGAAGGTCCGCCTCAGTTCTCCAATACAGCAGCCCAGCTCCCAACATCATTTAAAGGCCTGATAAACCTCACCCCTCACCCCTCCATGCAACTCTATGCCACCCCATGGCCCATAAGATGACCTATGTCCTGTCATTCACCCATGCCACCTCCAAGCCCCCCCATGTGGCCACTTACCCTGTACAGTCCTCAGAAGCCAAGCAATAGCAATGGGAATTATTTTGAATCATTGGAAAAAAACCTCCAACAATCCAATCAAACCACAAACTCAGACAGACTATCATTGATACTGGAAAGAAAAGAAACCTACTTAAAAATGCAATCCTTGAAGTGCATATTAGGTTTGTAAACAAACAAAAAAAACACATCAGGTATATATTCTGTTATTACATCTTCTTAAAAGTGCCAAGTGTCCTTGGATCCATAGACCACCTGCTGAGCTGAAGCTGTTACAGCTTTTGAAACTCAACCAAGCTGTCATGCAAAATCTCCCAGCTACGTTGCCTGAAACTGATAGAACAGAATGGTGTTCTATTTCCATTTCAAAGCAGAGAGCACATCAATCAATGGAAAGGAACAAATGCATAGATTTTTTTTTCAACTTGCAAAACCATGTTTTTTTTTAAAACAGCCGAGCTGTCAGTCCATTTAAATCACATTACAAAACATGACAGCAGAGGCTGACAAGACATTTTCATTTAAAAAAAAAATCATTATGGCACTTTCTCCATTGAAATAAAGTACTGTAATGCATGACAACACTTACACAATGGTGGTCAATGTAAGGGCCAACTTACCTTTGCAGGACAGATCCTTAAAGATGAATCACTGCACTAAAAACACATCTACACCACTTAGCTTTCAGAATGTTCCCTACTCCTCAGCAGGCTTCACCCAGTCATCATAACCTCTCCAAGAAGGTGTGTTTTTCCAAGGGCCGCAGCAGCATACAAAAATTATGTGCAGGAGGAAATGCAGTTTTCCTGTGGTCCTCGCAATGGTGACTCCGACCTTGGAAGGTTGCATTTTGCAACCAAGGCCTCCCTGACCCACCAAAAGGCCACACGAAACTGGTGTGGGGTCGGGAAGACAGAGAAAACTTGTTTACCAACGGCAAAAAACAAAACAAAGCCCATCGATTCACGGCTGGGTTCGCACCTCCCCCTGGGAGAAGAAAACCCTGCCCCCCCACACCCCCCACCACCCCCCCCCCCCCACCCCCCTCCTCCGGTCTTCTTCAAAATAAGGGGCCGTGGGATCTTTTACGCCCAGCTCAGGTGGCAGACAGGACCTCAGTTTATCATCCCATTCGACCGATGAGCGGCTGGCAGTGCTGCACTCCTCTGCGCTGCAGTGGGAGTGTCGGCCTGGATTTTTCCGCTCGAGTTTGTGGATGACTAAACACCCGTCGATGAAGCTCCCGTCGATGTTGAGACAGGAAGCCAAGTGTGTGTGTGTGTGTGTGTGTGTGTGTGAGAATGACAGACGCAAACGTTCCTCTTGCTGTTTGGAGGGTCAGAGTCCTCAGGCGCGGTGACCTGGGGCAGGATTTTACATCCCGCGAGTGGACAGCCCCGTCCGACCCGATCGGGCGTAAAATGGTGCGCGATTGCGTTGTGGGGGGGGGGAGTGGGGGGGGGGGCGAGTGTCCTGATGTCATCGTGCACTCGCTCGACATTCCGCGTGACTCAGCAGCCTGCCCGCCGACAGCCAAGAGGCCTAATAAAGGCTATTGACGTATTAATTAAAAGCTACTTTTGATGCCCAGCCCATCTCCCGGTTGGCGGGCAGACGAATCAGCCAGGCGGCCTTTGGACCCGTTAGGAAACCTCGCCCACGGGCGGGGTGAGGCTCCCGCAATTAAATAAAATAAAACACAACGTCGGGGCAGGATTTTCACTCTGCTTATGTTATTGCGGGGTTGGGCCCTGTGCCGGGACATCCTTTCTGGGTTTTAAGAAAGTCTTTCCTTTCGATTTGACAATTCTTCAGGCTCCCCGAGGCAGCTCTGAGGCTTCAGGGAGCTGTCAGCGCACGTCCCGCCACCCCCCCTCCCCCACCCCTCTGCACCCCCGCTCCCCACATGCCGTTAACTGGCCAGCCCAGTGTGAAATTGCAGTTGGCTGGTTGGGGGGGGGGTGCTGGCGCTGAAAAGCGGGTGGCGGGCGGACTGTTTCCCGGACCCTCCCGCTCGACGGGCCTGAGAATTCTGCCCCCCCCCGGGAGTAAGCTGGGCGCACGTGTATTAAGAATTGTTTGCCGATGAGGTTCCGGTTGGCGCCGAGGAAGCAACCTGGCTCCTCGCTCTGGCGGAAACCCCGAACAAAGCCTGAGCGACCCGGAATGTCGGACGGGGCTTCTACTGTTGGAGGCGATCCGCCCGTTTCGTCCAGGGGGCTCTGCAAACCATCCCTAAAATACCCCAGCCATGGCCAGCAGTGGGACGTAGTTACATTGCTGCTTGTTCGGTTGCACAGTGGGGGCATTGCATGCTTGGGAGCCCGAACAGGTGCCTGAAGATATGGGAGAGATGTGTTTTGACCCCCCCCCACCCCCCTCCTCCCTCCGAAAGCACTTCCCCACTCCCCTGCGCAACACCCCCCCCCCCCCCAACAATTAACTTTAGCAGCCGCGCCTCGAGCATTATATATATGTTAACGGGAGAAATTTCTGCTTGTTTTCAGTAAAAGTTTGACTTGCTGCACTCCTGCTAATAAACAAAACCAGCAGACCGCAAGCTCCTGGCAAACTGCACATATTGCAGCACAGCCTCCCCAGGAAAGCCTGACTCATTGGTTTTATAGCTTCTCATTTTCATGCTGCCGGCATGTTGCACAATAACATGGGCAGAGGCTCCAATAACTAGAGCTGACCTTTGCAGTTAACCCTGTCTCAATCAATCACGGTGATCAATACTCTCAAAGCAGCCGCCGGCATTCCTGGTTGCGCCTCACGTGGAGGCTATCGATTACTATCGGAACATGTCTGCCCTGATTCCTGCCATGCTTGTACCGCTCTAATTCCCCTCCCGCCCCCCCCTCCACCAACCCCCCACCACCCCCCAACCCCACCGTGCCCCTTTGGAATGGCCCTGAGGCCCAATTGGGCCGGAGAGACGGGCATGCCTGGTGAAGCCATCCCTGCACTCTGGGGATGAAGGGCTGGAGTGCGCTCCTCCCTGTCCCACAGCGTGCCAAGATTTCCGCTGCACTGGGAAGCTCCCGGCACTGTGGAGGTTTCTGCGATCAAAGGCCGGTGTTCACGACCTGCTCCTTGTGTCCTGCTGCAGGGGGGCCTGAGTCCCCCTGGTGGCACCAGGGCCATCGCAAGAATCCGAGACAGCGGGGGACCCAGCTCCCTCACATCTTCTGAGCGCCCCCTCCCCGCCCAGCTCAGGCACAATCCCATTGGTGGGCCCTTGCAGTTAGAGAGGGCGGAGAGCACATCACTAGTGAGCAGGAGGAAATGAGCGAGGCAGAGGCAGCTGTGGGCAGTGCCTCCGAGGGTGGAGGACACACACCACCACCATACTCGGCTGGGCACAGATGCAGGGCCTCTGGAGTCACAAGGAAGGAGGCTCTACTTAGACCAGCAACAACAAATGTGCACCACATGTCAGATACGCCTGAGGCAGTGTGGGGTCCTGGGCTGAGAGTGGACGAGTCCATGGCTAAGGACTTTGAACACAGGGGCTACTCCACAGGGCCAACCCCATGGAGAGCTATATGCAGCAGAGCTCTGAGTGCACGGCCAAAACTGTGCACTGAACGCATGTAACCCTCTGTGACACTGACCGGTTAATGGCACCGATGGTGCAATAATGCCTGGAGTGAATGGCCATTGCAGCACAGCTGCCCCTTCCCTCCAGCAAGCCGGAGTGCCAGCCAAGGGCTGAAGGCTGTCACTGAGGGATAAGAGGGTGCCGCCTCTCACAGAGCGACACGACCATCAATGGCCTCCGACTGAGGGAGCAGCGGTGCAGCAGAGCCCCTGGAAAGGGGGTGACCCCTGCATTGACGCTGGCGCAGAAGCCCACCAACCCCCCCCCCCCCCCCCTCACCCAACCTCCGCCTGGCACCTCCACAACTAGAACGACCACCTCGCGCATCTGAGCCGGAAGCAGACACAAGCGAGCAGGCTGCTTCCACCTCGCCTGAGGCCTCAAGGTGAGGTGGGGGGTGGTGGTGCACAGCGTTGGAGTGGCTGAGAGTGGAGGCCACCTCAGTGGGCAGAGAGCTGAGAGGTTCACTGGGGCTTGCCTTGCCTGTAAAAGTGCATATGGTTATTTTTGGAACTTGCCGTAAATATTGGCAGATGACTCCAGATGTATGAGTTGCTATTCTTCAGTGACGATACTGGTCAAGAGGGTTGAAGTGGTGGAGGGAAGCAAATGTCTTTGAAAGGGGCCAGTGAGACAGCTGGACAGATGTGCATCATCCACCTAGGGTAAGAATGGGTTCAATGGAAGTTTTCTCACAGGCCAGTTCAAAGTATATTTTAGGCTTTGCTTTGACAGCACCTTTCAAACCCAGCACCTCTACCACTGTTGGATCCTGGTCACTAGTTTAGTTGGACTAATGGATTTGGGTTGCACGCTTGTTTCGGGAGGGCCAAGTTGGTACCATAGACAGATTAGATCAGGAGACCGTTCTTATGTAGAACACATTCTATTTATTTACAAAGGAACTCAGCAGCTACACTTGTGAGCTTTCAACTCAAACCCTCTCTCTACATTACAGACTCTTACTCTAGACTGCTCACTACTGACTACTAAGGTAGCGTGTGCGACTCTGTCATTGGATAATAAGATCATGCAACTTTCATTTATAACATCCTTCTTAAAGGTGTATTACACATCAGATTACCACGACCATCTAGAAGGACAAGGGCAGCAGATACATGGAAACACCACCACCTGGAAGTTCCCCTCCAAGCCACTCACCATCCTGACTTGGAAATATATCACCATTCCTTCACTGTCACTGGGTCGAAATCCTGGAACTCCCTCCCTAACAGCATGGTGGGTGTACCTACACCACAGGGACTGCAGCGGCTCAAGAAGGCAGCTCACCAGCACCTTCTCAAGGGCAATTAGGGATGGGCAATAAATCCTGGGGTAGCCAGCGACGCCCACATCCCGTGAACGAATAATAAAAATATATTCCAGAGCAAGGAGCCCTGGGTTCGAAGGGCTCAGCTGAAACGTGCCTGGATCAGATGCTCCCTAACGTCGACGACATTCTGACAAGAGCCTCGAGTCCTGCATTGCCGCCCCTGGGCACGTCTCCGCTCTGCATCTTTCTCCTCCTCCTCAACCCCTTCGACCGCCCCTTCCTCTTCCTCTGATGAGTTGTGTCATTCCTGGGCCCTTCTCACCCTTTTCCAGGTCCACACGTGTCTGGAGGGCTACGTTCCAGACAGTGCAGCAGACCACCACAATGCAGCAGTGTACTGCAGGGTGCCACCCAACCGGTTCAGGCTCCAAGCCACACCT
Source organism: Isurus oxyrinchus (assembly GCA_026770705.1). NCBI lineage: Eukaryota > Metazoa > Chordata > Chondrichthyes > Lamniformes > Lamnidae > Isurus > Isurus oxyrinchus. The sequence goes on from JANJGN010000014.1 coordinate 10,255,986, forward strand.
AAAGGAGCCTGATGGTATGTTTGATGGCGGGCCTTGTGAGCAGATGGTTGTAGTGTTTCTGTGGCTCTATCTTGGGGTCTTTAGAGGGGTGAGTGGCCATCTCTTCAAGGGATAATCTTGTCCTCGAGAACCCATCCATGGGGTAAAGGAGGGGGAAGGGAGCAGCGTAGAGTGAAGAGTTGTGGCTCCCTGGACTGCCAGAGGAAGAAGGCATCATGGCAGCTGCCAGGAAATGGAGCACAGACGGAGGTTGTGGTCACAGAGCAGCTAAACACGGCAGCCCTTCTTGATGAAGAATCTCTTTGGCCAGTTATCTTACATTAGCTCTGGATGCCCTAAACATTTTTCAGGCAGCGAAGTAATTGGGAAGTGTAGCCACTGTTGTGGGAAACACAACAGTTTATACACAGCAAGATCCCAGCTAGGCTACAACAGCCAGATCATCTCTTTCAATGATCTTGGTTGAGGGATAAATCTTGGCAGGAGAAATCTCTCGCTCTTCTTCAAAACTATACTATGGAAGAATGGCTGAGTATTCAGCAGAACAATACTGGGGCTAAAAGGATTAAATTAGGGGGAAAGTTTGCATAGCTTTAGAATGTATCCTCCTGAGTGTCAAAGATTAAGGGGCGATTCAATTGAGGGGTTTAAGATGATTAAATGATTTAGATAGAAAATAGGAGCAGGAGTAGGTCATTCGGCCCTTCAAGCCTGTTCCACAATTCAATATGATCATGGCTGATCCTCTATCTCAACACCACACTCCCGCTCTCTCTCCATACCCATTGATGCCTTTAAAGTCCAGAAATCCATCTATTTCCTTCTTAAATATATTCAGTAACTTGGCCCCCACATCCCCATGTGGAGAGAATTCCACAGGTTCACCACCCTCTGAGTGAAGAAGTTTCTCCTCACCTCAGTCCTAAATGTCCTCCCTCATATCCTGGGACTGCGACCTCTTGTCCTATAAAATCATAAAACACAGGAGCAGAAGTAGGCCATTCGGCCCATCGAGTCTGCTCCGCCATTCAATGAGATCATGGCTGATCTGATAATCCTCAACTCCCACTTTCCTGCCTTTTCCCCATAACCCTTGATCCCCTTACTGATTAAAAATCTATCTATCTCAGCCTTGAATGACTCAGCCTCTTTGGCTCTCTGCGGTAAAGATTTCCACAGATTGACTACCCTCTGAGGGAAGAAATTCCTCCTCATCTTTGTTTTAAATGGGTGACCCCTTACTCTGAGATTATGCCCTCTGGTCCCCACAAGGGGAAACAACCTCTCGGCATCTACCCTGTCAAGCCCCCTAAGAATCTAATGGGTAAAATTCTTAGCTCGGAATGCGTCCGATCCGCCTGAGCGTAAAATGACACGTGATGATGTTGGCCGAGCGTCCCGATGTCTTCGCGCACTCTCGCGATATTTCGGTTGAGGGCCGACAATGAAAAGGTCTGTTAAGGCTGTTTAATAGGTAATTGAAGTAAATTCTTCGCTGCTCGTTCAACCTTACAGTCAGCGAGCAGGAGAAAAGGCCAAGCGGCCTTTGCACTTTTTTGGAAAACTCATCCACGGGCGGGATGAGGTTTCCGAAAGCAAATAAAGATAAAACACAAACTTTAAGTTTTCGTAAATAACACGTCCCTGCTCATGTCACAGAGTCGCATGAGGGGACTTGTTTCGAGGCATTTATCAAATCTTTTTTCGAATTAGTTCATCTCCCTGAGGCAGAGGGCTGTCCCGGGGAGATTATGTAGCGTGTACTTGTGCGCGCGTGCAAAGGTCACATTCGCCCGGCTCACACTCCTCCTCTCACCCACACCGACAGCGCTCAGCACTGCTGCCCGCCTTTCATGCTGGGTGGGCCGTAATTGGCCCACCAGAGTGAAATCACCTTCCAGGCCCCCACCCCCACCCGCCCCTGTTGGGCTCGCACACCCAGGGCGTAATTCCTATACATTTCAATAAGGTCGCCTCTCATTCTTCTGAACTCCAATGAATATAGGCCCAACCTATTCAACCTCTCCTCATAAGAAAATCCCTCCATCCCCGGCATCAACCTAGTGAACCTTCTCTGGACTGCCTCCATTGCCAGTATACCTTTCCTTAGATAAGGGGACCAAAACTGTTCACAGTATCCTAGGTGTGGTCTAACTAGTGCCTTGTATAGTTTTAGCAAGACTTCCCTATTTTTATATCCATTCCCTTTGAAATAAAGGCCAACATTCCATTTACCTTCCCTATTACCTGTTGAACTTGTATGTTAGCTTTTTGGGATTCAGGCACAAGGATTCCCAAATCCCTTTATGCTGTAGCTGTCTGCAGTCTTTCTCCATTAAATAATATTCAGCTCCTCTAATCTTCCTGCCAAAGTGCATAACCTCACATTTTCCCACATTATATTCCATCTGCCAAGTTTTTGCCCTTTCGTTTAACCTGTCTATATCCCTCTGTCGACTCCTTGTGTCACCCTCACCACTTGCCTTCCCACCTGTTCTTGTATCATCCACAAACTTGGCGATAGTACATTCACTTTCCTCATCTAAATCATTAATATATATTGTACGTAATTGTGGCCCCAGCGCTGATCCCTGTGGCACTCCACCAGTTACAGGTTGCCATCCTGAAAATGGCCCCCTTATCCCAACTCTGTCTTCTATTAGTTAGAATAGGCCCTAGACACACCCCCAGCCAGAGGAAACATCATCCCTGTGTTCAATCTATCCATCCCTGTCCGATTGTATATGGAAAGAGAGAAACTATTTCCTCTGGTGGGGAGGGGTCCAGAACACAGGGGCAGAACCTCAAAGTTAACGGTAGTCCGTTCAGGGCTGATGTCAGGAGGTGCTGCTTCACACAAAAGGCAGTGGAAATCTGGAACTCTCTCCCCCCAGAAACCTGTCGGGGATGAGACTCAATACAAAATTGCAAAACTGGGATTGAGAGTGTCAGCTAAAAATGGCAAAACTGAGGCAGGTGGGTGGAGTTAAGAGAGAGATCAGCCAGCCATTGATCCAACTTAATTTTTAAAAATTCTTCCACGGGCTGTGGGCATCTCTGGCTGGGTGGTGGGTGAGCTGCCCTCTTGAGCCGCTGCAGTCCCATGTGGTGTAGGCACACCCACCGTGCTGTTAGGGAGGGAGTTCCAGGTTTTTGACCCAGCGACAGTGAAGGAACGGCCGGTATATTTCCAAGGCAGGGTGGTGAGTGGCTTGGAGGGGAACTTCCAGGTGGTGGTGGTCCCCATGTGCCAGCTGTCCTTGTCCTTCTAGGTGGTAGTGATCGCGGGTTCAAGGCTGAATGGCTTCTTCCTGTTCACTCAGAGCGCAGAATGCAGCCTTACAGCCCTTAGTGCTTCATGGGACTCTGATGTTGGGCAGGCTTTCAAAACTAACAGTGAATGGGGGAAAAGCCCAGTCCAAACACATCAGTGGGTCTGAACGTGTGCAAATCCTGTATCCCCCGTAGAAACCAAAAAAATGCCAAATTAAGCTTTATACAAGACTGGCGAGCATGCCACCTAGTGGATTAATCGGTATTGCACAAACAACAACAACAACAAGTTGGCATTTAGAAAACTCCTTCAGCATAAAATGTCCCAAGCCGCTTCACAGAAGCGTTATTGGACAAAATTCGACACCGAACCACACAAGGCGATACGAGGACCGGTAGCTGTATGCTTGGTCATAGCGTCGAGTTTTAAGGTGGCTGCCAATGTGGAGTGAAGTAAGTTGGGGGATATTCAAGACGCCAGAATGAGAAGGGTGGAGGGGGCAAGGATCTGGGAATGTTGTAGGGCTGGAAGAGATTACTGAGATAGGCGTGTGAAACCAAGGTCCTGATCTGATGGAGGAGAAAGCTGGAGGCTGAGGGGCACCATCTACATCTGAATCTACATTGTCATATAAGACATAATCGAAGTGAGGTTTAACACCACCATTTAATTTATACGAATACTTATGTAACCTTTAAAATAGGTGCAATCTATCAACATTCGGTCAGAACAGGGACCCTCATTATCACTCAGTGTGATACACTTACGGGTGCATTTTAATCTAATTAAGCAATGTACTGTTTCAGAGAGCCCATTAACATTCGCTATCGATTGTACGCAGGACGCCAGTCCTTTAGATAATTAGCTGGCAACAACCAAGACAAGTTCCCCAGGAACCAGAATTTTTGCCCTGGAGCAGTTGAGAAGCTCACCGCCGCCTGCGATGGGGACTTCACACTGGCGGGCTTTGCGCGAGCAGGAATAGCTGCACATTTATGAAAATAAAAAAAAATAACCAATTTTAGAATGTTAAGAAGCAAGTCCCCTCCCGTGAGCAAGGGGGCACGTCATTCATGAAAAGTAGACATTTTCATTTTACTTTTAATGGGATGAGGTTTCCAAAAAAGAAAATGCGAAGGCGGCTTGGCCTTTTCGCCTGCCCGTCCACCGTAAAGGTTGGACGGAAAATTAGCTTTCATCGGGACTTCGAGGGCTGTAATAGGCCTGGTAACTGTCGGCGGGCGCGCTGCCAACTCCCCAGGACCGCCCACTGACCGAGATATCGCGCGGATGCCACAGTGACATCAGGACACTCGCCCGGCTTTTCACCGCGCGTCATTCTAACGCCCACCACCCCCCCCCCCCCCCCCCCACCCCCCAAACCTGGCGAGCGGAAAATTCCGGCCCAGATAGATATAAATCCGGAAAATGAGGAGCCGGAGGTGAGTCACACAAAGCACGCTCAAGATACAAAAGGTGAAAGCCCCACCGAGAGAGAATCAGACTAGCAAGCTTACACTCACCTGGCCGGATAATTCGAAACCATCACGGGAAAAATAAATTGTTATCAGAAACTGTGAAAATTGATTATTTATTTTGCAAGCCTTCAAATCAATGAAAATGGTTTTTTGTTCCTAACTTAAAATTAAAGATATTTGACGTTAGTTCGATTGTGATATTGACCATGAGGCGTCATGTTAAGCAAGTATCTCAGGTTGTATTAAGGGGCCTTTTACACCCAGCCGAGACCTCAGTTTAATATGACATCTGAACGATAGTGCTTTTAATCGAGCTGCACGTGCGTAATAGTGCCAGCCTGGATTTTGTGCTCAGGTCTCTAGAGTGGGACTTGAACCCACAGCCTTGTGCCTCAGAAGCAAGAGGAGCCACCAGCTAAGGCACAGTTGACACCTGGGAGCGTGACAGCTCTTTGAGGGAACCTGAGGCAAGTTGGGATTGTGCAGTAGCCAAGAACAGCCTCCTCTGGCTCCTCCTCATATTTACAGAGGATGTCGATCCTTCCGTAAACATGCCGCACACATGATGACTTTGTCACCTCTGGAATTCACTATTCCAATGCACTCCAGGCCATCCTTCCACATTCCACCCTCTGTTGACTTGCCGCTGTCCAAAACCCTCCTGCCCATGTCCTAACTTGCACCGAGGCATATTCACCCATCATTCCAGCGCTCACTGACCTTCACTGGCTCCCAACGCTTTGATTTTAAAATTGTCACCCATACTCTTGAACCCTCCGTGGCTCCCCCCCCGCCCACCACCGATCTCTGTAACCCCCTCCGGCCCCTTGGCCCTCTGAGGTATCTGTGCTCCTCTAACCCTGGCCTCTTGAGCATTCGCGATTTCGCTTGCTCCACAGTTGGTGGCCGTACCCGAGACGGGAGCTCTGGAATCGCCTCCCCACACCCCTCCTCCGCCTCTCCAGCTCTCTCCGCTCCTTTAAGGCGCTCCTTAAAAAAACTCACCTCTGTGACCGAGCTTTTGGTCCCTCCTTACGTGGATCAGCGCTCAGTTTTGTCCGGCGGTGTTCCGGGGAAGTCCCTGGGGGTGTTCCGCTGCGTTGGAGGCACGGCTTGAAAACAGGTTATCGCCGGTAGCCGACTTCGAGGGAAAAGTGCAACGTCTTCTGCATCGGACAGGAGAAGCAATCCAATTTGCGGGCGGAATTTTCCGAGACCCCCCCCTGGCGGCGTGTGTGGAAAATACAGCGGGACCCGCTTCCCGGCGGATGGAAGGTAGGTCGCAATTGCCCGCTCAGCCTGCCCACAGTGGGCCACATTTCCCACCATTGGCCGGCAGGGAACTAATTGCAATACATTAGCATATAATTATAAGGCCATCCCGCCAGGCTCTTGGAACCCCTGCCCTATTGTCCGCCCACATTGGCGGGAAAGCACCTCGATGTGTTTCACAGCAGCACGCAGGCCCTGTGCACTTGGCGGCCTTCACTTTGGGGGAACTGAGGTGAGGGAGCAGCAGCTTTCTCCACAGCTCGCCCGTCGTTTACAGGCCTCAGGGGCGCCGAGGGCAGGGTCAACTGGTGCCTGGGGGCAACTGCTGAGGGGTGGGGTTTTCCGGGGGCAAGTGCTGGTCAGTTTAGGAGGCGACTGCTGAGGGATGGTGGGGGGGCGGAGGGGGGGGGGTTCTCAAGTGCTGCCCTGGCGTTGCACCCCGCGCACAGGCAATCGAGGTGGGGGTGGGGGGGGGCTGGGTAAGCGAGGGGAGTGGTCGCGCATTTGGGGCACCCTGTATAAACTGACCAGGCCTCTGCAACTGAGACACATCAGGCGCAGCCACTGTGATATAATTGGGGTCAGTCTCCTAGCCTGCCCGCCCTTGCAAGTAATGCAGAGGCACCAAAAGGCCATGAACTGCTCCACACCTTATCCCCAACCACCCCCGCCTCCCTGACTCCCCCACCACCGCACCCCTGGCCCAGGCTTCGAGTCCGCCACCACTTTTCTGGACCGCGGAGCAGTTGGACTGCACACGTCGTACAATCTCCTCGCCAATGCTGGGCATGTAGCAGTCCCTGCTGGAGGCGCTCACAGCCCCTTGCAATCTCAGCATCCCGGTTTGGACCCGTGTCCCCCATGTCACAGGTTGACAGGGCAGCCACACAGCGCACTCAGCTCTGGCCATCCGAGGGGTGACCAGCTCTCTCCGGGAAGTGGTAAGTGGCAGTCGCACAGGGTCAGGAAAGGTGCTCAGTACAGCCATGATAAGCACGTCTCTCTCTCTCCTGCATGCTGCAGGAGGACCACGTCAGGTTCATGGATCCTGGTGACCTAGCTGTGTGCCTGATCGTTGGCAGACTGAGGAGAGAGTGACTGAGGCTCCTGGCCACACAAAGGCAGAAGCAGCAACCTCATGAAGAAGGGGCAGCAGGGATTTCCCACACACACTGCCCAGGAACGACACCCAGGGTCTATAGACGCTGCCTGCCAATCCTGTAGATGACGGAGAACCAGTGTTGCTTGAAGACAGCGCATGTCTAGGGAACTGGTGGCTCACATCTGCCAGCTGCAGGACTTGGCACCACAGGGACATGGAGGGCATCCACTGCCAGTGGCTGTGAAAGTGACCACGGTGCTCAATTTCTACACCAGTGGTTCCTTTTAGGGCTCCACAGGTGACCCCCTGTGGGATTTCACAATCCACCACCCACAAATACACCCATGAGGTCACGGATGCCATCTTCTCCATGGCAACAACTTTGTGCATTTCGCCCGGGACTGGGACAGTCAGGATGCAAGGGCCATTGGATTCGCCCGGATCTCGGGATTCCCACAGGCGCAGGGTGCGATTGACTGCACTCACGTGGCGCTCGGGTCTCCGTCGCTTCACTCAGTGACTTTGTCAACCGCAAGGGCTTCCACTCGCTGACTGTGCAGCTGGTGAGCGACCACCAGAAACACATCCAGCAGGTGTGTGCACGGTTTCCAGGGAGTGGGCACGACACCTACATCCTGAGTCACTCGCAGATCTCGGCTGTCTTCCAGGGTCCACAGAAGCTGCGGGGTTGGCTCCTTGGGGTAAAGGGCTGCCCACAGAGACCGTGGCTGATGATACCCGTGTGGCAGCCTTAGGCTGGAGCAGAGGATAGAGATGGGGAGGGTGTATCAGCACTCCAGCCGGGCCAGATGATAAGTATACCTGGCCTGTGTGGGTGGAGAGTGGTCCCTTGGGCAGGATAAGGACAATGATGGTGTATGTGAAAGAGTGAACGGTGATGTCCTTTGCACTGGGAGTGAGTGAGGACCCTGTGGGTGTGTAATGGGTTTGCGAGTGTGTGAGTTGGGAGTGATGAGAAGAGTGCCTTACCCTGGAGGAACGGAGGAGATCATTCATCCTCTTGCGGCACTGGGTGTCTGTCCTCCTCTGCCCCCCAAACCGGGTTGGTGACATTGCTACCCCCATCCTGAGGCCAGAGCGGGGGTAGAGCACATCCTGTCAGGCCTCCACAGCATCCAGCAGTCGCTCGAGGGACCCGTCGTTGAAGGAGGGAGTCTTATTGCCTTTGCGGGCCATGTCTCCCAGGCAGCGGTGATGAGCTGGTGGCGATGAGCGCTTTGCTGGCGGCTGCCTTTTAAAGATGGCGGCCGGCATGATGTAACAGTTGGGGGATGGCGAGCGGGCGAACGAGAGCCCGCCCGCCATGGAAACGGCGTGTTTTTGCTGGAGTGAATATATAATGAGGCGGGCTTGGGTAAATACGGTGTGGAAACCCGCCATTTTCATCGGCGGCTAGGACTCCATTTTACCCGCCCGTTACCACACTGAGCACAATTCTGGGAAAATTCAGCCCTACTTTTCTGTCTATACAGCACATAAATGTGACACCAACCATACGGGCTAGATGATGCAATGCGATGTAACCATTGATGCAAATTTGCATGAGTGACATTTAATGGAATAGGGAGAAGGAGATGGTGGGAGATGGTCACAGATAGACATAGGTTCAGCCATTTTAAAAGTCCTTGTTCAGTTTTAAAATTTTGGAAACAGCGATGAGCATATCTATATATATATTTTATAAAAATATACACAGAGTGAGGCCTTAGTCCCTCACAATGCTCCATGTATACCAACATATTGAGTTATGTTATCATTCTTTATGCCACAGTCAATACAGTGTGTTTTCTTCACCCAAGCTGTTTTTATAGAATCTGCTTTTCGTGACGTACATAAACTGTACTAGATACTGGAATACAGAGTAAAATTTCAAACTTTGCTGACGATACAAAAGTTGGAGGTGTGAGAAACAGTGAAGATGATACCAGTCACCTGCAATGGGACATAGAGAGGCTAGCAGAATGGGCAGGTGAGTGCAGATGGAATTTAATCCAGAGAAGTGTGAGGTGATGCATTTTGGCAGAAGGGATAGGGAGAGGCAACCTGGGTTACATGGCACAATTCTAAAGCAGGGACAAGTGGGCCTGGGTGGGCGGGATTCAGGTTCTCTGTGCAAAGACCTTTGAAGGTGGCCGAATACACCAAGAGATTGTTAGCAAAATGTAAGGGATCTTGGGCTTTAGAAATGGAGATATTGAGCGACAAAGACAGGGAATTTATGCTGAACGTTTATAACGTTCTGGTTAGACCACAGCTAGAGTATTGCCTCCAGTTCTGGTCACCACACTTTAGGAAGGACGTGAGTGTCCTGGAGAGGGTGCAGAGGGAGATTTACCAGAACAGTTCCAGGGATGAGGGATTTTAGTTACAAGGTTGAGAAGCTGGGGTCGTTCTCCTTGGAGCAAAGGAGGTTGAGGGGAGATTTGATAGAGGTGCACAAAATTCTGACAGGTTTAGACAAGGCAGACTAAGAAAAGCTGTTCCCACTGGCTGATGGTACAAGGACTAGGGGGACACAGGTTTAAAGATTTGGGCAGGAGAGGGGGTGGGGATGTGGGGAAGAGCATTTTTACATAGCGAGTGGTAATGACCTGGAACTTGCTGCCCATGAGGGTGGTGGGAGAAAAGATGATGAATGATTTCAAAAGGAAATCGGATGGCGGATGAAGGAAATAAGCTTGCAGGGCTAGGGGGATAGAGCGGGAAATGGAACTGATTGGACGGCTCTACAGAGAGCACGGACTCGATGGGCTGAATGGCCTCCTCCTGTGTCATTTTGACTCTAACAACTGAAATTCTGCAGTCTGTTTAACAATGGGTGCCAAATGTATTGCTGTCACTCAATGTCATTGCGCATTATGGAGGACGAGCATGCACAACACATCCCATTTCTAAAACAAGAGCATTCAGACAGGATTCCAGGACAAGCAAAGACGGTGGCCAGCTCACTCACCATGACAAATCACTTGCAAAATGGGACAGGAAGAGTCATGAAAGATCATGTTAAGATAACAGTCCATTATGTGTTCCTGCAATGGTAAAGGGATTGGGGTGCGTTGGCTTGTGATCTTCAGGTCATGGAGCATCTCCCTGTCAGTCACATTCTCTCTCCAACTGCACGGGTAATAATGCTAGGCAGAACTTTCACATGCAGCCCACCGCTGAAAAAGCCCACCCGTCACGTAGGAAACACAGCAACCAATTTGCGCACAGCCAGCTCCCAGCAGCAATGCGACAACGACCAGGTCATCCATTTTAGTGACCTAGGTTGAGGGATGAATATTGGTCAGGACGCTGGGGAGAGCTTTCCTACTCTTCCTCAAAACAGTGGCGTGGGCTTTTTTACACCCACCTGAGAGAGCAGACAGGGCCCTGGGTTAACGTCTCTCATCGGAAAGGCAGTGCGACACTCCCTCAGTACTGCAGTGGGGTATCAGCTTGGATTTTGTGCTCAAGCCCCTGGATTGGGACCTGAACCCACAGCCTTTCCGATTCAGAAACAAAGAGCAGTGTGTCCGGGTCACTGCTGCCAGCCAACCTTGTCACGTGCTGCAGCTTTAAAATGTGGATTTAGTTTGACATATTAGAGCGCTTGCCTCTACGGGTGGAACAAAACCATTGTACTGTGTAGCAGAGAGGATAGGTAGCTGTTCAGTAGGCCTCGTGGCGCAGTGGGTAGTGTCCCCATCTCTGGGCTCAGGGAACTCCAGGTTCAAATCCCACTTCAGGGCTCGACGGTCGTGGGGTGGTCAAACAGGTTGATTGTCAGCCTGTAAATCCTTCTGGCCTGGTGGGTGGGAAGAGCAGGAACAATTCCTGGTCAGCCATACTACAGAAGGTTATGGCAAACTGCTGCAGTCCTTTGCCAGGCGTGACCAATCCATGGCTGCCAATACCCTCTTAGGGCATGGCACCGAAAGGAGGAGAAGTGATATAAGGGAGAAATAGAAAAATGCCCTGACAGGGTTAGATGAAGCAGGTGGGAGAGGGCTCAGATGGAGCTTAAACACTGGTAGGGACCGGTTGGCTCGAACGGCTGTACGCCCTATGTTTAATGAGTTGTGTTGCATTAACAGACTGCTTCCCTCTCCTGCAAAGACTGAGGGCTTGAGGGTGGGGGTGGGGATGGGGAGATGCAAACAGAGAGATTTTACCACAATACCACACCACTGACAGAGCAGGCAGGGCCCTGTGAACAGTGAACATAAGCCTCGCTGCAGCTTGCGCGAATCAGGGACAAAGAGAATAAAGCACTGGGGACTGACAAACCTCCTGCTTTGTCCAGGAAAAGATCAGATCCAGCTTTGGCGAGAACAGCAGCCAGAGCAGCTCCCAACATCTGCGGGAAGTCACCTTTGGGGCACATTGATAATGAAAGGCTTCCTGCTCACCAGTCTCCGATGGCTTGTTCCGTCTACTCACCCCTGTATTACACACAGTGTGAGGGGAAGTGCTACACGCTTAATATATTATTAAAAAAGTACCCCGACGGCATGGCTGTTTGCACAGGCTGTTTAACCCAGCATGTACTTCCTGCTCCTCGGTTTCTGGCTGCAGGGTACGAGCGTATATATTAATGGACCTATTGCTGTGTGCAGCAGGAGTCCCGTGGGACTATTTACGCTTGAACTGGTTACTTCTGGATTGCTTTCCATCTTGAAATCAGCTTGAGGTCGACCAGGATCCCCCTGCTTTAAAACCGACAGCCCTTGTGTCATTGTCTTCCAAAGCTGGAGCGTTAACAGGGGGGGGGGGATGCAACACTTCAATTGTGTGGAGAGGCTGGAGGAGGGGAGATTGTTCTCCTAGACGTCAGTCTGCAGCATTCCTGTCCCTCCCTCTCTCAGGATGTTTCGGTTACAGTCCCACTCTGCTGATTTTTCTCCAGCACAGGACTGAGGGAGTGCTACACTGTTTGAGATGCCATTGTTGGAATCAGACACTTCCCTGCCTGCTCTCTCAGGTGGAGGTGAGAAATCCAGTGGCACTATTTTGAAGGAGGGTAAGGGGCGTTCTCCCTGGTGTCCTGACCAATATTTATTCCTCAATCAGCACCACACAAATAGAATTACCTGGTCGTGATCACACCGGTGTCTGTGGGAGCTTGCTGAGCACATATCGGCTGCTGCATTTCCCTTATTACAATAGCGCCTACACAAAAATACTTTACTGGCTGTAGATTCCTTCAGGGTAGTGTCCTCGGCCCAACCATCTCCAGCTGCTCATCAATGACCTTCCTTCCATCATAAGGTCAGAGGTGGGGATGTTCGCTGAAGATTGCACAATGTTCAGCACCATTCCCGACTCCTCAGATACTGAAGCAGTCCATGTCCAAATGCAGCAAGGCCTGGACAGTATCCAGGCTTGGGCTGACAAGTGGCAAGTAACTTTCGCACCACACAAGTGTCAGGCAATGACCATCTCCAACAAGAGAGAATCTAACCATCTCCATTTGGTGTTCAATTGCATTATCATCACTGAATCCCCCACTATCAACATCCTGGGGGTTACCTTGGACCAGAAACTGAACTGGACTAGCCATATAAATACTATGGCTATAAGAGCAGGTCAGAAGCTGGGGATCCTGCAGTGAGTAATTCACCTCTTGACTCCCCAAAGTCTGTCCACCATCTACAAGGCACAAGTAGGGAGTGTGATGGGATACTCTCCACTAGTCTGGATGTGTGCAGCTCCCACAACACTCAAGAAGTCAACACCATCCAGGACAAAGCAGCCCCGCTTGATTGGCATCTCATCCACAAACATTCACTCCCTCCATTACCGACACACAGTAGCAGCAGTCTGTACCATCTACAAGATGCACTGCAGGAATTCACCAAGGCCCCTTCAGACAGCACCTTCCAAACTCACGACCGCTACCATCTAGAAGGACAAGGGCCGCAGATAGATGGGAATATCACCGCCTGGAAGTTCCCCTCCAAGCCACTCACCATCCTGACTTGGAAATATATCGCCGTTCCTTCACTGTCGCTGGGTCAAAATCCTGGAACTCCCTCCCTAACAGCACTGTGGGTGTACCTACACCACATGGACTGCAGTGGTTCAAGAAGGCAGCTCACCACCACCTTCTATTGGGCAACTTGGAATGGGCAATAAATGCTGGCCCAGCCAGTGAAGCCCACATCCAATGAATGAATAAAAAAAACCTAATGTGTTTTGCGACGTCCAGTGGTCATGACAGGTGCTGTATAAATGCGAGTCTTCCCTTTCTTAGAGTAGAGAAGGTTAAGAGGAGATTTGATAGAGTTGTTCAGGGACGTGATGGATTTTTACCGAGGGAATAGGCAGTAACTGTTTCCACTGGCAGGAGGGTCGACAATCAGAGGACATGGATTTAAGGTAGAATTGGAAGAAGGAACAGAGGGTGGGAAGAGGAGAATTCATTTTTGCACAGTGAGTCATTACATTCTGGAAAGCACTGCCTGGCATGTTAGTGGAAGCAGATTCACTCATAACTTTCACTGGAGAATTGGATAAGTTCTTGAACTGGAAAGTTTTCCAGGGCTAAGGGGAAAGAGTCGTGGGGTGGGGCTAATTTGGATGTCTCCTTCAAAGAGCGAACACAGGCAGAATGGGCTCAATGGCCTCCATCTGGACAGTAAGATTCTCTGATTGGGAGGATCCGGAAGTTACTTTGATGTACTTTAGTTGTGCTCCTGGTGTGTAACTGTAAACGGCTTAGGGTTTGGGAGTAACAGGTTACCCAGAAAAGATGGTTGAGAATTCCTTAGTGTTTTTCAGGGAAGTTTATTAAGGCTGGGATTTTGCGGCCCTGCCATGATGGGATTCTCCGCAGGCCAACCAATCATCAAGTCCATTGATGATCCTGGCAGTGTGTGGGGCTGGGAAATCTTGGCCTAAGTTTATTAAGAAGCAACGGTTTAGATTAGATATGACACAAAATCTAAACTGGCGGACAAGATATACGACCTGTGACAGGCGAGGATGGATCGAACAGACGGATGGGTGGGTGGGAGGGTGTTGAGGGGCTGGTGCGGTATGGAATGGGGGGTTTGGGGGGGCACATGGGGTGCTGATCTCCATGGCCGATAGCGGCAGAACGCTTTCCTGGTCTCGGATCAGACGGATGGGTGGGTGAAGCCGATCTCCATCGCTGGAAGTGGCAGTTTCCTCCGTTTCCTTCAGTCTTCTTGGGTATGAAGCGTTAGGCCGGTTCTAGCATGGGTCGCTACGAAAAGCTCTCCCCTGTATAAGGTCTTCGTGACTTCATCAAGTTGTTAGGCAGGAGCCGGCGTTGGCCCACCTCAGGAAGCTCCCTTCCATCTGAGGTGATTTTTCCTTCAAGAGGCTGGGAGCTTATTTCTGGGAGCCTTTCACAAATCATTTAATTAATTGTCCATTGGCAAGGGACTGGTATTCAAGGTAATCTCTTCTATTTCTGTTGGAAGCCCATGAGGTCATCTCGTGGATCATCAATTGCCGGGAAGTCCTGTTTCATCTTCAGACATCTATGAGTCATGAGGCCTTCTTCACCCCCACCCCCAGTCAGGATTAGCAACGTCTCCTCTCAGCCCTTGAGCTAGCGAAAGGTCCTTTGCAGAGATAATGGCCTTTGCTGCCTTGTGTTTGGCAGCTCAGAGACCTGCTTTGGGAGCTTTCTTTCTAAGAGAGAGACAAAAAGAAACTGACAACGAGCGAGAGAGGGAGAGAACAATCCCTTTAATGTTCAACAAATATCACAGAGGATGTTATAAAGTTATTATATGGTGATTTCTTAGGGCAGAAATATTAACACATTAGTTGGTGCTTGAAACAATATAATCAGAGAGATCGATGAACTGAACAGACACTGGTGGCTTATTGGAACTAAGAACAGAGCACTAACAGCATGTATGCTTCTTCAATCATCTGCAGTTCGAAACAAAAACAGAATTACCTGGAAAAACTCAGCAGGTCTGGCAGCATCGGCGGAGAAGAAAAGAGTTGACGTTTCGAGTCCTCATGACCCTTCGACAGAACTTGATTTCGAGTCCAGGAAAGAGTTGAAATATAAGCTGGTTTAAGGTGTATGTGTGGGGGGGGGGGGAGGAGAGAGAGAGAGAGACAGAGGTGCTTGTGTAGACAAACAAGCAGTGATAGAAGCAGATCATCAAAAGATGTCAGTGACAATGGTACAAAAGAACACATATTCGAGACTATTTGCCCAAGAAGCCCACGCTGTGTAGCGATTGGTCAATACAGTCACATGGTCAAATGACTACCTTCTCTTAAAGGTACATAGCACTCCACTTTACCACAGAATTCTATCTCGATTGTTTTAAAGTCCGTTCCTCTATGGAGAATGGGTCAATGCCTCGGTGACTCAAAATGTTGTCTCAATCTCCGGGCCATATTAGCCATTTCACTGCTTGCTGTTTGGCGACTAGCTTAGTGTGTCTGGGACCCGCTCCTCAGAACAGGTGTACCATACCCTTCCATGTGTTTCGTTATTCCACACATAACAGATCACTTCTGCACACTCACACCGGTCTCACCGCATCATGCCCGCGTGCTCCATCGGATGCAAGCCATTCTTAGCTTTCAGATAATCTTCTCAAAAGATCAAGGGGGTGTCTGTCTGCAGATTGTTGCTCGTCTTCCTTGTACAGTCCTGATGTCTTGAGTAGCAGCCAGACCAAATTCAGTTTCCTCCAGAAGGTGGATAGGCAAGGATGCAAACATCTCCAAGAGAAAGCGATCAGTTTATTAGTCTCATCCACACTTTCCTCACTTTCACTAGAATGTACCTGGATGCCAGGTTGATGTATTCCACTGAATTAGGCCTGGGGTGAGTTATGTTAATTCCCATTTGGTGGTGTGATGCTCCAGTCTCTATCTTTTATTCCAGTGGGGCATCCCACTCATTACCGATCTACCCTATTCATGAGCCCTGGAGGAACTTTACTGTTCAATACAACAATCTCATAACATGGGGCAGAATTTCACCCATGTCGGGTGGGCTTGGCGGGGGGGTGGGCAGGAAGCAGGCCCGCCCAGCGTGAAACACAAGCGCTCAGCACTGCCTGTGGGGCGCGGGGTGGGGTGGGGGGGGGGGGGGGGGGGGGGGGGGCACTGCCTGTGGGGCGCGGGGTGGGGGGGTTGGGGGGGCACTGCCTGTGGGGGTGGGGGGTGGGGGGGGGAGGACCAGTGGGCCGAATGCAGCCTTCACACACGCGTGTGATTGTGCGCTACATAATCCGCCCCCCCCCCGAGGCACAGAGCCGCTCAGGGAGGTATAAAAAAGATAACAATAAAGAAAATAAAACCGGAATGAAACAGGTCCCCTCACGTGACTCTGCTGCTGGGTTTTAAAATGATTTTATGTTCATTTGCTTTCGGAGACCTCATCCTGCCCGTGGATGAGGTCTCCTAAAAAAAAAAACACGAAAGCCGCTCGGCCTTTTCGCTCGCCCACCAGCCGTAAGTGAAAAATTCAACTTGATTGATAATTTAACGGCCTTTTAGTTGCTGGTATACCCTCAGCTGGATAAGAGTACTGCTTCATGGGGCTGGGGGCAAGGACCATGGTTGATGGCGGTGGATGAGTCAGAGTCAAATAACATCAATCTTGCTGACGTCCTCCATTGTCAACAGTGCAGTCCGCAGGTCTCCCACCACCATCGTATCGGAGAGGGGAAACCACTTCTCTGTGGGAGGCTTGCGCGGGGTCACCGGGGCTCTGGACTTACTTGCCCGGGTACCGGACACACCACAGTAACCGGGCAAACTCTGTCACTAACTCACCTTTCCCAGTGATGCACGCATCCCGACAAGGAAGGAACAAAGGTTAAAAATTCACTTAGGAGCCAACTTTAGACTTCATTCAAATTTATTCCATCGTAAGCTCCTGGTAAATTCAACACCCAAGAGCAGCACTGAGGTATTTTGTTGTTGACACTAATTTAATAGCTTCATCTCACTCACCTCTTCAGTTAGGGATTTATTTGAAATGGATGAACAATAGCTGACAATCTTCTTGTATGAAAGTGCTTGACCCCGTCTCACAGTAAAGGCAACTGAATGTCTCCTGGGCCCTACTGCTATCTCCAAGAGCTAGGATACAGTCAGGTGTACACTTCCCTATGCACCAACGCTGGGCTAACAGTTTAACCGCTACGAGCGTTGGATTTCGGGCATCATGCCTGTCGGAGCACTGTGGCGAATGAGAGGTGATCTTATTGAAACGTATCAGATTCCGAGGCAGCTGGACAGGGTAGGTGCTGAGAGGGATGTTTCCTCTCATGGGGTAATCTAGAACCAGAGGACACAGTTTAAAAATAAGGGGTCTCCCATTTAAGAGGAGATGAGGAGAATATTTTTCTCTGAGGGTTGTTAGTCTTTGGAACTCTCTTCCCCAGAGAGCAGCGGAGGCTGGGTCATTGAATATTTTTAAGGCTGAGTTAGATAGGTTTTTGCTTGACAAGGGAGTTGAAGGGCATATTGGGTAGACAGGAAAGCAGAGTTGATGCCACAATCAGATAAATGAACTTATCAAGTGGGGGAGCAGGCTCGAGGGGCTGAGATCTACTCCTAATTCGTATGTTGGTATGTGATATACAGCTCCTGTACACACAGTTGACATATCTAGAAAGCCGCCAGTACTACTCACAGCAAGAGCAGCTTGTTAGCTGCAATGGAAGGCATCAAACTCTTCATGTTGACAGATAGGCCAAAGAACAATATTTTATTGCCAGTTTTGTCCCTATTTGCCTATTAACATGATGGATCACCCATGAAAACAAACCACGTGTCGTATTTAGAAGCCAGGGCACCAATTCATTCCTGCCCAAGGTTAACTACAGCATAGGTCAGCAGTACGCTCAGAACGACTAAGGGAAATGATTTGGAAACCTGGCATTTCAATTTTCCCTACACTTCAGGTCCAACCGAGGAGTCTCAGGGATATTTTGGGTTTCAGACTGTAAACAAAAAAACAAAATCCCGTCACCGGTAATGTTAGAACGCTTACTCAGCATGTATCACTCTCCCCTCGGAGTCAGGAGGTCCAAAGCCAGAGGCTCCGTTTCAATATCCTGGTTGACCCTCCAGTGCGGGGCTGAGGGAGTGCTGCACTGTCAGAGGTGCTGTTTCTTGAGTGGACATAGAAAATCCCACATTGCCATTTCAAAGAAGGGCAGGGCTATTCTCCTTGGTTCCCTGGCCAATATTCACCCAACAAACAGTATCACTCATAAACAGATTGTCTGGTCGTTATGACATGGTTGTTTTGTAGGACCTTGCTGTATGCAAATTGGCTGCCATATTTCCTAAATTGCTACAAGGATTATACTTCAAAAGTATTTCAATGGCTGCAAAGAGCTTAGAGCATTGGGACATTTTCAGGTTGCGAAAGGTGCCATACAAATGCAAGTTGTTTGTCTTTTTTATTCATTCACGGAATGTGGGCCTCGCTGGCTGGGCCAGCATTTATTGCCCATCCCTAATTGCCCTTGAGAAGGTAGTGGTGAGCTGCCTTCTTGAACCACTGCAGTCCCATGTGGTGTAGGTACACCCACAGTGCTGTTAGGGAGGGTGTTCCAGGATTTTGACCCAGCGACAGTGAAGGAACGGCGATATATTTCCAAGTCAGGATGGTGAGTGACTTGGAGGGGGACTTCCAGGTGGCGGTGTTCCCATGTGCCTGTCTCTCTAGGTGGTAGAGGCCGTGGGTTTGGAAAGTGCTGTTGCAGGAGGCTTGGTGAATTGCTGCAGTGCATCTTGTAGATGGTACACACACTGCTACTGTGTGTCTGTGGTGGAGGCGAAGGGAGTGAATGTTTGTGGATGGGTTGCCAATCAAGTGGGACTGCTTTGTCCTGGATGGTGTTGAGTTTCTTGAGTGTTGTTGGAGCTGCACTCATCCAGACAAGTGGGGAGTATTCCATCAAACTCCTGACTTCTTCCTTGTAGATGGTGGGCAGGCTTTGGGGAGCCAGGAGGTGAGTTACTTGCTCCAGCATTCCCAGCTTCTGACCCGCTCTGAAATCATTTCTCTCTAAATTCTCCACCAAAATTCTTCATAGTTTTGAAACCTCCTCTTGACTTTCTGTGTTGTGAGGAGAACAGTCCCAACTTCTTCAGTTGCTCCACCCAACTGAAGAGCCTCATCCCTGGTACCAGTGTTGCGTCTGAGGTCCGGCTGCGGGTGGTGGTGCAGCAATCCAGAGTGTGCGGTGCTTGGAGTAACCTGGTTGCTCAGAGCAACCAGCTCAAGAAAGGGGGAGGACCGAGACTTCAAACATAACAGCAAAATCGCCGGTGGCCAGAGAGGGAGTAAGTGCAGCTGTGATTGGAGGAACAGGGAGTGCAGGAAAGAGGAAATCTGTGATTGGGGGGAACACTGAACATGTGATAAAGGGGATGTGTGATTGGAGGAGCTGTGACGAGGCGGAGAGGGAATCTGTGTTTGGAGGATCACTGAACATGTGAGAGAGGGGATGCGTGATTGGAGGAACAGTGAGTCAGCAGGAGAGGGAATCTGTGATTGGAGGAGTTATGAGCGAGGGTGAGGGAATCCGTTATTGGAGGAGCTGTGAGTGAGGGAGAGGGGGAATCTGTGATTGGAGGAGTTGTGAGTGAGGGAGAGGGGGAATCTGTGATTGGAGGAGTTGTGAGTGAGGGAGAAAGGGAATCTGTGATTGGAGGAGTTGTGAGTGAGGGAGAGGGGGAATCTGTGATTGGAGGGGTTGTGAGTGAGGGTGGGGGAATCTGTGATTGGAGGAGTTGTGAGCGATTGAGAGGGAATCTGTGATTGGAGGAGTTGTGAGTGAGGGAGGGAGGGAATCTGTGTTTTGAGGAGATGTGAGTGAGGGAGAGAGGGAATCTGTGATTGGGGGAGTTGTGAGCGAGGGAGAGAGGGAATCTGTGATAGGAAGAGTTGTGAGTGAGGGTGGGGGAATCTGAGATTGGAGGAGTTTTGAGTGAGGGAGACAGGGAATCTATGTTTGGAGGAGTTGTGAGTGAGCGGGAGAGGGAATCTGTGATTGGAGGAGTAGTGAGCGAGGGAGAGGGAATCTGTGATTGGAGGAGTTGTGAGTGAGGGTGGGGGAATCTGCGATTGGAGGAGTTGTGAGTGAGGGAGAGAGGGAATCTATCATTGGAGGAGTTTTGAGTGAGGGAGACAGGGAATCTGTGTTTGGAGGAATTGTGAGCGAGGTGGAAGGAATCTGTTATTGGATGAGTTGTGAGTGAGGGAGAGGGGGAATCAGTGATTCGAGGAGCTGTGAGTGAAGGAGAGAGGGAATCTGTGATGGGAGGAGTTGTGAGTGAGGGAGAGAGGGAATCTGAGATTGGAGGAGTTGTGATTGAGGGAGAGAGGGAATCTGTGATTAGAGGAGTTGTGAGCGAGGGTGAGGGAATATGTGATTGGAGGAGATCTGATTGAGAGCGAGGGGGAATCTGTGATTGGAGGAGATGTGAGTAAGCGGGAGAAGAAATCTGTGATTGGAGGAGTTGAGAGTGAGGGAGAGAGGGAATCTGTGATTGGAGGAGTTGTGAGTGAGGTAGAGATGGAATCTGTGATTGGAGGAGTTGTGAGTGAGGGAGACAGGGAATCTGTGTTTGGAGGAGTTGTGAGTGAGGTGGAGGGAATCTGTGATTGGAGGAGTTGTGAGAGTGGGAAAGAGGGAATCTGTGATTGGAGGAGTTGTGAGTGAGGGAGA
Organism: Isurus oxyrinchus; assembly: GCA_026770705.1. NCBI lineage: Eukaryota > Metazoa > Chordata > Chondrichthyes > Lamniformes > Lamnidae > Isurus > Isurus oxyrinchus. The sequence goes on from JANJGN010000014.1 coordinate 10,276,815, forward strand.
GAGGGAATCTGTGATTGGAGGAGTTGTGAGTGAGGGTTGGGGAATCTGTGAATGGAGTTGTTGTGAGTGAGGGAGAGAGGGAATCTGTGATTGGAGGAGTTGTGAGTGAGGGAGACAGGGAATCTGTGTTTGGAGGAGTTGTGAGTGAGCGGGAGAGGGAATCTGTGATTGGAGGAGTTGTGAGAGAGGTGGAGGGAATCTGTGATTGGAGGAGTTGTGAGTGAGGGAGAGAGGGAATCTGTGATTGGAGGAGCTGTGAGTGAGGGAGAGAGGGAATCTGTGATTGGAGGAGCTGTGAGTGAGGGAGAGAGGGAATCTGTGATTGGAAGAGTTGTGAGCGAGGGAGAGAGGGAATCTGTGATTGGAGGTGTTGTGAAAGAGGGAGAAGCGGGAATCTGCGATTGGAGGAGTTGTGAGTGAGGGAGAGAGGGAATCTGTGATTGGAGGAGTTGTGAGCGAGAGTGGGGGAATCTGTGATTGGAGGAGTTGTGAGTGAGTGAGAGGGGGATTCAGTGATTGGATGAGTTGTGAGCGAGGGAGAGGGAATCTGTGATTGGAGGAATTGTGAGTGAGGGAGAGAGGGAATCTGTGATTGGAAGAGTTGTGAGCGAGGGAGAGAGGGAATCTGTGAATGGAGGGGTTGTGAATGAGGGAGAGCGGGAATCTGCGATTGGAGGAGTTGTGAGTGAGGGAGAGAGGGAATCTGTGATTGGAGCAGTTGTGAGCGAGAGTGGCGGAATCTGTGATTGGAGCTGTTGTGAGCGAGGGAGAGGGAATCTGTGATTGCAGGAGTTGTGAGTGGGGGAGAGAGGGAATCTGTGATTGGAGGAGTTGTGAGTGAGGGAGAGAGGGAATCTGTGATTGGAGGAGTTGTGAGTGAGGGAGATAGGGAATCTGTGATTGGAGGAGTTGTGAGTGAGGGAGAGAGGGAAACTGTGATTGGAGAAGATGTGAGTCAGGGAGGGAGGGAATCTGTGATTGGAGGAGTTGTGAGCAAGGGAGAGAGGGAATCTGTGATTGGAGGAGGTGTGAGTGAGGGAGAGGGGGAATCTGTGATCGGAGGAGTTGTGAGTGAGGGAGAGTGAATCTGTGATTGGAGGAGTTGTGAGTGAGGGAGAGTGAATCTGTGATTGGAGGAGTTGTGAGTGAGGGAGAGGGTGAATCTGTCATTGGAGGAGTTGTGAGTGAGGGAGAGAGGGAATTTGTGATTGGAGGAGTTGTGAGTGAGCGGGAGAGGCAATCTGTGATTGGAGGAGTTGTGAGCGAGGGAGAGAAGGAATCTGTGATTGGAGGAGTTGTGAGTTAGCGGGAGAGGGAATCTGTGATTGGAGGAGTTGCGAGTGGGCGGGAGAGGGAATCTGTGATTGGAGGAGTTGTGTGAGGGAGAGAGGCTATCTGTGATTGGAGGAATTGTGAGTGATTGATAGAGGGAATCAGTGATTGGATGAGTTGTGAGTTAGCGGGAGGGGGAATCAGTGATTGGAGGAGTTGTGAGTGAAAGTGAGGGGGAATCTGTGATTGGAGGAGTTTTTAGCGACGGAGAGAGGGAAACTCTGATTGGAGGAGATGTGTGTCAGGGAGAGAGGGAATCTGTGATTGGAGGAGATGTGAATGAGGGAGAGGGGGAATCTGTGATTGGAGGAGTTGTGAGTGAGGGAGAGAGGGAATCTGTGCTTGGAGGAGTTGTGAGTGAGCAGGAGACGGATTCGGTGATATGAGGAGTTGTGAGTGAGGGAGTGGGGGATTCTGTGATTGGAGGAGATGTGAGTGAGGGAGAGGGATTCTGCGATTGGAGGAGTTGTGAGTGAGGGAGAGGGAATCTGTGATTGGAGGAGTTCTGAGTGAGGGAGAGAGGGAATCTGTATTGGAGGAATTGTGTGTGAGGGAGGGAGGGAATCTGTGATTGTAGGAGCTGTGAGTGATCGGGAGAGGCAATCTGTGATTGGAGGAGTTGTGAGTGAGAGGGAGGAGAAATTTTGATGGGAGGAGTTGTGAGTGAGGGAGTGGGGGAATGTCTGATTGGAGGAGTTGTGAGTGAGGGAGAGAGGGAATCTGTGCTTGGAGGAGTTGTGAATGAGGGAGAGGGGGAATCTGTGATTGGAGGAGTTGTGAGTGAGGGAGAGAGGGAATCTGTGATTGGAGGAGTTGTGAGTGAAGGAGAGGGGGAATCTCTGATTGGAGGAGTTGTGAGTGAGGGAGTGGGGTTTCTGTGATTGGAGGAGATGTGAGTGAGCCGGAGACGGATTCTGTGATTTGAGGTGTTGTGAGTGAGGGAGTGGGGGATTCTGTGATTGGAGGAGATGTGAGTGAGTGGGAGAGGGAATCTGTGATTGGAGGAGTTGTGCGTGAGGGAGAGGGAATCTGCGATTGGAGGAGTTGTGAGTGATCGGGAGAGGGAATCAGTGATTGGAGGAATTCTGAGTGAGGGAGAGAGGGAATCCGTATTGGAGGAGTTGTGAGTGAGGGAGGGAGGGAATCTGTGATTGGAGGAGTTGTGAGTTTTTGGGAGGAGAAATTTTGATAGGAGGAGTTGTGAGTGAGGGAGAGAGGGAATCTGTGATTGCAGGAGTTGTGAGTGAGGGAGAGAGGGAATCTGTGATTGGAGGAGTTGTGAGTCAGGGAGAGAGGGAATCTGTGATTGGAGGAGATGTGAATGAGGGAGAGGGGGAATCTGTGATTGGAGGAGTTGTGAGTGAGGGAGAGAGGGAATCTGTGATTGGAGGAGTTGTGAGTGAGGGAGAGAGGGAATCTGTGATTGGAGGAGTTGTGAGTGAGGGAGAGAGGGAATCTGTGCTTGGAGGAGTTGTGAGTTAGCAGGAGACGGATTCTGTGATTTGAGGAGTTGTGAGTGAGGGAGAGGGAATCTGTGATTGGAGGAATTCTGAGTGAGGGAGAGAGGGAATCCGTATTGGAGGAGTTGTGAGTGAGGTAGGGAGGGAATCTGTGATTGGAGGAGTTGTGAGTTTTTGGGCGGAGAAATTTTGATAGGAGGAGTTGTGAGTGAGGGAGAGACGAATCTGTGATTGGAGGAGTTGTGAGCGAGAGTGTGGGAATCTGTGATTGGAGGATTTGTGAGTGGGGGAGAGGGAATCTGTGATTGGAGGAGTTGTGAGTGAGGGAGAGGGAATCTGCGACTGGAGGAGTAGTGAGTGAGGGAGAGGGAATCTGCGATTGGAGGAGTTGTGAGTGAGGGAGCGAGGGATTCTGTGATTGTAGGAGCTGTGAGTGATCGGGAGAGGGAATCTGTGATTGGAGGAGTTGTGAGTGAGGGAGAGAGGGAATCTGTGTTTGGAGGAGTTGTGAGCGAGGGAGAGGGAAACTTTGATTGGAGCAGATGTGAGTCAGGGAGCGAGGGAATCTGTGATTGGAGGAGTTGTGAGTGAGGGAGGGGGGAATCTGTGATTGGAGGAGTTGTGAGTGAGGGAGAGAGGGAATCTGTGATTGGAGGAGTTGTGAGTGAGGGAGAGAGGGAAACTGTGATTGGAGGAGGTGTGAGTCAGGGAGAGAGGGAATCTGTGATTGGAGGAGTTGTGAGTGAAGGACGGGGGAATCTGTGATTGGAGGAGTTGTGAGTGAGGGAGAGAGGGAATCTGTGATTGGAGGAGTTGTGAGTGAGGGAGAGAGGGAATCTGTGATTGGAGGAGTTGTGAGTGAAGGACGGGGGAATCTGTGATTGGAGTAGTTGTGAGTGAGGGTGAGGGGGAAACAGTGATTGGAGGAGCTGTGAGTGAGGGAGAGCGGGAATCTGTGATTGGAGGAGTTGTGAGTGAGGGAGAGAGGGAAACTGTGATTGGAGGAGGTGTGAGTGAAGGACGGGGGAATCTGTGATTGGAGGAGTTGTGAGTGAGGGAGTGGGGTTTCTGTGATTGGAGGAGTGGCGAGTGAGGGAGTGGGGGATTCTGTGATTGGAGGAGATGTGAGTGAGCGGGAGAGGGAATCTGTGTTTGGAGGAGTTGTGCGTGAGGGAGAGGGAATCTGTGATTGGAGGAGTTGTGAGTGATCGGGAGAGGGAATCTGTGATTGGAGGAATTCTGAGTGAGGGAGAGAGGGAATCTGTATTGGAGGAGTTGTGAGTGAGGGAGGGAGGGAATCTGTGATTGGAGGAGTTGTGAGTTTTTGGGAGCACAAATTTTGATGGGAGGAGTTGTGAGTGAGAGAGAGAGGGAATCTGTGATTGCAGGAGTTGTGAGTGAGGGAGAGGGAATCTGCAATTGGCGGAGTTGTGAGTGAGGGAGAGAGGGAATCTGTGATTGGAGGAGTTGTGAGTCAGGGAGAGAGGGAATCTGTGATTGGAGGAGATGTGAATGAGGGAGAGGGGGAATCTGTGATTGGAGGAGTTGTGAGTGAGGGAGAGAGGGAATCTGTGATTGGAGGAGTTGTGAGTGAGGGAGAGAGGGAATCTGTGCTTGGAGGAGTTGTGAGTTAGCAGGAGACGGATTCTGTGAATTGAGGAGTTGTGAGTGAGGGAGAGGGAATCTGTGGTTGGAGGAGTTGTGAGTGAGCGGGAGAGGGAATCTGTGATTGGAGGAGTTGTGAGTGAGGGAGAGGGAATCTGCGATTGGAGGAGTTGTGAGTGAGGGAGAGGGAATCTGCGATTGGAGGAGTTGTGAGTGATCGGGAGAGGGAATCTGTGATTGGAGGAGTTGTGAGTGAGGGAGCGAGGGATTCTGTGATTGTAGGAGCTGTGAGTGATCGGGAGAGGGAATCTGTGATTGGAGGAGTTGTGAGTGAGGGAGAGAGGGAATCTGTGTTTGGAGGAGTTGTGAGCGAGGGAGAAGGAAATTTGATTGGAGCAGATGTGAGTCAGGGAGCGAGGGAATCTGTGATTGGAGGAGTTGTGAGTGAGGGAGGGGGGAATCTGTGATTGGAGGAGTTGTGAGTGAGGGAGAGAGGGAATCTGTGATTGGAGGAGTTGTGAGTGAGGGAGAGAGGGAAACTGTGATTGGAGGAGGTGTGAGTCAGGGAGAGAGGGAATCTGTGATTGGAGGAGTTGTGAGTGAAGGACGGGGGAATCTGTGATTGGAGGAGTTATGTGTGAGGGAGAGAGGGAATCTTTGATTGGAGGAGTTGTGAGTGAGGGAGAGAGGGAATCTGTGATTGGAGGAGTTGTGAGTGAAGGACGGGGGAATCTGTGATTGGAGCAGTTGTGAGTGAGGGTGAGGGGGAAACAGTGATTGGAGGAGCTGTGAGTGAGGGAGAGAGGGAATCAGTGATTGGAGGAGTTGTGAGTGAGGGAGAGAGGGAAACTGTGATTGGAGGAGGTGTGAGTGAAGGACGGGGCAATCTGTGATTGGAGGAGTTGTGAGTGAGAGAGTGGGTTTTCTGTGATTGGAGGAGTTGTGAGTGAGGGAGTGGGGGATTCTGTGATTGGAGGAGATGTGAGTGAGCGGGAGAGGGAATCTGTGATTGGAGGAGTTGTGCGTGAGGGAGAGGGAATCTGCGATTGGAGGAGTTGTGAGTGATCGGGAGAGGGAATCTGTGATTGGAGGAATTCTGAGTGAGGGAGAGAGGGAATCTGTATTGGAGGAGTTGTGAGTGAGGGAGGGAGGGAATCTGTGATTGGAGGAGTTGTGAGTTTTTGGGAGCAGAAATTTTGATGGGAGGAGTTGTGAGTGAGAGAGAGAGGGAATCTGTGATTGGAGGAGTTGTGAGTCAGGGAGAGAGGGAATCTGTGATTGGAGGAGATGTGAATGAGGGAGAGGGGGAATCTGTGATTGGAGGAGTTGTGAGTGAGGGAGAGAGGGAATCTGTGATTGGAGGAGTTGTGAGTCAGGGAGAGAGGGAATCTGTGATTGGAGGTGATGTGAATGAGGGAGAGGGGGAATCTGTGATTGGAGGAGTTGTGAGTGAGGGAGAGAGGGAATGTGTGATTGGAGGAGTTGTGAGTGAGGGAGAGAGGGAATCTGTGCTTGGAGGAGTTGTGAGTTAGCAGGAGACGGTTTCTGTGATTTGAGGAGTTGTGAGTGAGGGAGAGGAAATCAGTGATTGGAGGAGTTGTGAGTGAGCGGGAGAGGGAATCTGTGATTGGAGGAGTTGTGAGTGAGGGAGAGAGGGAATCTGCGATTGGAGGAGTTGTGAGTGAGGGAGAGGGAATCTGCGATTGGAGGAATTGTGAGTGATCGGGAGAGGGAATCTGTGATTGGAGGAGTTGTGAGTGAGGGAGCGAGGGATTCTGTGATTGTAGGAGCTGTGAGTGATCGGGAGAGGGAATCTGTAATTGGAGGAGTTGTGAGTGAGGGAGAGAGGGAATCTGTGATTGGAGGAGTTGTGAGCGAGGGAGAGGGAAACTTTGATTGGAGCAGATGTGAGTCAGGGAGCGAGGGAATCTGTGATTGGAGGAGTTGTGAGTGAGGGAGGGGGGAATCTGTGATTGGAGGAGTTGTGAGTGAGGGAGAGAGGGAATCTGTGATTGGAGGAGTTGTGAGTGAGGGAGAGAGGGAAACTGTGATTGGAGGAGGTGTGAGTCAGGGAGAGAGGGAATCTGTGATTGGAGGAGTTGTGAGTGAAGGACGGGGGAATCTGTGATTGGAGGAGTTGTGAGTGAGGGAGAGAGGGAATCTGTGATTGGAGATCTTGTGAGTGAGGGAGAGAGGGAATCTGTGATTGGAGGAGTTGTGAGTGAAAGACGGGGGAATCTGTGATTGGAGTAGTTGTGAGTGAGGGTGAGGGGGAAACAGTGATTGGAGGAGCTGTGAGTGAGGGAGAGCGGGAATCTGTGATTGGAGGAGGTGTGAGTGAAGGACGGGGGAATCTGTGATTGGAGGAGTTGTGATTGAAGGAGAGGGAATCTGTGATTGGAGGAGCTGTGAGTCAGGGAGAGAGGCAAACTGTGTTAGGAGGTGTGAGTCAGGGAGAGAGGGAATCTGTGATTGGAGGAGTTGTGTGTTAGGGAGAGAGGGAATCTGTGATTGGAGGAGTTGTGAGTGAAGGATGGGGGAATCTGTGAATGGAGGAGTTGTGAGTGAGGGAGAGAGGGAATCTGTGATTGGAGGAGTTGTGAGTGAGGGTGAGGGGGAAACAGTGATTGGAGGAGCTGTGAGTGAGGGAGAGAGGGAATCTGTGATTGTAGGAGTTGTGAGTGATGGAGAGAGGGAATCTGTGATTGGAGGAGTTGTGAGTGATGGAGAGAGGGAATCTGCGATTGGAGGAGATGTGAGTGAGCGGGAGAGGGAATCTGTGATTGGAGGAGTTGTGAGTGAGGGAGAGAGGGAATCTGTGATTGGAGGACTTGTGAGTGAGGGTTGGGGAATCAGTGATTGGAGGAGATGTGAGTGAGCGGGAGGGGGAATCGGTGATTGGAGGAGTTGTGAGTGATGGAGAGAGGGAATCTTTGATTGGAGGAGTTGTGAGTGAGGGAGAGGGGGAATCTGTGATTGGAGGAATTGTGAGTGAGGGAGAGAGGGAATCTGTGATTGGAGGAGATGTGAGTCTGCGGGAGAGGGAATCTGTGATTGGAGGAGTTGTGAGTGAGGGAGAGAGTGAATCTGTGATTGGAGGAGTTGTGAGTGAGGGAGAGAGGGAATCTGTGATTGGAGGAAATGTGAGTGAGGGAGAGAGTGAATCTGTGATTGGAGGAGATGTGAGTCTGCGGGAGATGGAATCTGTGATTGGACGAGTTGTGAGTGAGGGAGAGGCAATCTGTGATTGGATGAGTTTTGACTGAGGGAGAGGGGGAATCTTTGATTGGAGGACTTGTGAGCGAGAGTGAGGGAATCTTTGATTGGAGCAGTTGTGAGCGAGGGAGAGAGGGAAACTGTGATTGGAGGAGTTGTGATTGAGGGAGAGGGGGAATGTCTGATTGGAGGGGTTGTGAGCAAGGGAGAGAGTGAATCTGTGATTGGAGGAGTTGTGAGTGAGGGAGAGAGGGAATCTGTGATTGGAGAAGTTGTGAGTGAGGGAGAGGCAATCTGTGATTTGAGGAGTTATGAGTGAGGGAGTGGGGGATTCTGTGATTGGAGGAGTTGTGAGTGAGCGGGAGAGGGAATCTGTGATTGGAGGATTTGTAAGTTAGCGGGAGGGGGAATCAGTGATTGGAGGAGTTGTGAGTGCGGGAGGGAGGGTATGTGTGTTTGGTGGAGTTGTGAGTGAGGGAGAGAGGGAATCTGTGATTGGAGGAGTTGTGAGTGATTGATAGAGGGAATCAGTGATTGGAGGAGTTGTGAGTTAGCGGAAGGGGGAATCTGTGATTGGAGAAGTTGTGAGTGAGGGTGAGGGGGAATCTGTGATTGGAGGAGTTTTGAGCGACGGAGAGAGGGAAACTCTGATTTGAGGAGATGTGTGTCAGGGAGAGAGGGAATCTGTGCTTGGAGGAGTTCTGAGTGAGCAGGAGACGGATTCGGTGATATGAGGAGTTGTGAGTGAGGGAGTGGGGGATTCTGTGATTGGAGGAGCTGTGAGTTAGCGGGAGAGGGAATCTGTGATTGGAGGAGTTGTGAGTGAGGGAGAGGGATTCTGCGATTGGAGGAGTTGTGAGTGAGGGAGAGGGAATCTGCGATTGGAGGAGTTGTGAGTGATCGGGAGAGGGAATCTGTGATTGGAGGAGTTCTGAGTGAGGGAGAGAGGGAATCTGTATTGGAGGAATTGTGTGTGAGGGAGGGAGGGAATCTGTGATTGTAGGAGCTGTGAGTGATCGGGAGAGGCAATCTGTGATTGGAGGTGTTGTGAGTGAGCGGAAGTGGGAATCTGTGATTGGAGGAGTTGTGAGTGAGGGTGAGGGGGAATCTGTGATTGGAGGAGTTTTGAGTGACGGAGAGAGGGAGACTCTGATTGGAGGAGATGTGAGTCAGGGAGAGAGGGAATCTGTGATTGGAGGAGATGTGAGTCAGGGAGAGAGGGAATCTGTGATTGGAGGAGATGTGAATCAGGGAGAGAGGGAATCTGTGACTGGAGGAGTTGTGAGTCAGGGATAGAGAGAATCTGTGATTGGAGGAGCTGTGAGTCAGGGAGAGAGGGAATCTGTGATTGGAGGAGATGTGAATGAGGGAGAGGGGGAATCTGTGATTGGAGGAGTTGTGAGAGAGGGAGAGAGGGAATCTCTGAATGGAGGAGTTGTGAGTGAAGGAGAGAGGGAATCTGTGCTTGGAGGAGTTGTGAGTTAGCAGGAGACGGATTCTGTGATTTGAGGAGTTGTGAGTGAGGGAGTGGGGAATTCTGTGATTGGAGGAGTTGTGAGTGAGTGGGAGAGGGAATCTGTGATTGGAGGAGTTGTGAGTGAGGGAGAGGGAATCTGCGATTGGAGGAGTTGTGAGTGAGGGAGAGGGAATCTGCGATTGGAGGAGTTGTGAGTGATCGGGAGAGGGAATCTGTGATTGGAGGAGTTGTGAGTGAGGGAGCGAGGAATTCTGTGATTGTAGGAGCTGTGAGTGATCGGGAGAGGGAATCTGTGATTGGCGGAGTTGTGAGTGAGTGAGAGAGGGAATCTGTGATTGGAGGAGTTCTGAGTGAGGGAGGGAGGGAATCTGTGATTGGAGGAGATGTGAGCGAGGGAGAGAGGGAATCGGCGATTGCAGGTGTTGTGAGTGAGGGAGAGAGGGAATCTGTGTTTGGAGGAGTTGTGAGCGAGGGAGAGGGAAACTTTGATTGGAGCAGATGTGAGTCAGTGAGCGAGGGAATCTGTGATTGGAGGAGTTGTGAGTCAGGGAGAGAAGGAATCTGTGATTGGAGGAGTTGTGAGTGACGGAGGGGGGATTCTGTGATTGGAGGAGTTGTGAGTGTGGGAGAGAGGGAATCTGTGATTGGAGGAGTTGTGAGTGAGGGAGAGAGGGAATCTGTGATTGGAAGAGGTGTGAGTCAGGGAGAGAGGGAATCTGTGATTGGAGGAGTTGTGAGTGAAGGACGGGGGAATCTGTGATTGGAGGAAATGTGAGAGAGGGAGAGAGGGAATCTGTGATTGGAAGAGTTGTGAGTGAGGGTGAGGGGGAAACAGTGATTGGAGGAGCTGTGAGTGAGGGAGAGAGTGAATCTGTGATTGGAGGAGTTGTGAGTGAGGGAGAGAGGGAAACTGTGATGGAGGAGGTGTGAGTCAGGGAGAGAGGCAAACTGTGAATGGAGGAGTTGTGTGTTAGGGAGAGAGGGAATCTGTGATTGGAGGAGTTGTGAGTGAAGGACGGGGGAATCTGTGATTGGAGGAGTTGTGAGCGAGGGAGAGAGGGAATCTGTGAGTGGAGGAGTTGTGAGTGAGCAGAAGCGGGAATCTGTGATTGGAGAAGTTGTGAGTGAGGGAGAGGGAATCTGTGATTGGAGGAGTTGTGAGTGAGGGAGTGGGGGAATCTGTGATTGGAGGAGTTGTGATTGAGGGAGAGGATGAATCTGTGATTGGAGGTGTTGTGAGTGAGGGAGAGATGGAATCTGTGATTGGAGGAGATGTGAGTGAGGGAGAGGGGGAATGTCTGATTGGAGGAGTTGTGAGTGAGGTAGAGGGAATCTGCGATTGGAGGAGTTGTGAGTGAGCGGGAGGGGGAATCTGTGATTGGAGGAGTTGTGAGTTAGCGGGAGGGGGAATCAGTGATTGGAGGAGTTTTGTGTGCGGGAGGGAGGGTATGTGTGATTGGAGGAGTTGTGAGTGAGGGAGAGAGGGAATCTGCGATTGGAGGAGTTGTGAGTGAGGGAGAGAGGGAATCTGCGATTGGAGGAGTTGTGAGTGATTGATAGAGGGAATCAGTGATTGGAGGAGTTGTGAGCTAGCGGGAGAGGGAATCTGTGATTGGAGGAGTTGTGAGTTAGCGGGAGGGGGAATCAGTGATTGGAGGAGTTGTGAGTGCGGGAGGGAGGGTATGTGTGATTGGAGGAGTTGTGAGTGAGGGAGAGAGGGAATCTGCGATTGGAGGAGTTGTGAGTGAGGGAGAGAGGGAATCTGCGATTGGAGGAGTTGTGAGTGAGCGGAAGGGGGAATCTGTGATTGGAAGAGTTGTGAGTGAACGTGAGGGGGAATCTGTGATTGGAGGAGGTTTGAGCGACGGAGAGAGGGAAACTCTGATTGGAGGAGATGTGTGTCAGGGAGAGAGGGAATCTGTGATTGGAGGAGTTGTGAGTCAGGGAGAGAGGGAATCTGTGATTCGAGGAGATGTGAATGAGGGAGAGGGGGAATCTGTGATTGGAGGAGTTGTGAGTGAGGGAGAGAGGGAATCTGTGCTTGGAGGAGTTGTGAGTGAGCAGGAGACGGATTCGGTGATATGAGGAGTTGTGAGTGAGGGAGTGGGAATCTGTGATTGGAGGAGTTGTGAGTGAGGGAGAGAGGGAATCTGTGATTGGAGGAGTTGTGAGTGAGGGAGAGGGATTCTGCGATTGGAGGAGTTGTGAGTGAGGGAGAGGGAATCTGCGATTGGAGGAGTTGTGAGTGAGGGAGTGGGAATCTGTGATTGGAGGTGTTGTGAGTGAGGGAGACGGAATCTGTGATTGGAGGAGTTGTGAGTGAGGGAGAGAGGGAATCTGTGATTGGAGGAGTTGTGAGTGAGGGAGAGGGATTCTGTGATTGGAGGAGTTGTGAGTGAGGGAGAGGGAATCTGTGATTGGAGGATTTCTGAGTGAGGGAATCTGTATTGGAGGAATTGTGTGTGAGGGAGGGAGGGAATCTGTGATTGAGAGGAGCTGTGAGTGATCGGGAGAGGCAATCTGTGATTGGAGGAGTTGTGAGTGAGTGGGAGGAGAAATTTTGATGGGAGGAGTTGTGAGTGAGGGAGTGGGGGAATGTCTGATTGGAGGAGTTTTGAGTGGCGGAGAGAGGGAATCTGTGATTGGAGCAGTTGTGACCGAGGGTGAGAGGGAATCTGTGATTGGAGGAGTTGTGAGTGAGGGAGAGAGGGAATCTGTGATTGGAGGAGTTGTGAATGAGGGAGAGGGGGAATCTGTGATTGAAGGAGTTGTGAGTGAGGGAGAGAGGGAATCTGTGCTTGGAGGAGTTGTGAGTGAAGGAGAGGGGGAATCTGTGATTGGAGGAGTTGTGAGTGAGCCGGAGACGGATTCTGTGATTTGAGGTGTTGTGAGTGAGGGAGTGGGGGATTCTGTGATTGGAGGAGATGTGAGTGAGCGGGAGAGGGAATCTGTGATTGGAGGAGTTGTGCGTGAGGGAGAGGGAATCTGCGATTGGAGGAGTTGTGAGTGATCGGGAGAGGGAATCTGTGATTGGAGGAATTCTGAGTGAGGGAGAGAGGGAATCTGTATTGGAGGAGTTGTGAGTGAGGGAGGGAGGGAATCTGTGATTGGAGGAGGGGTGAGTTTTTGGGAGGAGAAATTTTGATGGGAGGTGTTGTGAGTGAGGGACAGAGGGCTTCTGTGATTGGAGGAGTTGTGAGTGAGGGAGAGAGGGAATCTCTGATTGCTGGAGTTGTGAGTGAGGGAGAGGGAATCTGCGATTGGAGGAGTTGTGAGTGAGGGAGAGAGGGAATCTGTGATTGGAGGAGTTGTGAGTGAGGGAGAGAGGGAATCTGTGATTGGAGGAGTTGTGAGTGAGGGAGAGGGAATCTGCAATTGGCGGAGTTGTGAGTGATTGCTAGAAAGAATCAGTGATTGGAGGAGTTGTGAGTGAGGGTGTGGGGGAATCAGTGATTGGAGGAGTTGTGAGTGAGGGTGAGGGGGAATCTGTGATTGGAGGAGTTGTGAGTGATGGTGAGGGGGAATCTGTGATTGGAGGAGTTTTGAGCGACGGAGAGAGGGAGACTCTGATTGGAGGAGATGTGAGCGAGGGAGAGAGGGAATCGGCGATTGCAGGTGTTGTGAGTGAGGGAGAGAGGGAATCTGTGTTTGGAGGAGTTGTGAGCGAGGGAGAGGGAAACTTTGATTGGAGCAGATGTGAGTCAGGGAGCGAGGGAATCTGTGATTGGAGGAGTTGTGAGTGAAGGACGGGGGAATCTGTGATTGGAGGAGTTCTGAGTGAGGGAGAGAGGGAATCTGTGATTGGAGGAGTTGTGAGTCAGGGAGAGAAGGAATCTGTGATTGGAGGAGTTGTGAGTGAGGGAGGGGGGAATCTGTGATTGGAGGAGTTGTGAGTGAGGGAGAGAGGGAATCTGTGATTGGAGGAGTTATGAGTGAGGGAGAGAGGGAAACTGTGATTGGAGGAGGTGTGAGTCAGGGAGAGAGGGAATCTGTGATTGGAGGAGTTGTGAGTGAAGGACGGGGGAATCTGTGATTGGAGGAGTTGTGAGTGAGGGAGAGAGGGAATCTGTGATTGGAGGAGTTGTGAGTGAGGGAGAGAGGGAAACTGTCATTGGATGAGGTGTGAGTCAGGGAGAGAGGGAAACTGTGATTGGAGGAGGTGTGAGTCAGGGAGAGAGGGAAACTGTGATTGGAGGAGTTGTGTGTTAGGGAGAGAGGGAATCTGTGATTGGAGGAGTTGTGAGTGAAGGACGGGGGAATCTGTGATGGGAGGAGTTGTGAGTGAGGGAGAGAGGGAATCTGTGATTGGAGGAGTTGTGAGTGATGGTGAGGGGGAAACAGTGATTCGAGGAGCTGTGAGTGAGGGAGAGAGGGAATCTGTGATTGGAGGAGTTGTGAGTGATGGAGAGAGGGAATCTGTGATTGGAGGAGTTGTGAGTGATAGAGAGAGGGAATCTGTGATTGGAGGAGATGTGAGTGAGCGGCAGAGGGAATCTGTGATTGGAGGAGTTGTAAGTGATGGAGAGAGGGAATATGTGATTGGATGAGTTGTGAGTGAGCGGGAGAGGGAATCTGTGATTGGAGGAGTTGTGAGTGAGGGAGAGAGGGAATCTGTGATTGGAGGAGATGTGAGTCTGCGGGAGAGGGAATCTGTGATTGGAGGAGTTGTGAGTGAGGGAGAGAGTGAATCTGTGATTGGAGGAGTTGTGAGTGAGGGAGAGAGGGAATCTGTGATTGGAGGGGATGTGAGTGAGGGAGAGAGGGAATCTGTGATTGGAGGAGATGTGAGTCTGCGGGAGAGGGAATCTGTGATTGGACGAGTTGTGAGTGAGGGAGAGGCAATCTGTGATTGGATGAGTTGTGAGTGAGGGAGAGAGGGAATCTTTGATTGGAGGACTTGTGAGCGAGAGTGAGGGAATCTTTGATTGGAGGAGTTGTGAGCAAGGGAGAGAGTGAATCTGTGATTGGAGGAGTTGTGAGTGAGGGAGAGGGAATCTGTGATTGGAGGAGTTGTGAGTGAGCGGAAGCGGGAATCTGTGATTGGAGAAGTTGTGAGTGAGGGAGAGGCAATCTGTGATTTGAGGAGTTATGAGTGAGGGAGTGGGGGATTCTGTGATTGGAGGAGTTGTGAGTGAGGGAGAGAGGGAATCTGTGATGGGAGGAGTTGTGAGTGAGGGAGAGAGGGAATCTGTGATTGGAGGAGTTGTGAGTGAGGGAGAGGGGGAATCTGTGATTGGAGGAGTTGTGAGTGAGGGAGAGGATGAATCTGTGATTGGAGGAGTTGTGAGTGAGGGAGAGATGGAATCTGTGATTGGAGGAGTTGTGAGTGAGGGAGAGGGGGAAAGTCTGATTGGAGGAGTTGTGAGTGAGGTAGAGGGAATCTGCGATTGGAGGAGTTGTGAGTGATTGAGAGAGGGAATCTGTGATTGGAGGAGTTGTGATTGAGGGAGAGGATGAATCTGTGATTGGAGGAGTTGTGAGTGAGGGAGAGAGGGAATCTGTGATGGGAGGAGTTGTGAGTGAGGGAGAGAGGGAATCTGTGATTGGAGGAGTTGTGAGTGAGGGAGAGATGGAATCTGTGATGGGAGGAGATGTGCGTGAGGGAGAGATGGAATCTGTGATTGGAGGAGTTGTGAGTGAGGGAGAGAGGAAATCTGTGAATGGAGCAGTTGTGAGCGAGGGAGAGATGTAATCTGCGATTGGAGGGGTTGTGAGTGAGGGAGAGGGAATCTGCGATTGGAGGAGTTGTGAGTGATTGATAGAGGGAATCTGTGATAGGAGGAGTTGTGAGTGAGGGAGAGGGGGAATCTGTGATTGGAGAAGTTGTGAGTGAGGGAGAGGCAATCTGTGATTGGAAGAGTTGTGTGAGGGTGAGGGAGAATCTGTGATTGGAGGAGTTTTGAGCAACGGAGAGAGGGAGACTCTGATTGGAGGAGATGTGAGTCAGGGGGAGAGGGAATCTGTGATTGGTGGAGATGTGAATGAGGGGGAGAGGGAATCTGTGATTGGTGGAGTTGTGAGTCAGGGAGAGAGGGAATCTGTGATTGGAGGAGATGTGAATGAGGGAGAGGGGGAATCTGTGATTGGAGGAGTTGTGAGTGAGGGAGAGGGAATCTGCGATTGGAGGAGTTGTGAGTGATTGTTAGAGGGAATCAATGATTGGAGGAGTTGTGAGTTAGCGGGAGTGGGGGAATCTGTGATTGGAAGAGGTGTGAGTGAGGGAGAGAGGGAAACTGTGATTGGAGGAGGTGTGAGTCAGTGAGAGAGGGAATCTGTGATTGGAGGAGTTGTGTGTTAGGGAGAGAGGGAATCTTTGATTGGAGGACTTGTGAGCGAGAGTGAGGGAATCTTTGATTGGAGCAGTTGTGAGCGAGGGCGAGAGGGAAACTGTGATTGGAGGAGTTGTGATTGAGGGAGTGGGGGAATCTGTGATTGGAGGAGTTGTGAGCAAGGGAGAGAGTGAATCTGTGATTGGAGGAGTTGTGAGTGAGGGAGAGGGAATCTGTGATTGGAGGAATTGTGAGTGAGCGGAAGCGGGAATCTGTGATTGGAGAAGTTGTGAGTGAGGGAGAGGCAATCTGTGATTTGAGGAGTTATGAGTGAGGGAGTGGGGGATTCTGTGATTGGAGGAGTTGTGAGTGAGGGAGAGAGGGAATCTGTGATGGGAGGAGTTGTGAGTGAGGGAGAGAGGGAATCTGTGATTGGAGGAGTTGTGAGTGAGGGAGAGGGGGAATCTGTGATTGGAGGAGTTGTGATTGAGGGAGAGGATGAATCTGTGATTGGAGGAGTTGTGAGTGAGGGAGAGATGGAATCTGTGATTGGAGGAGTTGTGAGTGAGGGAGAGGGGGAAAGTCTGATTGGAGGAGTTGTGAGTGAGGTAGAGGGAATCTGCGATTGGAGGAGTTGTGAGTGATTGAGAGAGGGAATCTGTGATTGGAGGAGTTGTGATTGAGGGAGAGGATGAATCTGTGATTGGAGGAGTTGTGAGTGAGGGAGAGAGGGAATCTGTGATGGGAGGAGTTGTGAGTGAGGGAGAGAGGGAATCTGTGATTGGAGGAGTTGTGAGTGAGGGAGAGATGGAATCTGTGATGGGAGGAGATGTGCGTGAGGGAGAGATGGAATCTGTGATTGGAGGAGTTGTGAGTGAGGGAGAGAGGAAATCTGTGAATGGAGCAGTTGTGAGCGAGGGAGAGATGTAATCTGCGATTGGAGGGGTTGTGAGTGAGGGAGAGGGAATCTGCGATTGGAGGAGTTGTGAGTGATTGATAGAGGGAATCTGTGATAGGAGGAGTTGTGAGTGAGGGAGAGGGGGAATCTGTGATTGGAGAAGTTGTGAGTGAGGGAGAGGCAATCTGTGATTGGAAGAGTTGTGTGAGGGTGAGGGAGAATCTGTGATTGGAGGAGTTTTGAGCAACGGAGAGAGGGAGACTCTGATTGGAGGAGATGTGAGTCAGGGGGAGAGGGAATCTGTGATTGGTGGAGATGTGAATGAGGGGGAGAGGGAATCTGTGATTGGTGGAGTTGTGAGTCAGGGAGAGAGGGAATCTGTGATTGGAGGAGATGTGAATGAGGGAGAGGGGGAATCTGTGATTGGAGGAGTTGTGAGTGAGGGAGAGGGAATCTGCGATTGGAGGAGTTGTGAGTGATTGTTAGAGGGAATCAATGATTGGAGGAGTTGTGAGTTAGCGGGAGTGGGGGAATCTGTGATTGGAAGAGGTGTGAGTGAGGGAGAGAGGGAAACTGTGATTGGAGGAGGTGTGAGTCAGTGAGAGAGGGAATCTGTGATTGGAGGAGTTGTGTGTTAGGGAGAGAGGGAATCTGTGATTGGAGGAGTTGTGAGTGAAGGAGGGGGGGAATCAGTGATTGGAGGAGTTGTGAGTGAGGGAAAGAGGGAATCTGTGATTGGAGGAGTTGTGAATGAGGGAGAGGGGGATATCTGTGATTGGAGGAGTTGTGAGTGATTGATAGAGGGAATCTGTGATTGGTGGAGTTGTGAGTTAGCGGGAGAGGGAATCTGTGATTGGAGGAGATGTGAGTCAGGGAGAGAGGGAAACTGTGATTGGAGGAGGTGTGAGTCAGGGAGAGAAGGAATCTGTGATTGGAGGAGTTGTGAGTGAGGGAGAGTGAATCTGTGATTGGAGGAGTTGTGAGCGAGTGCGAGGGAAACTTCGATTGGAGGAGTTGTGAGTGAGGGAGAGAGTGAATCTGTGATTGGAGGAGTTGTGAGTGAGGGTGAGGGGGAATCTGTGATTGGAGGAGTTGTGAGTGAGGGAGAGAGGGAAACTGTGATTGGAGGAGTTGTGAGTGAGCGGAAGGGGGAATCTGTGATTGGAGAAGTTGTGAGTGAGGGAGAGGGAATCTGTGATTGGAGGAGTTGTGAGTGAGGGTGAGGGGGAATCTGTGATTGGAGGAGTTGTGAGCGACGGAGAGAGGCAAACTCTCATTGGAGGAGACGTGAATCAGGGAGAGAGGGAATCTGTGATTGGAGGAGATGTGAATCAGGGAGAGAGGGAATCTGTGATTGGAGGAGTTGTGAGTCAGGGAGAGAGGCAATCTGTGATTGGAGGAGTTTTGAGTCAGGGAGAGAGGGAAACTGTGATTGGAGGAGTTGTGAGTGAGGGAGAGAGGGAATCTGTGATTGGAGGAGCTGTGAGTGAGGGAGAGAAGGAATCTGTGATTGAGGAGTTGTGAGTGAGGGAGAGTGAATCTGTGATTGGAGGAGTTGTGACCGAGTGCGAGGGAAACTTCGATTGGAGGAGTTGTGAGTGAGGGAGAGAGTGAAT
This sequence comes from Isurus oxyrinchus, assembly GCA_026770705.1. Lineage (NCBI taxonomy): Eukaryota > Metazoa > Chordata > Chondrichthyes > Lamniformes > Lamnidae > Isurus > Isurus oxyrinchus. The sequence continues at coordinate 10,294,688 of JANJGN010000014.1, forward strand.
CTGTGATTGGAGGAGTTGTGAGTGAGGGTGAGGGGGAATCTATGATTGGAGGAGTTGTGAGTGAGCGGAAGGGGGAATCTGTGATTGGAGAAGTTGTGAGTGAGGGAGAGGGAATCTGTGATTGGAGGAGTTGTGAGTGAGGGTGAGGGGGAATCTGTGATTGGAGGAGTTGTGAGCGACGGAGAGAGGCAAACTCTCATTGGAGGAGACGTGAATCAGGGAGAGAGGGAATCTGTGATTGGAGGAGATGTGAATCAGGGAGAGAGGGAATCTGTGATTGGAGGAGTTGTGAGTCAGGGAGAGAGGCAATCTGTGATTGGAGGAGTTTTGAGTCAGGGAGAGAGGGAAACTGTGATTGGAGGAGTTGTGAGTGAGGGAGAGAGGGAATCTGTGATTGGAGGAGCTGTGAGTGAGGGAGAGAGGGAATCTGTGATTAGAGGAGATGTGAGCGAGGGAGAGAGGGAATCTGTGATTGGAGGAGTAGTGAGTGAGGGAGAGGGGGAATGTCTGATTGGAGGGGATGTGAGCAAGGGAGAGAGGGAATCTGTGATTGGAGGATTTGTGAGTGAGGGAGAGAGGGAATCTGTGATTGGAGGAGTTGTGAGTGAGGGAGAGAGGGAATCTGTGATTGGAGGATTTGTGAGTGAGGGAGAGAGGGAATCTGTGATTGGAGGATTTGTGAGTGAGGGAGAGAGGGAATCTGTGATTGGAGAAGTTGTGAGTCAGGGAGAGAGAGAATCAGTGATTGGAGGAGTTGTGAGTTAGCGGGAGAGGGAATCTGTGATTGGATGAGTTGTGAGTGAGGGTGAGGGGGAAACTGTGATTGGAGGAGTTGTGAGTGAGGGTGAGGGGGAAACTGTGATTGGAGGAGTTTTGAGCGACGGAGAGAGGGAGACTCTAACTGGAGGAGATGTGAGTGAGGGAGAGAGGGAATCTGTGCTTGGAGGAGTTGTGAGTGAGCAGGAGACGGATTCGGTGATTTGAGGAGTTGTGAGTGAGGGAGTGGGGGATTCTGTGTTTGGAGGAGATGTGAGTGAGCGGAAGAGGGATTCTGTGATTGGAGGAGTTGTGAGTGAGGGAGAGGGAATCTGTGATTGGAGGAGTTCTGAGTGAGGGAGAGAGGGAATCTGTGATTGGAGGAGTTGTGAGTGAGGGAGAGAGGGAATCTGTATTGGAGGAGTTGTGAGCGAGGGAGAGAGGGAATCTGTGATTGTAGGAGCTGTGAGTGATCGGGAGAGGGAATCTGAGATTGGAGGAGTTGTGAGTGAGTGGGAGGAGAAATTTTGATGGGAGGAGTTGTGAGTGAGGGAGTGAGTGACGGGCAATGTCTGATTGGAGCAGTTGTGAGCGAGGGAGAGAGGGAATCTGTGATTGGAGGATTTGTGAGTGAGGACTAGGGAAACTGCGAGTGGAGGAGTTGTGAGTGAGGGGGAGAGGGAATCTGTGATTGGAGGAGTTGTGAGTGAGCGGAAGGGGGAATCTGTGATTGGAGAAGTTGTGAGTGAGGGAGAGGGAATCTGTGATTGGAGGAGTTGTGAGTGAGGGTGAGGGGGAATCTGTGATTGGAGGAGTTGTGAGCGACGGAGAGAGGCAAACTCTCATTGGAGGAGATGTGAATCAGGGAGAGAGGGAATCTGTGATTGGAGGTGATGTGAATCAGGGAGAGAGGGAATCTGTGATTGGAGGAGTTGTGAGTCAGGGAGAGAGGCAATCTGTGATTGGAGGAGTTGTGAGTCAGGGAGAGGGGTATTCTGTGATTGGAGGAGTTGTGAGTGAAGGAGAGGGGGATTCTGTGATTTGAGGAGTTGTGAGTGAGGGAGAGGGAATCTGTGATTGTAGGAGTTGTGAGTGAGGGAGAGAGGGAATCTGCGATTGGAGGAGCTGTGAGTGATCGGGAGAGGGAATATGTGATTAGAGGAGTTGTGAGTGAGGGAGAGAGTGAATCTGTGATTGGAGGAGTTGTGAGTGAGGGAGAGAGGGAAACTGTGATGGAGGAGGTGTGAGTCAGGGAGAGAGGCAAACTGTGAATGGAGGAGTTGTGTGTTAGGGAGAGAGGGAATCTGTGATTGGAGGAGTTGTGAGTGAAGGACGGGGGAATCTGTGATTGGAGGAGTTGTGAGCGAGGGAGAGAGGGAATCTGTGAGTGGAGGAGTTGTGAGTGAGCAGAAGCGGGAATCTGTGATTGGAGAAGTTGTGAGTGAGGGAGAGGGAATCTGTGATTGGAGGAGTTGTGAGTGAGGGAGTGGGGGAATCTGTGATTGGAGGAGTTGTGATTGAGGGAGAGGATGAATCTGTGATTGGAGGTGTTGTGAGTGAGGGAGAGATGGAATCTGTGATTGGAGGAGATGTGAGTGAGGGAGAGGGGGAATGTCTGATTGGAGGAGTTGTGAGTGAGGTAGAGGGAATCTGCGATTGGAGGAGTTGTGAGTGAGCGGGAGGGGGAATCTGTGATTGGAGGAGTTGTGAGTTAGCGGGAGGGGGAATCAGTGATTGGAGGAGTTTTGTGTGCGGGAGGGAGGGTATGTGTGATTGGAGGAGTTGTGAGTGAGGGAGAGAGGGAATCTGCGATTGGAGGAGTTGTGAGTGAGGGAGAGAGGGAATCTGCGATTGGAGGAGTTGTGAGTGATTGATAGAGGGAATCAGTGATTGGAGGAGTTGTGAGCTAGCGGGAGAGGGAATCTGTGATTGGAGGAGTTGTGAGTTAGCGGGAGGGGGAATCAGTGATTGGAGGAGTTGTGAGTGCGGGAGGGAGGGTATGTGTGATTGGAGGAGTTGTGAGTGAGGGAGAGAGGGAATCTGCGATTGGAGGAGTTGTGAGTGAGGGAGAGAGGGAATCTGCGATTGGAGGAGTTGTGAGTGAGCGGAAGGGGGAATCTGTGATTGGAAGAGTTGTGAGTGAACGTGAGGGGGAATCTGTGATTGGAGGAGGTTTGAGCGACGGAGAGAGGGAAACTCTGATTGGAGGAGATGTGTGTCAGGGAGAGAGGGAATCTGTGATTGGAGGAGTTGTGAGTCAGGGAGAGGGAATCTGTGATTCGAGGAGATGTGAATGAGGGAGAGGGGGAATCTGTGATTGGAGGAGTTGTGAGTGAGGGAGAGAGGGAATCTGTGCTTGGAGGAGTTGTGAGTGAGCAGGAGACGGATTCGGTGATATGAGGAGTTGTGAGTGAGGGAGTGGGAATCTGTGATTGGAGGAGTTGTGAGTGAGGGAGAGAGGGAATCTGTGATTGGAGGAGTTGTGAGTGAGGGAGAGGGATTCTGCGATTGGAGGAGTTGTGAGTGAGGGAGAGGGAATCTGCGATTGGAGGAGTTGTGAGTGAGGGAGTGGGAATCTGTGATTGGAGGTGTTGTGAGTGAGGGAGACGGAATCTGTGATTGGAGGAGTTGTGAGTGAGGGAGAGAGGGAATCTGTGATTGGAGGAGTTGTGAGTGAGGGAGAGGGATTCTGTGATTGGAGGAGTTGTGAGTGAGGGAGAGGGAATCTGTGATTGGAGGATTTCTGAGTGAGGGAATCTGTATTGGAGGAATTGTGTGTGAGGGAGGGAGGGAATCTGTGATTGAGAGGAGCTGTGAGTGATCGGGAGAGGCAATCTGTGATTGGAGGAGTTGTGAGTGAGTGGGAGGAGAAATTTTGATGGGAGGAGTTGTGAGTGAGGGAGTGGGGGAATGTCTGATTGGAGGAGTTTTGAGTGGCGGAGAGAGGGAATCTGTGATTGGAGCAGTTGTGACCGAGGGTGAGAGGGAATCTGTGACTGGAGGAGTTGTGAGTGAGGGAGAGAGGGAATCTGTGCTTGGAGGAGTTGTGAGTGAAGGAGAGGGGGAATCTCTTATTGTGGGAGCTGTGAGTGAGGGAGTGGGGTTTCTGTGATTGGAGGAGTTGTGAGTGAGCCGGAGACGGATTCTGTGATTTGAGGTGTTGTGAGTGAGGGAGTGGGGGATTCTGTGATTGGAGGAGATGTGAGTGAGCGGGAGAGGGAATCTGTGATTGGAGGAGTTGTGCGTGAGGGAGAGGGAATCTGCGATTGGAGGAGTTGTGAGTGATCGGGAGAGGGAATCTGTGATTGGAGGAATTCTGAGTGAGGGAGAGAGGGAATCTGTATTGGAGGAGTTGTGAGTGAGGGAGGGAGGGAATCTGTGATTGGAGGAGGGGTGAGTTTTTGGGAGGAGAAATTTTGATGGGAGGTGTTGTGAGTGAGGGACAGAGGGCTTCTGTGATTGGAGGAGTTGTGAGTGAGGGAGAGAGGGAATCTCTGATTGCTGGAGTTGTGAGTGAGGGAGAGGGAATCTGCGATTGGAGGAGTTGTGAGTGAGGGAGAGAGGGAATCTGTGATTGGAGGAGTTGTGAGTGAGGGAGAGAGGGAATCTGTGATTGGAGGAGTTGTGAGTGAGGGAGAGGGAATCTGCAATTGGCGGAGTTGTGAGTGATTGCTAGAAAGAATCAGTGATTGGAGGAGTTGTGAGTGAGGGTGTGGGGGAATCAGTGATTGGAGGAGTTGTGAGTGAGGGTGAGGGGGAATCTGTGATTGGAGGAGTTGTGAGTGATGGTGAGGGGGAATCTGTGATTGGAGGAGTTTTGAGCGACGGAGAGAGGGAGACTCTGATTGGAGGAGATGTGAGCGAGGGAGAGAGGGAATCGGCGATTGCAGGTGTTGTGAGTGAGGGAGAGAGGGAATCTGTGTTTGGAGGAGTTGTGAGCGAGGGAGAGGGAAACTTTGATTGGAGCAGATGTGAGTCAGGGAGCGAGGGAATCTGTGATTGGAGGAGTTGTGAGTGAAGGACGGGGGAATCTGTGATTGGAGGAGTTCTGAGTGAGGGAGAGAGGGAATCTGTGATTGGAGGAGTTGTGAGTCAGGGAGAGAAGGAATCTGTGATTGGAGGAGTTGTGAGTGAGGGAGGGGGGAATCTGTGATTGGAGGAGTTGTGAGTGAGGGAGAGAGGGAATCTGTGATTGGAGGAGTTATGAGTGAGGGAGAGAGGGAAACTGTGATTGGAGGAGGTGTGAGTCAGGGAGAGAGGGAATCTGTGATTGGAGGAGTTGTGAGTGAAGGACGGGGGAATCTGTGATTGGAGGAGTTGTGAGTGAGGGAGAGAGGGAATCTGTGATTGGAGGAGTTGTGAGTGAGGGAGAGAGGGAAACTGTCATTGGATGAGGTGTGAGTCAGGGAGAGAGGGAAACTGTGATTGGAGGAGGTGTGAGTCAGGGAGAGAGGGAAACTGTGATTGGAGGAGTTGTGTGTTAGGGAGAGAGGGAATCTGTGATTGGAGGAGTTGTGAGTGAAGGACGGGGGAATCTGTGATGGGAGGAGTTGTGAGTGAGGGAGAGAGGGAATCTGTGATTGGAGGAGTTGTGAGTGATGGTGAGGGGGAAACAGTGATTCGAGGAGCTGTGAGTGAGGGAGAGAGGGAATCTGTGATTGGAGGAGTTGTGAGTGATGGAGAGAGGGAATCTGTGATTGGAGGAGTTGTGAGTGATAGAGAGAGGGAATCTGTGATTGGAGGAGATGTGAGTGAGCGGCAGAGGGAATCTGTGATTGGAGGAGTTGTAAGTGATGGAGAGAGGGAATATGTGATTGGATGAGTTGTGAGTGAGCGGGAGAGGGAATCTGTGATTGGAGGAGTTGTGAGTGAGGGAGAGAGGGAATCTGTGATTGGAGGAGATGTGAGTCTGCGGGAGAGGGAATCTGTGATTGGAGGAGTTGTGAGTGAGGGAGAGAGTGAATCTGTGATTGGAGGAGTTGTGAGTGAGGGAGAGAGGGAATCTGTGATTGGAGGGGATGTGAGTGAGGGAGAGAGGGAATCTGTGATTGGAGGAGTTGTGAGTGAGGGAGAGATGGAATCTGTGATGGGAGGAGATGTGCGTGAGGGAGAGATGGAATCTGTGATTGGAGGAGTTGTGAGTGAGGGAGAGAGGAAATCTGTGAATGGAGCAGTTGTGAGCGAGGGAGAGATGTAATCTGCGATTGGAGGGGTTGTGAGTGAGGGAGAGGGAATCTGCGATTGGAGGAGTTGTGAGTGATTGATAGAGGGAATCTGTGATAGGAGGAGTTGTGAGTGAGGGAGAGGGGGAATCTGTGATTGGAGAAGTTGTGAGTGAGGGAGAGGCAATCTGTGATTGGAAGAGTTGTGTGAGGGTGAGGGAGAATCTGTGATTGGAGGAGTTTTGAGCAACGGAGAGAGGGAGACTCTGATTGGAGGAGATGTGAGTCAGGGGGAGAGGGAATCTGTGATTGGTGGAGATGTGAATGAGGGGGAGAGGGAATCTGTGATTGGTGGAGTTGTGAGTCAGGGAGAGAGGGAATCTGTGATTGGAGGAGATGTGAATGAGGGAGAGGGGGAATCTGTGATTGGAGGAGTTGTGAGTGAGGGAGAGGGAATCTGCGATTGGAGGAGTTGTGAGTGATTGTTAGAGGGAATCAATGATTGGAGGAGTTGTGAGTTAGCGGGAGTGGGGGAATCTGTGATTGGAAGAGGTGTGAGTGAGGGAGAGAGGGAAACTGTGATTGGAGGAGGTGTGAGTCAGTGAGAGAGGGAATCTGTGATTGGAGGAGTTGTGTGTTAGGGAGAGAGGGAATCTGTGATTGGAGGAGTTGTGAGTGAAGGAGGGGGGGAATCAGTGATTGGAGGAGTTGTGAGTGAGGGAAAGAGGGAATCTGTGATTGGAGGAGTTGTGAATGAGGGAGAGGGGGATATCTGTGATTGGAGGAGTTGTGAGTGATTGATAGAGGGAATCTGTGATTGGTGGAGTTGTGAGTTAGCGGGAGAGGGAATCTGTGATTGGAGGAGATGTGAGTCAGGGAGAGAGGGAAACTGTGATTGGAGGAGGTGTGAGTCAGGGAGAGAAGGAATCTGTGATTGGAGGAGTTGTGAGTGAGGGAGAGTGAATCTGTGATTGGAGGAGTTGTGAGCGAGTGCGAGGGAAACTTCGATTGGAGGAGTTGTGAGTGAGGGAGAGAGTGAATCTGTGATTGGAGGAGTTGTGAGTGAGGGTGAGGGGGAATCTATGATTGGAGGAGTTGTGAGTGAGCGGAAGGGGGAATCTGTGATTGGAGAAGTTGTGAGTGAGGGAGAGGGAATCTGTGATTGGAGGAGTTGTGAGTGAGGGTGAGGGGGAATCTGTGATTGGAGGAGTTGTGAGCGACGGAGAGAGGCAAACTCTCATTGGAGGAGACGTGAATCAGGGAGAGAGGGAATCTGTGATTGGAGGAGATGTGAATCAGGGAGAGAGGGAATCTGTGATTGGAGGAGTTGTGAGTCAGGGAGAGAGGCAATCTGTGATTGGAGGAGTTTTGAGTCAGGGAGAGAGGGAAACTGTGATTGGAGGAGTTGTGAGTGAGGGAGAGAGGGAATCTGTGATTGGAGGAGCTGTGAGTGAGGGAGAGAGGGAATCTGTGATTAGAGGAGATGTGAGCGAGGGAGAGAGGGAATCTGTGATTGGAGGAGTAGTGAGTGAGGGAGAGGGGGAATGTCTGATTGGAGGGGATGTGAGCAAGGGAGAGAGGGAATCTGTGATTGGAGGATTTGTGAGTGAGGGAGAGAGGGAATCTGTGATTGGAGGAGTTGTGAGTGAGGGAGAGAGGGAATCTGTGATTGGAGGATTTGTGAGTGAGGGAGAGAGGGAATCTGTGATTGGAGGATTTGTGAGTGAGGGAGAGAGGGAATCTGTGATTGGAGAAGTTGTGAGTCAGGGAGAGAGAGAATCAGTGATTGGAGGAGTTGTGAGTTAGCGGGAGAGGGAATCTGTGATTGGATGAGTTGTGAGTGAGGGTGAGGGGGAAACTGTGATTGGAGGAGTTGTGAGTGAGGGTGAGGGGGAAACTGTGATTGGAGGAGTTTTGAGCGACGGAGAGAGGGAGACTCTAACTGGAGGAGATGTGAGTGAGGGAGAGAGGGAATCTGTGCTTGGAGGAGTTGTGAGTGAGCAGGAGACGGATTCGGTGATTTGAGGAGTTGTGAGTGAGGGAGTGGGGGATTCTGTGTTTGGAGGAGATGTGAGTGAGCGGAAGAGGGATTCTGTGATTGGAGGAGTTGTGAGTGAGGGAGAGAGGGAATCTGTGATTGGAGGAGTTGTGAGTGAGGGAGAGAGGGAATCTGTATTGGAGGAGTTGTGAGCGAGGGAGAGAGGGAATCTGTGATTGTAGGAGCTGTGAGTGATCGGGAGAGGGAATCTGAGATTGGAGGAGTTGTGAGTGAGTGGGAGGAGAAATTTTGATGGGAGGAGTTGTGAGTGAGGGAGTGAGTGACGGGCAATGTCTGATTGGAGCAGTTGTGAGCGAGGGAGAGAGGGAATCTGTGATTGGAGGATTTGTGAGTGAGGACTAGGGAAACTGCGAGTGGAGGAGTTGTGAGTGAGGGGGAGAGGGAATCTGTGATTGGAGGAGTTGTGAGTGAGCGGAAGGGGGAATCTGTGATTGGAGAAGTTGTGAGTGAGGGAGAGGGAATCTGTGATTGGAGGAGTTGTGAGTGAGGGTGAGGGGGAATCTGTGATTGGAGGAGTTGTGAGCGACGGAGAGAGGCAAACTCTCATTGGAGGAGATGTGAATCAGGGAGAGAGGGAATCTGTGATTGGAGGTGATGTGAATCAGGGAGAGAGGGAATCTGTGATTGGAGGAGTTGTGAGTCAGGGAGAGAGGCAATCTGTGATTGGAGGAGTTGTGAGTCAGGGAGAGGGGTATTCTGTGATTGGAGGAGTTGTGAGTGAAGGAGAGGGGGATTCTGTGATTTGAGGAGTTGTGAGTGAGGGAGAGGGAATCTGTGATTGTAGGAGTTGTGAGTGAGGGAGAGAGGGAATCTGCGATTGGAGGAGCTGTGAGTGATCGGGAGAGGGAATATGTGATTAGAGGAGTTGTGAGTGAGGGAGAGAGTGAATCTGTGATTGGAGGAGTTGTGAGTGAGGGAGAGAGGGAAACTGTGATGGAGGAGGTGTGAGTCAGGGAGAGAGGCAAACTGTGAATGGAGGAGTTGTGTGTTAGGGAGAGAGGGAATCTGTGATTGGAGGAGTTGTGAGTGAAGGACGGGGGAATCTGTGATTGGAGGAGTTGTGAGCGAGGGAGAGAGGGAATCTGTGAGTGGAGGAGTTGTGAGTGAGCAGAAGCGGGAATCTGTGATTGGAGAAGTTGTGAGTGAGGGAGAGGGAATCTGTGATTGGAGGAGTTGTGAGTGAGGGAGTGGGGGAATCTGTGATTGGAGGAGTTGTGATTGAGGGAGAGGATGAATCTGTGATTGGAGGTGTTATGAGTGAGGGAGAGATGGAATCTGTGATTGGAGGAGATGTGAGTGAGGGAGAGGGGGAATGTCTGATTGGAGGAGTTGTGAGTGAGGTAGAGGGAATCTGCGATTGGAGGAGTTGTGAGTGAGCGGGAGGGGGAATCTGTGATTGGAGGAGTTGTGAGTTAGCGGGAGGGGGAATCAGTGATTGGAGGAGTTTTGTGTGCGGGAGGGAGGGTATGTGTGATTGGAGGAGTTGTGAGTGAGGGAGAGAGGGAATCTGCGATTGGAGGAGTTGTGAGTGAGGGAGAGAGGGAATCTGCGATTGGAGGAGTTGTGAGTGATTGATAGAGGGAATCAGTGATTGGAGGAGTTGTGAGCTAGCGGGAGAGGGAATCTGTGATTGGAGGAGTTGTGAGTTAGCGGGAGGGGGAATCAGTGATTGGAGGAGTTGTGAGTGCGGGAGGGAGGGTATGTGTGATTGGAGGAGTTGTGAGTGAGGGAGAGAGGGAATCTGCGATTGGAGGAGTTGTGAGTGAGGGAGAGAGGGAATCTGCGATTGGAGGAGTTGTGAGTGAGCGGAAGGGGGAATCTGTGATTGGAAGAGTTGTGAGTGAACGTGAGGGGGAATCTGTGATTGGAGGAGGTTTGAGCGACGGAGAGAGGGAAACTCTGATTGGAGGAGATGTGTGTCAGGGAGAGAGGGAATCTGTGATTGGAGGAGTTGTGAGTCAGGGAGAGAGGGAATCTGTGATTCGAGGAGATGTGAATGAGGGAGAGGGGGAATCTGTGATTGGAGGAGTTGTGAGTGAGGGAGAGAGGGAATCTGTGCTTGGAGGAGTTGTGAGTGAGCAGGAGACGGATTCGGTGATATGAGGAGTTGTGAGTGAGGGAGTGGGAATCTGTGATTGGAGGAGTTGTGAGTGAGGGAGAGAGGGAATCTGTGATTGGAGGAGTTGTGAGTGAGGGAGAGGGATTCTGCGATTGGAGGAGTTGTGAGTGAGGGAGAGGGAATCTGCGATTGGAGGAGTTGTGAGTGAGGGAGTGGGAATCTGTGATTGGAGGTGTTGTGAGTGAGGGAGACGGAATCTGTGATTGGAGGAGTTGTGAGTGAGGGAGAGAGGGAATCTGTGATTGGAGGAGTTGTGAGTGAGGGAGAGGGATTCTGTGATTGGAGGAGTTGTGAGTGAGGGAGAGGGAATCTGTGATTGGAGGATTTCTGAGTGAGGGAATCTGTATTGGAGGAATTGTGTGTGAGGGAGGGAGGGAATCTGTGATTGAGAGGAGCTGTGAGTGATCGGGAGAGGCAATCTGTGATTGGAGGAGTTGTGAGTGAGTGGGAGGAGAAATTTTGATGGGAGGAGTTGTGAGTGAGGGAGTGGGGGAATGTCTGATTGGAGGAGTTTTGAGTGGCGGAGAGAGGGAATCTGTGATTGGAGCAGTTGTGACCGAGGGTGAGAGGGAATCTGTGATTGGAGGAGTTGTGAGTGAGGGAGAGAGGGAATCTGTGATTGGAGGAGTTGTGAATGAGGGAGAGGGGGAATCTGTGATTGAAGGAGTTGTGAGTGAGGGAGAGAGGGAATCTGTGCTTGGAGGAGTTGTGAGTGAAGGAGAGGGGGAATCTCTTATTGTGGGAGCTGTGAGTGAGGGAGTGGGGTTTCTGTGATTGGAGGAGTTGTGAGTGAGCCGGAGACGGATTCTGTGATTTGAGGTGTTGTGAGTGAGGGAGTGGGGGATTCTGTGATTGGAGGAGATGTGAGTGAGCGGGAGAGGGAATCTGTGATTTGAGGAGTTGTGCGTGAGGGAGAGGGAATCTGCGATTGGAGGAGTTGTGAGTGATCGTGAGAGGGAATCTGTGATTGGAGGAATTCTGAGTGAGGGAGAGAGGGAATCTGTATTGGAGGAGTTGTGAGTGAGGGAGGGAGGGAATCTGTGATTGGAGGAGGGGTGAGTTTTTGGGAGGAGAAATTTTGATGGGAGGTGTTGTGAGTGAGGGACAGAGGGCTTCTGTGATTGGAGGAGTTGTGAGTGAGGGAGAGAGGGAATCTCTGATTGCTGGAGTTGTGAGTGAGGGAGAGGGAATCTGCGATTGGAGGAGTTGTGAGTGAGGGAGAGAGGGAATCTGTGATTGGAGGAGTTGTGAGTGAGGGAGAGAGGGAATCTGTGATTGGAGGAGTTGTGAGTGAGGGAGAGGGAATCTGCAATTGGCGGAGTTGTGAGTGATTGCTAGAAAGAATCAGTGATTGGAGGAGTTGTGAGTGAGGGTGTGGGGGAATCAGTGATTGGAGGAGTTGTGAGTGAGGGTGAGGGGGAATCTGTGATTGGAGGAGTTGTGAGTGATGGTGAGGGGGAATCTGTGATTGGAGGAGTTTTGAGCGACGGAGAGAGGGAGACTCTGATTGGAGGAGATGTGAGCGAGGGAGAGAGGGAATCGGCGATTGCAGGTGTTGTGAGTGAGGGAGAGAGGGAATCTGTGTTTGGAGGAGTTGTGAGCGAGGGAGAGGGAAACTTTGATTGGAGCAGATGTGAGTCAGGGAGCGAGGGAATCTGTGATTGGAGGAGTTGTGAGTGAAGGACGGGGGAATCTGTGATTGGAGGAGTTCTGAGTGAGGGAGAGAGGGAATCTGTGATTGGAGGAGTTGTGAGTCAGGGAGAGAAGGAATCTGTGATTGGAGGAGTTGTGAGTGAGGGAGGGGGGAATCTGTGATTGGAGGAGTTGTGAGTGAGGGAGAGAGGGAATCTGTGATTGGAGGAGTTATGAGTGAGGGAGAGAGGGAAACTGTGATTGGAGGAGGTGTGAGTCAGGGAGAGAGGGAATCTGTGATTGGAGGAGTTGTGAGTGAAGGACGGGGGAATCTGTGATTGGAGGAGTTGTGAGTGAGGGAGAGAGGGAATCTGTGATTGGAGGAGTTGTGAGTGAGGGAGAGAGGGAAACTGTCATTGGATGAGGTGTGAGTCAGGGAGAGAGGGAAACTGTGATTGGAGGAGGTGTGAGTCAGGGAGAGAGGGAAACTGTGATTGGAGGAGTTGTGTGTTAGGGAGAGAGGGAATCTGTGATTGGAGGAGTTGTGAGTGAAGGACGGGGGAATCTGTGATGGGAGGAGTTGTGAGTGAGGGAGAGAGGGAATCTGTGATTGGAGGAGTTGTGAGTGATGGTGAGGGGGAAACAGTGATTCGAGGAGCTGTGAGTGAGGGAGAGAGGGAATCTGTGATTGGAGGAGTTGTGAGTGATGGAGAGAGGGAATCTGTGATTGGAGGAGTTGTGAGTGATAGAGAGAGGGAATCTGTGATTGGAGGAGATGTGAGTGAGCGGCAGAGGGAATCTGTGATTGGAGGAGTTGTAAGTGATGGAGAGAGGGAATATGTGATTGGATGAGTTGTGAGTGAGCGGGAGAGGGAATCTGTGATTGGAGGAGTTGTGAGTGAGGGAGAGAGGGAATCTGTGATTGGAGGAGATGTGAGTCTGCGGGAGAGGGAATCTGTGATTGGAGGAGTTGTGAGTGAGGGAGAGAGTGAATCTGTGATTGGAGGAGTTGTGAGTGAGGGAGAGAGGGAATCTGTGATTGGAGGGGATGTGAGTGAGGGAGAGAGGGAATCTGTGATTGGAGGAGATGTGAGTCTGCGGGAGAGGGAATCTGTGATTGGACGAGTTGTGAGTGAGGGAGAGGCAATCTGTGATTGGATGAGTTGTGAGTGAGGGAGAGAGGGAATCTTTGATTGGAGGACTTGTGAGCGAGAGTGAGGGAATCTTTGATTGGAGGAGTTGTGAGCAAGGGAGAGAGTGAATCTGTGATTGGAGGAGTTGTGAGTGAGGGAGAGGGAATCTGTGATTGGAGGAGTTGTGAGTGAGCGGAAGCGGGAATCTGTGATTGGAGAAGTTGTGAGTGAGGGAGAGGCAATCTGTGATTTGAGGAGTTGTGAGTGAGGGAGTGGGGGATTCTGTGATTGGAGGAGTTGTGAGTGAGGGAGAGAGGGAATCTGTGATGGGAGGAGTTGTGAGTGAGGGAGAGAGGGAATCTGTGATTGGAGGAGTTGTGAGTGAGGGAGAGGGGGAATCTGTGATTGGAGGAGTTGTGATTGAGGGAGAGGATGAATCTGTGATTGGAGGAGTTGTGAGTGAGGGAGAGATGGAATCTGTGATTGGAGGAGTTGTGAGTGAGGGAGAGGGGGAAAGTCTGATTGGAGGAGTTGTGAGTGAGGTAGAGGGAATCTGCGATTGGAGGAGTTGTGAGTGATTGAGAGAGGGAATCTGTGATTGGAGGAGTTGTGATTGAGGGAGAGGATGAATCTGTGATTGGAGGAGGTGTGAGTGAGGGAGAGAGGGAATCTGTGATGGGAGGAGTTGTGAGTGAGGGAGAGAGGGAATCTGTGATTGGAGGAGTTGTGAGTGAGGGAGAGATGGAATCTGTGATGGGAGGAGATGTGCGTGAGGGAGAGATGGAATCTATGATTGGAGGAGTTGTGAGTGAGGGAGAGAGGAAATCTGTGAATGGAGCAGTTGTGAGCGAGGGAGAGATGTAATCTGCGATTGGAGGGGTTGTGAGTGAGGGAGAGGGAATCTGCGATTGGAGGAGTTGTGAGTGATTGATAGAGGGAATCTGTGATAGGAGGAGTTGTGAGTGAGGGAGAGGGGGAATCTGTGATTGGAGAAGTTGTGAGTGAGGGAGAGGCAATCTGTGATTGGAAGAGTTGTGTGAGGGTGAGGGAGAATCTGTGATTGGAGGAGTTTTGAGCAACGGAGAGAGGGAGACTCTGATTGGAGGAGATGTGAGTCAGGGGGAGAGGGAATCTGTGATTGGTGGAGATGTGAATGAGGGGGAGAGGGAATCTGTAATTGGTGGAGTTGTGAGTCAGGGAGAGAGGGAATCTGTGATTGGAGGAGATGTGAATGAGGGAGAGGGGGAATCTGTGATTGGAGGAGTTGTGAGTGAGGGAGAGGGAATCTGCGATTGGAGGAGTTGTGAGTGATTGTTAGAGGGAATCAATGATTGGAGGAGTTGTGAGTTAGCGGGAGTGGGGGAATCTGTGATTGGAAGAGGTGTGAGTGAGGGAGAGAGGGAAACTGTGATTGGAGGAGGTGTGAGTCAGTGAGAGAGGGAATCTGTGATTGGAGGAGTTGTGTGTTAGGGAGAGAGGGAATCTTTGATTGGAGGACTTGTGAGCGAGAGTGAGGGAATCTTTGATTGGAGCAGTTGTGAGCGAGGGAGAGAGGGAAACTGTGATTGGAGGAGTTGTGATTGAGGGAGTGGGGGAATCTGTGATTGGAGGAGTTGTGAGCAAGGGAGAGAGTGAATCTGTGATTGGAGGAGTTGTGAGTGAGGGAGAGGGAATCTGTGATTGGAGGAGTTGTGAGTGAGCGGAAGCGGGAATCTGTGATTGGAGAAGTTGTGAGTGAGGGAGAGGCAATCTGTGATTTGAGGAGTTATGAGTGAGGGAGTGGGGGATTCTGTGATTGGAGGAGTTGTGAGTGAGGGAGAGAGGGAATCTGTGATGGGAGGAGTTGTGAGTGAGGGAGAGAGGGAATCTGTGATTGGAGGAGTTGTGAGTGAGGGAGAGGGGGAATCTGTGATTGGAGGAGTTGTGATTGAGGGAGAGGATGAATCTGTGATTGGAGGAGTTGTGAGTGAGGGAGAGATGGAATCTGTGATTGGAGGAGTTGTGAGTGAGGGAGAGGGGGAAAGTCTGATTGGAGGAGTTGTGAGTGAGGTAGAGGGAATCTGCGATTGGAGGAGTTGTGAGTGATTGAGAGAGGGAATCTGTGATTGGAGGAGTTGTGATTGAGGGAGAGGATGAATCTGTGATTGGAGGAGTTGTGAGTGAGGGAGAGAGGGAATCTGTGATGGGAGGAGTTGTGAGTGAGGGAGAGAGGGAATCTGTGATTGGAGGAGTTGTGAGTGAGGGAGAGATGGAATCTGTGATGGGAGGAGATGTGCGTGAGGGAGAGATGGAATCTGTGATTGGAGGAGTTGTGAGTGAGGGAGAGAGGAAATCTGTGAATGGAGCAGTTGTGAGCGAGGGAGAGATGTAATCTGCGATTGGAGGGGTTGTGAGTGAGGGAGAGGGAATCTGCGATTGGAGGAGTTGTGAGTGATTGATAGAGGGAATCTGTGATAGGAGGAGTTGTGAGTGAGGGAGAGGGGGAATCTGTGATTGGAGAAGTTGTGAGTGAGGGAGAGGCAATCTGTGATTGGAAGAGTTGTGTGAGGGTGAGGGAGAATCTGTGATTGGAGGAGTTTTGAGCAACGGAGAGAGGGAGACTCTGATTGGAGGAGATGTGAGTCAGGGGGAGAGGGAATCTGTGATTGGTGGAGATGTGAATGAGGGGGAGAGGGAATCTGTGATTGGTGGAGTTGTGAGTCAGGGAGAGAGGGAATCTGTGATTGGAGGAGATGTGAATGAGGGAGAGGGGGAATCTGTGATTGGAGGAGTTGTGAGTGAGGGAGAGGGAATCTGCGATTGGAGGAGTTGTGAGTGATTGTTAGAGGGAATCAATGATTGGAGGAGTTGTGAGTTAGCGGGAGTGGGGGAATCTGTGATTGGAAGAGGTGTGAGTGAGGGAGAGAGGGAAACTGTGATTGGAGGAGGTGTGAGTCAGTGAGAGAGGGAATCTGTGATTGGAGGAGTTGTGTGTTAGGGAGAGAGGGAATCTGTGATTGGAGGAGTTGTGAGTGAAGGAGGGGGGGAATCAGTGATTGGAGGAGTTGTGAGTGAGGGAAAGAGGGAATCTGTGATTGGAGGAGTTGTGAATGAGGGAGAGGGGGATATCTGTGATTGGAGGAGTTGTGAGTGATTGATAGAGGGAATCTGTGATTGGTGGAGTTGTGAGTTAGCGGGAGAGGGAATCTGTGATTGGAGGAGATGTGAGTCAGGGAGAGAGGGAAACTGTGATTGGAGGAGGTGTGAGTCAGGGAGAGAAGGAATCTGTGATTGGAGGAGTTGTGAGTGAGGGAGAGTGAATCTGTGATTGGAGGAGTTGTGAGCGAGTGCGAGGGAAACTTCGATTGGAGGAGTTGTGAGTGAGGGAGAGAGTGAATCTGTGATTGGAGGAGTTGTGAGTGAGGGTGAGGGGGAATCTATGATTGGAGGAGTTGTGAGTGAGCGGAAGGGGGAATCTGTGATTGGAGAAGTTGTGAGTGAGGGAGAGGGAATCTGTGATTGGAGGAGTTGTGAGTGAGGGTGAGGGGGAATCTGTGATTGGAGGAGTTGTGAGCGACGGAGAGAGGCAAACTCTCATTGGAGGAGACGTGAATCAGGGAGAGAGGGAATCTGTGATTGGAGGAGATGTGAATCAGGGAGAGAGGGAATCTGTGATTGGAGGAGTTGTGAGTCAGGGAGAGAGGCAATCTGTGATTGGAGGAGTTTTGAGTCAGGGAGAGAGGGAAACTGTGATTGGAGGAGTTGTGAGTGAGGGAGAGAGGGAATCTGTGATTGGAGGAGCTGTGAGTGAGGGAGAGAGGGAATCTGTGATTAGAGGAGATGTGAGCGAGGGAGAGAGGGAATCTGTGATTGGAGGAGTAGTGAGTGAGGGAGAGGGGGAATGTCTGATTGGAGGGGATGTGAGCAAGGGAGAGAGGGAATCTGTGATTGGAGGATTTGTGAGTGAGGGAGAGAGGGAATCTGTGATTGGAGGAGTTGTGAGTGAGGGAGAGAGGGAATCTGTGATTGGAGGATTTGTGAGTGAGGGAGAGAGGGAATCTGTGATTGGAGGATTTGTGAGTGAGGGAGAGAGGGAATCTGTGATTGGAGAAGTTGTGAGTCAGGGAGAGAGAGAATCAGTGATTGGAGGAGTTGTGAGTTAGCGGGAGAGGGAATCTGTGATTGGATGAGTTGTGAGTGAGGGTGAGGGGGAAACTGTGATTGGAGGAGTTGTGAGTGAGGGTGAGGGGGAAACTGTGATTGGAGGAGTTTTGAGCGACGGAGAGAGGGAGACTCTAACTGGAGGAGATGTGAGTGAGGGAGAGAGGGAATCTGTGCTTGGAGGAGTTGTGAGTGAGCAGGAGACGGATTCGGTGATTTGAGGAGTTGTGAGTGAGGGAGTGGGGGATTCTGTGTTTGGAGGAGATGTGAGTGAGCGGAAGAGGGATTCTGTGATTGGAGGAGTTGTGAGTGAGGGAGAGGGAATCTGTGATTGGAGGAGTTCTGAGTGAGGGAGAGAGGGAATCTGTGATTGGAGGAGTTGTGAGTGAGGGAGAGAGGGAATCTGTATTGGAGGAGTTGTGAGCGAGGGAGAGAGGGAATCTGTGATTGTAGGAGCTGTGAGTGATCGGGAGAGGGAATCTGAGATTGGAGGAGTTGTGAGTGAGTGGGAGGAGAAATTTTGATGGGAGGAGTTGTGAGTGAGGGAGTGAGTGACGGGCAATGTCTGATTGGAGCAGTTGTGAGCGAGGGAGAGAGGGAATCTGTGATTGGAGGATTTGTGAGTGAGGACTAGGGAAACTGCGAGTGGAGGAGTTGTGAGTGAGGGGGAGAGGGAATCTGTGATTGGAGGAGTTGTGAGTGAGCGGAAGGGGGAATCTGTGATTGGAGAAGTTGTGAGTGAGGGAGAGGGAATCTGTGATTGGAGGAGTTGTGAGTGAGGGTGAGGGGGAATCTGTGATTGGAGGAGTTGTGAGCGACGGAGAGAGGCAAACTCTCATTGGAGGAGATGTGAATCAGGGAGAGAGGGAATCTGTGATTGGAGGTGATGTGAATCAGGGAGAGAGGGAATCTGTGATTGGAGGAGTTGTGAGTCAGGGAGAGAGGCAATCTGTGATTGGAGGAGTTGTGAGTCAGGGAGAGGGGTATTCTGTGATTGGAGGAGTTGTGAGTGAAGGAGAGGGGGATTCTGTGATTTGAGGAGTTGTGAGTGAGGGAGAGGGAATCTGTGATTGTAGGAGTTGTGAGTGAGGGAGAGAGGGAATCTGCGATTGGAGGAGCTGTGAGTGATCGGGAGAGGGAATATGTGATTAGAGGAGTTGTGAGTGAGTGGGAGGAGAATCTGTGATGGGAGGAGTTGTGTGAGGGAGAGAGGGAATCTGTATTGGAGGATTTGTGAGTGAGGGACAGAGGGAATCTGTGCTTGGAGGAGTTGTGAGTGAAGGAGAGCGGGAATCTATGATTGGAGGAGATGTGAGTGAGGGAGTGGGGTTTCTGTGATTGGAGGAGTTGTGAGTGAGGGAGAGAGGGAATCTGTGATTGGAGGAGTTGTGAGTGAGGGAGAGAGGGAATCTATGATTGGAGGAGTTGTGAGTGAGGGAGAGAGGGAATCTCTGATTGGAGGATCTGTGAGTGAGGGAGAGGGGGAATCTGTGATTGGAGGAGTTGTGTGTGAGGGAGAGAGGGAATCTGTGATTGGAGGAGCTGTGAGTCAGGGAGAGAGGGAATTTGTGATTGGAGAAGTTGTGAGTCAGGGAGAGATGTAATCTGCGATTGGAGGAGTTGTGAGCGAGGGAGAGATGTAATCTGCGATTGGAGGAGTTGTGAGCGAGGGAGAGGGAATCTGCGATTGGAGGATTGTGAGTGAGGGAGAGTGGAATCTGTGATGGGAGGAGATGTGCGTGAGCGGGAGAGGAAATCTGTGATTGGAGGAGTTGTGAGCGAGGGAGAGATGTAATCTGCGATTGGAGGAGTTGTGAGCGAGGGTGAGGGAATCTGCGATTGGCGGATTGTGAGTGATTGATAGAGGGAATCAGTGATTGGATGAGTTGTGTGTTAGCGGGAGAGGGCATCTGTGATTGGAGGAGTTGTGAGTGAGGGAGAGAGGGAATCTGTGATTGGAGGAGTTGTGAGTGAGGGAGAGGCAATCTGTGATTGGAGGTATTGTCAGCGACGGAGAGAGGGAAAGTCTCATTGGAGGAGATGTGAATCAGGGAGAGAGGGAATCTGTGATTGGAGGAGATGTGAATCAGGGAGAGAGGGAATCTTTGATTGGAGGAGTTGTGAGTGTGGGAGAGGGGGAATCTGTGATTGGAGGAGTTGTGAGTGAGGGAGAGAAGGAATCTATGATTGGAGGAGTTGTGAGTCAGGGAGAGAGGCAATCTGTGATTGGAGGAGTTGTGAGTCAGGGAGAGGGGGAATCTGTGATTGGAGGAGTTGTGAGTGAGGGAGAGAGGGAATCTATGATTGGAGGAGTTGTGAGTGAGGGAGAGAGGGAAACGGTGATTGTAGGAGATGTTAGTCAGGGAGAGAGGGAATCTGTGATTGGAGCAATTGTGAGTAAGGGAGAGAGGGAATCTGTGATTTGAGGAGTTGTGAGTGAAGGAGAGGGAATCTGTATTGGAGGAGTTGTGAGTGAAGGAGAGGGAATCTGCGATTGGAGGAGCTGTGAGTGATCGGGAGAGGGAATCTGTGATTGGAGGAGTTGTGAGTGAGTGGGAGGAGAATCGGTGATGGGAGGAGTTGTGTGAGGGAGAGAGGGAATCTGTATTGGAGGATTTGTGAGTGAGGGACACAGGGAATCTGTGCTTGGAGGAGTTGTGAGTGAAGGAGAGCGGGAATCTATGATTGGAGGAGATGTGAGTGAGGGAGTGGGGTTTCTGTGATTGGAGGAGTTGTGAGTGAAAGTGAGGGGGAATCTGTGATTGGAGGAGTTTTTAGCGACGGAGAGAGGGAAACTCTGATTGGAGGAGATGTGTGTCAGGGAGAGAGGGAATCTGTGATTGGAGGAGATGTGAATGAGGGAGAGGGGGAATCTGTGATTGGAGGAGTTGTGAGTGAGGGAGAGAGGGAATCTGTGCTTGGAGGAGTTGTGAGTGAGCAGGAGACGGATTCGGTGATATGAGGAGTTGTGAGTGAGGGAGTGGGGGATTCTGTGATTGGAGGAGATGTGAGTGAGGGAGAGGGATTCTGCGATTGGAGGAGTTGTGAGTGAGGGAGAGGGAATCTGTGATTGGAGGAGTTCTGAGTGAGGGAGAGAGGGAATCTGTATTGGAGGAATTGTGTGTGAGGGAGGGAGGGAATCTGTGATTGTAGGAGCTGTGAGTGATCGGGAGAGGCAATCTGTGATTGGAGGAGTTGTGAGTGAGAGGGAGGAGAAATTTTGATGGGAGGAGTTGTGAGTGAGGGAGTGGGGGAATGTCTGATTGGAGGAGTTGTGAGTGAGGGAGAGAGGGAATCTGTGCTTGGAGGAGTTGTGAATGAGGGAGAGGGGGAATCTGTGATTGGAGGAGTTGTGAGTGAGGGAGAGAGGGAATCTGTGATTGGAGGAGTTGTGAGTGAAGGAGAGGGGGAATCTCTGATTGGAGGAGTTGTGAGTGAGGGAGTGGGGTTTCTGTGATTGGAGGAGATGTGAGTGAGCCGGAGACGGATTCTGTGATTTGAGGTGTTGTGAGTGAGGGAGTGGGGGATTCTGTGATTGGAGGAGATGTGAGTGAGTGGGAGAGGGAATCTGTGATTGGAGGAGTTGTGCGTGAGGGAGAGGGAATCTGCGATTGGAGGAGTTGTGAGTGATCGGGAGAGGGAATCAGTGATTGGAGGAATTCTGAGTGAGGGAGAGAGGGAATCCGTATTGGAGGAGTTGTGAGTGAGGGAGGGAGGGAATCTGTGATTGGAGGAGTTGTGAGTTTTTGGGAGGAGAAATTTTGATAGGAGGAGTTGTGAGTGAGGGAGAGAGGGAATCTGTGATTGCAGGAGTTGTGAGTGAGGGAGAGAGGGAATCTGTGATTGGAGGAGTTGTGAGTCAGGGAGAGAGGGAATCTGTGATTGGAGGAGATGTGAATGAGGGAGAGGGGGAATCTGTGATTGGAGGAGTTGTGAGTGAGGGAGAGAGGGAATCTGTGATTGGAGGAGTTGTGAGTGAGGGAGAGAGGGAATCTGTGATTGGAGGAGTTGTGAGTGAGGGAGAGAGGGAATCTGTGCTTGGAGGAGTTGTGAGTTAGCAGGAGACGGATTCTGTGATTTGAGGAGTTGTGAGTGAGGGAGAGGGAATCTGTGATTGGAGGAATTCTGAGTGAGGGAGAGAGGGAATCCGTATTGGAGGAGTTGTGAGTGAGGGAGGGAGGGAATCTGTGATTGGAGGAGTTGTGAGTTTTTGGGCGGAGAAATTTTGATAGGAGGAGTTGTGAGTGAGGGAGAGACGAATCTGTGATTGGAGGAGTTGTGAGCGAGAGTGTGGGAATCTGTGATTGGAGGATTTGTGAGTGGGGGAGAGGGAATCTGTGATTGGAGGAGTTGTGAGTGAGGGAGAGGGAATCTGCGACTGGAGGAGTAGTGAGTGAGGGAGAGGGAATCTGCGATTGGAGGAGTTGTGAGTGAGGGAGCGAGGGATTCTGTGATTGTAGGAGCTGTGAGTGATCGGGAGAGGGAATCTGTGATTGGAGGAGTTGTGAGTGAGGGAGAGAGGGAATCTGTGTTTGGAGGAGTTGTGAGCGAGGGAGAGGGAAACTTTGATTGGAGCAGATGTGAGTCAGGGAGCGAGGGAATCTGTGATTGGAGGAGTTGTGAGTGAGGGAGGGGGGAATCTGTGATTGGAGGAGTTGTGAGTGAGGGAGAGAGGGAATCTGTGATTGGAGGAGTTGTGAGTGAGGGAGAGAGGGAAACTGTGATTGGAGGAGGTGTGAGTCAGGGAGAGAGGGAATCTGTGATTGGAGGAGTTGTGAGTGAAGGACGGGGGAATCTGTGATTGGAGGAGTTGTGAGTGAGGGAGAGAGGGAATCTGTGATTGGAGGAGTTGTGAGTGAAGGACGGGGGAATCTGTGATTGGAGTAGTTGTGAGTGAGGGTGAGGGGGAAACAGTGATTGGAGGAGCTGTGAGTGAGGGAGAGCGGGAATCTGTGATTGGAGGAGTTGTGAGTGAGGGAGAGAGGGAAACTGTGATTGGAGGAGGTGTGAGTGAAGGACGGGGGAATCTGTGATTGGAGGAGTTGTGAGTGAGGGAGTGGGGTTTCTGTGATTGGAGGAGTGGCGAGTGAGGGAGTGGGGGATTCTGTGATTGGAGGAGATGTGAGTGAGCGGGAGAGGGAATCTGTGATTGGAGGAGTTGTGCGTGAGGGAGAGGGAATCTGTGATTGGAGGAGTTGTGAGTGATCGGGAGAGGGAATCTGTGATTGGAGGAATTCTGAGTGAGGGAGAGAGGGAATCTGTATTGGAGGAGTTGTGAGTGAGGGAGGGAGGGAATCTGTGATTGGAGGAGTTGTGAGTTTTTGGGAGCACAAATTTTGATGGGAGGAGTTGTGAGTGAGAGAGAGAGGGAATCTGTGATTGCAGGAGTTGTGAGTGAGGGAGAGGGAATCTGCAATTGGCGGAGTTGTGAGTGAGGGAGAGAGGGAATCTGTGATTGGAGGAGTTGTGAGTCAGGGAGAGAGGGAATCTGTGATTGGAGGAGATGTGAATGAGGGAGAGGGGGAATCTGTGATTGGAGGAGTTGTGAGTGAGGGAGAGAGGGAATGTGTGATTGGAGGAGTTGTGAGTGAGGGAGAGAGGGAATCTGTGCTTGGAGGAGTTGTGAGTTAGCAGGAGACGGATTCTGTGAATTTAGGAGTTGTGAGTGCGGGAGAGGGAATCTGTGGTTGGAGGAGTTGTGAGTGAGCGGGAGAGGGAATCTGTGATTGGAGGAGTTGTGAGTGAGGGAGAGGGAATCTGCGATTGGAGGAGTTGTGAGTGAGGGAGAGGGAATCTGCGATTGGAGGAGTTGTGAGTGATCGGGAGAGGGAATCTGTGATTGGAGGAGTTGTGAGTGAGGGAGCGAGGGATTCTGTGATTGTAGGAGCTGTGAGTGATCGGGAGAGGGAATCTGTGATTGGAGGAGTTGTGAGTGAGGGAGAGAGGGAATCTGTGTTTGGAGGAGTTGTGAGCGAGGGAGAAGGAAATTTGATTGGAGCAGATGTGAGTCAGGGAGCGAGGGAATCTGTGATTGGAGGAGTTGTGAGTGAGGGAGGGGGGAATCTGTGATTGGAGGAGTTGTGAGTGAGGGAGAGAGGGAATCTGTGATTGGAGGAGTTGTGAGTGAGGGAGAGAGGGAAACTGTGATTGGAGGAGGTGTGAGTCAGGGAGAGAGGGAATCTGTGATTGGAGGAGTTGTGAGTGAAGGACGGGGGAATCTGTGATTGGAGGAGTTATGTGTGAGGGAGAGAGGGAATCTGTGATTGGAGGAGTTGTGAGTGAGGGAGAGAGGGAATCTGTGATTGGAGGAGTTGTGAGTGAAGGACGGGGGAATCTGTGATTGGAGCAGTTGTGAGTGAGGGTGAGGGGGAAACAGTGATTGGAGGAGCTGTGAGTGAGGGAGAGAGGGAATCAGTGATTGGAGGAGTTGTGAGTGAGGGAGAGAGGGAAACTGTGATTGGAGGAGGTGTGAGTGAAGGACGGGGCAATCTGTGATTGGAGGAGTTGTCAGTGAGAGAGTGGGTTTTCTGTGATTGGAGGAGTTGTGAGTGAGGGAGTGGGGGATTCTGTGATTGGAGGAGATGTGAGTGAGCGGGAGAGGGAATCTGTGATTGGAGGAGTTGTGCGTGAGGGAGAGGGAATCTGCGATTGGAGGAGTTGTGAGTGATCGGGAGAGGGAATCTGTGATTGGAGGAATTCTGAGTGAGGGAGAGAGGGAATCTGTATTGGAGGAGTTGTGAGTGAGGGAGGGAGGGAATCTGTGATTGGAGGAGTTGTGAGTTTTTGGGAGCAGAAATTTTGATGGGAGGAGTTGTGAGTGAGAGAGAGAGGGAATCTGTGATTGGAGGAGTTGTGAGTCAGGGAGAGAGGGAATCTGTGATTGGAGGAGATGTGAATGAGGGAGAGGGGGAATCTGTGATTGGAGGAGTTGTGAGTGAGGGAGAGAGGGAATCTGTGATTGGAGGAGTTGTGAGTCAGGGAGAGAGGGAATCTGTGATTGGAGGTGATGTGAATGAGGGAGAGGGGGAATCTGTGATCGGAGGAGTTGTGAGTGAGGGAGAGAGGGAATGTGTGATTGGAGGAGTTGTGAGTGAGGGAGAGAGGGAATCTGTGCTTGGAGGAGTTGTGAGTTAGCAGGAGACGGATTCTGTGATTTGAGGAGTTGTGAGTGAGGGAGAGGGAATCTGTGATTGGAGGAGTTGTGAGTGAGCGGGAGAGGGAATCTGTGATTGGAGGAGTTGTGAGTGAGGGAGAGAGGGAATCTGTGATTGGAGGAGTTGTGAGTGAGGGAGAGAGGGAATCTGTGCTTGGAGGAGTTGTGAGTTAGCAGGAGACGGATTCTGTGATTTGAGGAGTTGTGAGTGAGGGAGAGGGAATCTGTGATTGGAGGAATTCTGAGTGAGGGAGAGAGGGAATCCGTATTGGAGGAGTTGTGAGTGAGGGAGGGAGGGAATCTGTGATTGGAGGAGTTGTGAGTTTTTGGGAGGAGAAATTTTGATAGAAGGAGTTGTGAGTGAGGGAGAGACGAATCTGTGATTGGAGGAGTTGTGAGTGAAGGACGGGGGAATCTGTGATTGGAGGAGTTATGTGTGAGGGAGAGAGGGAATCTGTGATTGGAGGAGTTGTGAGTGAGGGAGAGAGGGAATCTGTGATTGGAGGAGTTGTGAGTGAAGGACGGGGGAATCTGTGATTGGAGCAGTTGTGAGTGAGGGTGAGGGGGAAACAGTGATTGGAGGAGCTGTGAGTGAGGGAGAGAGGGAATCAGTGATTGGAGGAGTTGTGAGTGAGGGAGAGAGGGAAACTGTGATTGGAGGAGGTGTGAGTGAAGGACGGGGCAATCTGTGATTGGAGGAGTTGTCAGTGAGAGAGTGGGTTTTCTGTGATTGGAGGAGTTGTGAGTGAGGGAGTGGGGGATTCTGTGATTGGAGGAGATGTGAGTGAGCGGGAGAGGGAATCTGTGATTGGAGGAGTTGTGCGTGAGGGAGAGGGAATCTGCGATTGGAGGAGTTGTGAGTGATCGGGAGAGGGAATCTGTGATTGGAGGAATTCTGAGTGAGGGAGAGAGGGAATCTGTATTGGAGGAGTTGTGAGTGAGGGAGGGAGGGAATCTGTGATTGGAGGAGTTGTGAGTTTTTGGGAGCAGAAATTTTGATGGGAGGAGTTGTGAGTGAGAGAGAGAGGGAATCTGTGATTGGAGGAGTTGTGAGTCAGGGAGAGAGGGAATCTGTGATTGGAGGAGATGTGAATGAGGGAGAGGGGGAATCTGTGATTGGAGGAGTTGTGAGTGAGGGAGAGAGGGAATCTGTGATTGGAGGAGTTGTGAGTCAGGGAGAGAGGGAATCTGTGATTGGAGGTGATGTGAATGAGGGAGAGGGGGAATCTGTGATTGGAGGAGTTGTGAGTGAGGGAGAGAGGGAATGTGTGATTGGAGGAGTTGTGAGTGAGGGAGAGAGGGAATCTGTGCTTGGAGGAGTTGTGAGTTAGCAGGAGACGGATTCTGTGATTTGAGGAGTTGTGAGTGAGGGAGAGGGAATCTGTGATTGGAGGAGTTGTGAGTGAGCGGGAGAGGGAATCTGTGATTGGAGGAGTTGTGAGTGAGGGAGAGAGGGAATCTGTGATTGGAGGAGTTGTGAGTGAGGGAGAGAGGGAATCTGTGCTTGGAGGAGTTGTGAGTTAGCAGGAGACGGATTCTGTGATTTGAGGAGTTGTGAGTGAGGGAGTGGGAATCTGTGATTGGAGGAATTCTGAGTGAGGGAGAGAGGGAATCCGTATTGGAGGAGTTGTGAGTGAGGGAGGGAGGGAATCTGTGATTGGAGGAGTTGTGAGTTTTTGGGAGGAGAAATTTTGATAGAAGGAGTTGTGAGTGAGGGAGAGACGAATCTGTGATTGGAGGAGTTGTGAGCGAGAGTGTGGGAATCTGTGATTGGAGGATTTGTGAGTGGTGGAGAGGGAATCTGTGATTGGAGGAGTTGTGAGTGAGGGAGAGGGAATCTGCGACTGGAGGAGTAGTGAGTGAGGGAGAGGGAATCTGCGATTGGAGGAGTTGTGAGTGAGGGAGCGAGGGATTCTGTGATTGTAGGAGCTGTGAGTGATCGGGAGAGGGAATCTGTGATTGGAGGAGTTGTGAGTGAGGGAGAGAGGGAATCTGTGTTTGGAGGAGTTGTGAGCGAGGGAGAGGGAAACTTTGATTGGAGCAGATGTGAGTCAGGGAGCGAGGGAATCTGTGATTGGAGGAGTTGTGAGTGAGGGAGGGGGGAATCTGTGATTGGAGGAGTTGTGAGTGAGGGAGAGAGGGAATCTGTGATTGGAGGAGTTGTGAGTGAGGGAGAGAGGGAAACTGTGATTGGAGGAGGTGTGAGTCAGGGAGAGAGGGAATCTGTGATTGGAGGAGTTGTGAGTGAAGGACGGGGGAATCTGTGATTGGAGGAGTTGTGAGTGAGGGAGAGAGGGAATCTGTGATTGGAGGAGTTGTGAGTGAGGGAGAGAGGGAATCTGTGATTGGAGGAGTTGTGAGTGAAGGACGGGGGAATCTGTGATTGGAGTAGTTGTGAGTGAGGGTGAGGGGGAAACAGTGATTGGAGGAGCTGTGAGTGAGGGAGAGCGGGAATCTGTGATTGGAGGAGTTGTGAGTGAGGGAGAGAGGGAAACTGTGATTGGAGGAGGTGTGAGCGAAGGACGGGGGAATCTGTGATTGGAGGAGTTGTGAGTGAGGGAGTGGGGTTTCTGTGATTGGAGGAGTGGCGAGTGAGAGAGTGGGGGATTCTGTGATTGGAGGAGATGTGAGTGAGCGGGAGAGGGAATCTGTGATTGGAGGAGTTGTGCGTGAGGGAGAGGGAATCTGTGATTGGAGGAGTTGTGAGTGATCGGGAGAGGGAATCTGTGATTGGAGGAATTCTGAGTGAGGGAGAGAGGGAATCTGTATTGGAGGAGTTGTGAGTGAGGGAGGGAGGGAATCTGTGATTGGAGGAGTTGTGAGTTTTTGGGAGCACAAATTTTGATGGGAGGAGTTGTGAGTGAGAGAGAGAGGGAATCTGTGATTGCAGGAGTTGTGAGTGAGGGAGAGGGAATCTGCAATTGGCGGAGTTGTGAGTGAGGGAGAGAGGGAATCTGTGATTGGAGGAGTTGTGAGTCAGGGAGAGAGGGAATCTGTGATTGGAGGAGATGTGAATGAGGGAGAGGGGGAATCTGTGATTGGAGGAGTTGTGAGTGAGGGAGAGAGGGAATCTGTGATTGGAGGAGTTGTGAGTGAGGGAGAGAGGGAATCTGTGCTTGGAGGAGTTGTGAGTTAGCAGGAGACGGATTCTGTGAATTGAGGAGTTGTGAGTGAGGGAGAGGGAATCTGTGGTTGGAGGAGTTGTGAGTGAGCGGGAGAGGGAATCTGTGATTGGAGGAGTTGTGAGTGAGGGAGAGGGAATCTGCGATTGGAGGAGTTGTGAGTGAGGGAGAGGGAATCTGCGATTGGAGGAGTTGTGAGTGATCGGGAGAGGGAATCTGTGATTGGAGGAGTTGTGAGTGAGGGAGCGAGGGATTCTGTGATTGTAGGAGCTGTGAGTGATCGGGAGAGGGAATCTGTGATTGGAGGAGTTGTGAGTGAGGGAGAGAGGGAATCTGTGTTTGGAGGAGTTGTGAGCGAGGGTGAAGGAAATTTGATTGGAGCAGATGTGAGTCAGGGAGCGAGGGAATCTGTGATTGGAGGAGTTGTGAGTGAGGGAGGGGGGAATCTGTGATTGGAGGAGTTGTGAGTGAGGGAGAGAGGGAATCTGTGATTGGAGGAGTTGTGAGTGAGGGAGAGAGGGAAACTGTGATTGGAGGAGGTGTGAGTCAGGGAGAGAGGGAATCTGTGATTGGAGGAGTTGTGAGTGAAGGACGGGGGAATCTGTGATTGGAGGAGTTATGTGTGAGGGAGAGAGGGAATCTGTGATTGGAGGAGTTGTGAGTGAGGGAGAGAGGGAATCTGTGATTGGAGGAGTTGTGAGTGAAGGACGGGGGAATCTGTGATTGGAGCAGTTGTGAGTGAGGGTGAGGGGGAAACAGTGATTGGAGGAGCTGTGAGTGAGGGAGAGAGGGAATCAGTGATTGGAGGAGTTGTGAGTGAGGGAGAGAGGGAAACTGTGATTGGAGGAGGTGTGAGTGAAGGACGGGGCAATCTGTGATTGGAGGAGTTGTGAGTGAGAGAGTGGGTTTTCTGTGATTGGAGGAGTTGTGAGTGAGGGAGTGGGGGATTCTGTGATTGGAGGAGATGTGAGTGAGCGGGAGAGGGAATCTGTGATTGGAGGAGTTGTGCGTGAGGGAGAGGGAATCTGCGATTGGAGGAGTTGTGAGTGATCGGGAGAGGGAATCTGTGATTGGAGGAATTCTGAGTGAGGGAGAGAGGGAATCTGTATTGGAGGAGTTGTGAGTGAGGGAGGGAGGGAATCTGTGATTGGAGGAGTTGTGAGTTTTTGGGAGCAGAAATTTTGATGGGAGGAGTTGTGAGTGAGAGAGAGAGGGAATCTGTGATTGGAGGAGTTGTGAGTCAGGGAGAGAGGGAATCTGTGATTGGAGGAGATGTGAATGAGGGAGAGGGGGAATCTGTGATTGGAGGAGTTGTGAGTGAGGGAGAGAGGGAATCTGTGATTGGAGGAGTTGTGAGTCAGGGAGAGAGGGAATCTGTGATTGGAGGTGATGTGAATGAGGGAGAGGGGGAATCTGTGATTGGAGGAGTTGTGAGTGAGGGAGAGAGGGAATGTGTGATTGGAGGAGTTGTGAGTGAGGGAGAGAGGGAATCTGTGCTTGGAGGAGTTGTGAGTTAGCAGGAGACGGATTCTGTGATTTGAGGAGTTGTGAGTGAGGGAGAGGGAATCTGTGATTGGAGGAGTTGTGAGTGAGCGGGAGAGGGAATCTGTGATTGGAGGAGTTGTGAGTGAGGGAGAGAGGGAATCTGTGATTGGAGGAGTTGTGAGTGAGGGAGAGAGGGAATCTGTGCTTGGAGGAGTTGTGAGTTAGCAGGAGACGGATTCTGTGATTTGAGGAGTTGTGAGTGAGGGAGAGGGAATCTGTGATTGGAGGAATTCTGAGTGAGGGAGAGAGGGAATCCGTATTGGAGGAGTTGTGAGTGAGGGAGGGAGGGAATCTGTGATTGGAGGAGTTGTGAGTTTTTGGGAGGAGAAATTTTGATAGGAGGAGTTGTGAGTGAGGGAGAGACGAATCTGTGATTGGAGGAGTTGTGAGCGAGAGTGTGGGAATCTGTGATTGGAGGATTTGTGAGTGGGGGAGAGGGAATCTGTGATTGGAGGAGTTGTGAGTGAGGGAGAGGGAATCTGCGACTGGAGGAGTAGTGAGTGAGGGAGAGGGAATCTGCGATTGGAGGAGTTGTGAGTGAGGGAGCGAGGGATTCTGTGATTGTAGGAGCTGTGAGTGATCGGGAGAGGGAATCTGTGATTGGAGGAGTTGTGAGTGAGGGAGAGAGGGAATCTGTGTTTGGAGGAGTTGTGAGCGAGGGAGAGGGAAACTTTGATTGGAGCAGATGTGAGTCAGGGAGCGAGGGAATCTGTGATTGGAGGAGTTGTGAGTGAGGGAGGGGGGAATCTGTGATTGGAGGAGTTGTGAGTGAGGGAGAGAGGGAATCTGTGATTGGAGGAGTTGTGAGTGAGGGAGAGAGGGAAACTGTGATTGGAGGAGGTGTGAGTCAGGGAGAGAGGGAATCTGTGATTGGAGGAGTTGTGAGTGAAGGACGGGGGAATCTGTGATTGGAGGAGTTGTGAGTGAGGGAGAGAGGGAATCTGTGATTGGAGGAGTTGTGAGTGAGGGAGAGAGGGAATCTGTGATTGGAGGAGTTGTGAGTGAAGGACGGGGGAATCTGTGATTGGAGTAGTTGTGAGTGAGGGTGAGGGGGAAACAGTGATTGGAGGAGCTGTGAGTGAGGGAGAGAGGGAAACTGTGATTGGAGGAGGTGTGAGTGAAGGACGGGGGAATCTGTGATTGGAGGAGTTGTGAGTGAGGGAGTGGGGTTTCTGTGATTGGAGGAGTGGCGAGTGAGGGAGTGGGGGATTCTGTGATTGGAGGAGATGTGAGTGAGCGGGAGAGGGAATCTGTGATTGGAGGAGTTGTGCGTGAGGGAGAGGGAATCTGTGATTGGAGGAGTTGTGAGTGATCGGGAGAGGGAATCTGTGATTGGAGGAATTCTGAGTGAGGGAGAGAGGGAATCTGTATTGGAGGAGTTGTGAGTGAGGGAGGGAGGGAATCTGTGATTGGAGGAGTTGTGAGTTTTTGGGAGCACAAATTTTGATGGGAGGAGTTGTGAGTGAGAGAGAGAGGGAATCTGTGATTGGAGGAGTTGTGAGTCAGGGAGAGAGGGAATCTGTGATTGGAGGAGATGTGAATGAGGGAGAGGGGGAATCTGTGATTGGAGGAGTTGTGAGTGAGGGAGAGAGGGAATCTGTGATTGGAGGAGTTGTGAGTCAGGGAGAGAGGGAATCTGTGATTGGAGGTGATGTGAATGAGGGAGAGGGGGAATCTGTGATTGGAGGAGTTGTGAGTGAGGGAGAGAGGGAATGTGTGATTGGAGGAGTTGTGAGTGAGGGAGAGAGGGAATCTGTGCTTGGAGGAGTTGTGAGTTAGCAGGAGACGGATTCTGTGATTTGAGGAGTTGTGAGTGAGGGAGAGGGAATCTGTGATTGGAGGAGTTGTGAGTGAGCGGGAGAGGGAATCTGTGATTGGAGGAGTTGTGAGTGAGGGAGAGAGGGAATCTGTGATTGGAGGAGTTGTGAGTGAGGGAGAGAGGGAATCTGTGCTTGGAGGAGTTGTGAGTTAGCAGGAGACGGATTCTGTGATTTGAGGAGTTGTGAGTGAGGGAGAGGGAATCTGTGATTGGAGGAATTCTGAGTGAGGGAGAGAGGGAATCCGTATTGGAGGAGTTGTGAGTGAGGGAGGGAGGGAATCTGTGATTGGAGGAGTTGTGAGTTTTTGGGAGGAGAAATTTTGATAGGAGGAGTTGTGAGTGAGGGAGAGACGAATCTGTGATTGGAGGAGTTGTGAGCGAGAGTGTGGGAATCTGTGATTGGAGGATTTGTGAGTGGGGGAGAGGGAATCTGTGATTGGAGGAGTTGTGAGTGAGGGAGAGGGAATCTGCGACAGGAGGAGTAGTGAGTGAGGGAGAGGGAATCTGCGATTGGAGGAGTTGTGAGTGAGGGAGCGAGGGATTCTGTGATTGTAGGAGCTGTGAGTGATCGGGAGAGGGAATCTGTGATTGGAGGAGTTGTGAGTGAGGGAGAGAGGGAATCTGTGTTTGGAGGAGTTGTGAGCGAGGGAGAGGGAAACTTTGATTGGAGCAGATGTCAGTCAGGGAGCGAGGGAATCTGTGATTGGAGGAGTTGTGAGTGAGGGAGGGGGGAATCTGTGATTGGAGGAGTTGTGAGTGAGGGAGAGAGGGAATCTGTGATTGGAGGAGTTGTGAGTGAGGGAGGGGGGAATCTGTGATTGGAGGAGTTGTGAGTGAGGGAGAGAGGGAATCTGTAATTGGAGGAGTTGTGAGTGAGGGAGAGAGGGAAACTGTGATTGGAGGAGGTGTGAGTCAGGGAGAGAGGGAATCTGTGATTGGAGGAGTTGTGAGTGAAGGACGGGGGAATCTGTGATTGGAGGAGTTGTGAGTGAGGGAGAGAGGGAATCTGTGATTGGAGGAGTTGTGAGTGAGGGAGAGAGGGAATCTGTGATTGGAGGAGTTGTGAGTGAAGGACGGGGGAATCTGTGATTGGAGTAGTTGTGAGTGAGGGTGAGGGGGAAACAGTGATTGGAGGAGCTGTGAGAGAGGGAGAGAGGGAAACTGTGATTGGAGGAGGTGTGAGTGAAGGACGGGGGAATCTGTGATTGGAGGAGTTGTGAGTGAGGGAGTGGGGTTTCTGTGATTGGAGGAGTGGCGAGTGAGGGAGTGGGGGATTCTGTGATTGGAGGAGATGTGAGTGAGCGGGAGAGGGAATCTGTGATTGGAGGAGTTGTGCGTGAGGGAGAGAGGGAATCTGTGATTGGAGGAGTTGTGAGTCAGGGAGAGAGGGAATCTGTGATTGGAGGAGATGTGAATGAGGGAGAGGGGGAATCTGTGATTGGAGGAGTTGTGAGTGAGGGAGAGAGGGAATCTGTGATTGGAGGAGTTGTGAGTGAGGGAGAGAGGGAATCTGTGATTGGAGGAGTTGTGAGTGAGGGAGAGAGGGAATCTGTGCTTGGAGGAGTTGTGAGTTAGCAGGAGACGGATTCTGTGATTTGAGGAGTTGTGAGTGAGGGAGAGGGAATCTGTGATTGGAGGAATTCTGAGTGAGGGAGAGAGGGAATCCGTATTGGAGGAGTTGTGAGTGAGGGAGGGAGGGAATCTGTGATTGGAGGAGTTGTGAGTTTTTGGGAGGAGAAATTTTGATAGGAGGAGTTGTGAGTGAGGGAGAGACGAATCTGTGATTGGAGGAGTTGTGAGCGAGAGTGTGGGAATCTGTGATTGGAGGATTTGTGAGTGGGGGAGAGGGAATCTGTGATTGGAGGAGTTGTGCGTGAGGGAGAGGGAATCTGCGACTGGAGGAGTAGTGAGTGAGGGAGAGGGAATCTGCGATTGGAGGAGTTGTGAGTGAGGGAGCGAGGGATTCTGTGATTGTAGGAGCTGTGAGTGATCGGGAGAGGGAATCTGTGATTGGAGGAGTTGTGAGTGAGGGAGAGAGGGAATCTGTGTTTGGAGGAGTTGTGAGCGAGGGAGAGGGAAACTTTGATTGGAGCAGATGTGAGTCAGGGAGCGAGGGAATCTGTGATTGGAGGAGTTGTGAGTGAGGGAGGGGGGAATCTGTGATTGGAGGAGTTGTGAGTGAGGGAGAGAGGGAATCTGTGATTGGAGGAGTTGTGAGTGAGGGAGAGAGGGAAACTGTGATTGGAGGAGGTGTGAGTCAGGGAGAGAGGGAATCTGTGATTGGAGGAGTTGTGAGTGAAGGACGGGGGAATCTGTGATTGGAGGAGTTGTGAGTGAGGGAGAGAGGGAATCTGTGATTGGAGGAGTTGTGAGTGAGGGAGAGAGGGAATCTGTGATTGGAGGAGTTGTGAGTGAAGGACGGGGGAATCTGTGATTGGAGTAGTTGTGAGTGAGGGTGAGGGGGAAACAGTGATTGGAGGAGCTGTGAGTGAGGGAGAGCGGGAATCTGTGATTGGAGGAGTTGTGAGTGAGGGAGAGAGGGAAACTGTGATTGGAGGAGGTGTGAGTGAAGGACGGGGGAATCTGTGATTGGAGGAGTTGTGAGTGAGGGAGTGGGGTTTCTGTGATTGGAGGAGTGGCGAGTGAGGGAGTGGGGGATTCTGTGATTGGAGGAGATGTGAGTGAGCGGGAGAGGGAATCTGTGATTGGAGGAGTTGTGCGTGAGGGAGAGGGAATCTGTGATTGGAGGAGTTGTGAGTGATCGGGAGAGGGAATCTGTGATTGGAGGAATTCTGAGTGAGGGAGAGAGGGAATCTGTATTGCAGGAGTTGTGAGTGAGGGAGGGAGGGAATCTGTGATTGGAGGAGTTGTGAGTTTTTGGGAGCACAAATTTTGATGGGAGGAGTTGTGAGTGAGAGAGAGAGGGAATCTGTGATTGCAGGAGTTGTGAGTGAGGGAGAGGGAATCTGCAATTGGCGGAGTTGTGAGTGAGGGAGAGAGGGAATCTGTGATTGGAGGAGTTGTGAGTCAGGGAGAGAGGGAATCTGTGATTGGAGGAGATGTGAATGAGGGAGAGGGGGAATCTGTGATTGGAGGAGTTGTGAGTGAGGGAGAGAGGGAATCTGTGATTGGAGGAGTTGTGAGTGAGGGAGAGAGGGAATCTGTGCTTGGAGGAGTTGTGAGTTAGCAGGAGACGGATTCTGTGAATTTAGGAGTTGTGAGTGCGGGAGAGGGAATCTGTGGTTGGAGGAGTTGTGAGTGAGCGGGAGAGGGAATCTGTGATTGGAGGAGTTGTGAGTGAGGGAGAGGGAATCTGCGATTGGAGGAGTTGTGAGTGAGGGAGAGGGAATCTGCGATTGGAGGAGTTGTGAGTGATCGGGAGAGGGAATCTGTGATTGGAGGAGTTGTGAGTGAGGGAGCGAGGGATTCTGTGATTGTAGGAGCTGTGAGTGATCGGGAGAGGGAATCTGTGATTGGAGGAGTTGTGAGTGAGGGAGAGAGGGAATCTGTGTTTGGAGGAGTTGTGAGCGAGGGAGAAGGAAATTTTGATTGGAGCAGATGTGAGTCAGGGAGCGAGGGAATCTGTGATTGGAGGAGTTGTGAGTGAGGGAGGGGGGAATCTGTGATTGGAGGAGTTGTGAGTGAGGGAGAGAGGGAATCTGTGATTGGAGGAGTTGTGAGTGAGGGAGAGAGGGAAACTGTGATTGGAGGAGGTGTGAGTCAGGGAGAGAGGGAATCTGTGATTGGAGGAGTTGTGAGTGAAGGACGGGGGAATCTGTGATTGGAGGAGTTATGTGTGAGGGAGAGAGGGAATCTGTGATTGGAGGAGTTGTGAGTGAGGGAGAGAGGGAATCTGTGATTGGAGGAGTTGTGAGTGAAGGACGGGGGAATCTGTGATTGGAGCAGTTGTGAGTGAGGGTGAGGGGGAAACAGTGATTGGAGGAGCTGTGAGTGAGGGAGAGAGGGAATCAGTGATTGGAGGAGTTGTGAGTGAGGGAGAGAGGGAAACTGTGATTGGAGGAGGTGTGAGTGAAGGACGGGGCAATCTGTGATTGGAGGAGTTGTGAGTGAGAGAGTGGGTTTTCTGTGATTGGAGGAGTTGTGAGTGAGGGAGTGGGGGATTCTGTGATTGGAGGAGATGTGAGTGAGCGGGAGAGGGAATCTGTGATTGGAGGAGTTGTGCGTGAGGGAGAGGGAATCTGCGATTGGAGGAGTTGTGAGTGATCGGGAGAGGGAATCTGTGATTGGAGGAATTCTGAGTGAGGGAGAGAGGGAATCTGTATTGGAGGAGTTGTGAGTGAGGGAGGGAGGGAATCTGTGATTGGAGGAGTTGTGAGTTTTTGGGAGCAGAAATTTTGATGGGAGGAGTTGTGAGTGAGAGAGAGAGGGAATCTGTGATTGGAGGAGTTGTGAGTCAGGGAGAGAGGGAATCTGTGATTGGAGGAGATGTGAATGAGGGAGAGGGGGAATCTGTGATTGGAGGAGTTGTGAGTGAGGGAGAGAGGGAATCTGTGATTGGAGGAGTTGTGAGTCAGGGAGAGAGGGAATCTGTGATTGGAGGTGATGTGAATGAGGGAGAGGGGGAATCTGTGATTGGAGGAGTTGTGAGTGAGGGAGAGAGGGAATGTGTGATTGGAGGAGTTGTGAGTGAGGGAGAGAGGGAATCTGTGCTTGGAGGAGTTGTGAGTTAGCAGGAGACGGATTCTGTGATTTGAGGAGTTGTGAGTGAGGGAGAGGGAATCTGTGATTGGAGGAGTTGTGAGTGAGCGGGAGAGGGAATCTGTGATTGGAGGAGTTGTGAGTGAGGGAGAGAGGGAATCTGTGATTGGAGGAGTTGTGAGTGAGGGAGAGAGGGAATCTGTGCTTGGAGGAGTTGTGAGTTAGCAGGAGACGGATTCTGTGATTTGAGGAGTTGTGAGTGAGGGAGAGGGAATCTGTGATTGGAGGAATTCTGAGTGAGGGAGAGAGGGAATCCGTATTGGAGGAGTTGTGAGTGAGGGAGGGAGGGAATCTGTGATTGGAGGAGTTGTGAGTTTTTGGGAGGAGAAATTTTGATAGGAGGAGTTGTGAGTGAGGGAGAGACGAATCTGTGATTGGAGGAGTTGTGAGCGAGAGTGTGGGAATCTGTGATTGGAGGATTTGTGAGTGGGGGAGAGGGAATCTGTGATTGGAGGAGTTGTGAGTGAGGGAGAGGGAATCTGCGACTGGAGGAGTAGTGAGTGAGGGAGAGGGAATCTGCGATTGGAGGAGTTGTGAGTGAGGGAGCGAGGGATTCTGTGATTGTAGGAGCTGTGAGTGATCGGGAGAGGGAATCTGTGATTGGAGGAGTTGTGAGTGAGGGAGAGAGGGAATCTGTGTTTGGAGGAGTTGTGAGCGAGGGAGAGGGAAACTTTGATTGGAGCAGATGTGAGTCAGGGAGCGAGGGAATCTGTGATTGGAGGAGTTGTGAGTGAGGGAGGGGGGAATCTGTGATTGGAGGAGTTGTGAGTGAGGGAGAGAGGGAATCTGTGATTGGAGGAGTTGTGAGTGAGGGAGAGAGGGAAACTGTGATTGGAGGAGGTGTGAGTCAGGGAGAGAGGGAATCTGTGATTGGAGGAGTTGTGAGTGAAGGACGGGGGAATCTGTGATTGGAGGAGTTGTGAGTGAGGGAGAGAGGGAATCTGTGATTGGAGGAGTTGTGAGTGAGGGAGAGAGGGAATCTGTGATTGGAGGAGTTGTGAGTGAAGGACGGGGGAATCTGTGATTGGAGTAGTTGTGAGTGAGGGTGAGGGGGAAACAGTGATTGGAGGAGCTGTGAGTGAGGGAGAGAGGGAAACTGTGATTGGAGGAGGTGTGAGTGAAGGACGGGGGAATCTGTGATTGGAGGAGTTGTGAGTGAGGGAGTGGGGTTTCTGTGATTGGAGGAGTGGCGAGTGAGGGAGTGGGGGATTCTGTGATTGGAGGAGATGTGAGTGAGCGGGAGAGGGAATCTGTGATTGGAGGAGTTGTGCGTGAGGGAGAGGGAATCTGTGATTGGAGGAGTTGTGAGTGATCGGGAGAGGGAATCTGTGATTGGAGGAATTCTGAGTGAGGGAGAGAGGGAATCTGTATTGGAGGAGTTGTGAGTGAGGGAGGGAGGGAATCTGTGATTGGAGGAGTTGTGAGTTTTTGGGAGCACAAATTTTGATGGGAGGAGTTGTGAGTGAGAGAGAGAGGGAATCTGTGATTGGAGGAGTTGTGAGTCAGGGAGAGAGGGAATCTGTGATTGGAGGAGATGTGAATGAGGGAGAGGGGGAATCTGTGATTGGAGGAGTTGTGAGTGAGGGAGAGAGGGAATCTGTGATTGGAGGAGTTGTGAGTCAGGGAGAGAGGGAATCTGTGATTGGAGGTGATGTGAATGAGGGAGAGGGGGAATCTGTGATTGGAGGAGTTGTGAGTGAGGGAGAGAGGGAATGTGTGATTGGAGGAGTTGTGAGTTAGGGAGAGAGGGAATCTGTGCTTGGAGGAGTTGTGAGTTAGCAGGAGACGGATTCTGTGATTTGAGGTGTTGTGAGTGAGGGAGAGGGAATCTGTGATTGGAGGAGTTGTGAGTGAGCGGGAGAGGGAATCTGTGATTGGAGGAGTTGTGAGTGAGGGAGAGAGGGAATCTGTGATTGGAGGAGTTGTGAGTGAGGGAGAGAGGGAATCTGTGCTTGGAGGAGTTGTGAGTTAGCAGGAGACGTATTCTGTGATTTGAGGAGTTGTGAGTGAGGGAGAGGGAATCTGTGATTGGAGGAATTCTGAGTGAGGGAGAGAGGGAATCCGTATTGGAGGAGTTGTGAGTGAGGGAGGGAGGGAATCTGTGATTGGAGGAGTTGTGAGTTTTTGGGAGGAGAAATTTTGATAGGAGGAGTTGTGAGTGAGGGAGAGACGAATCTGTGATTGGAGGAGTTGTGAGCGAGAGTGTGGGAATCTGTGATTGGAGGATTTGTGAGTGGGGGAGAGGGAATCTGTGATTGGAGGAGTTGTGAGTGAGGGAGAGGGAATCTGCGACTGGAGGAGTAGTGAGTGAGGGAGAGGGAATCTGCGATTGGAGGAGTTGTGAGTGAGGGAGCGAGGGATTCTGTGATTGTAGGAGCTGTGAGTGATCGGGAGAGGGAATCTGTGATTGGAGGAGTTGTGAGTGAGGGAGAGAGGGAATCTGTGTTTGGAGGAGTTGTGAGCGAGGGAGAGGGAAACTTTGATTGGAGCAGATGTGAGTCAGGGAGCGAGGGAATCTGTGATTGGAGGAGTTGTGAGTGAGGGAGGGGGGAATCTGTGATTGGAGGAGTTGTGAGTGAGGGAGAGAGGGAATCTGTGATTGGAGGAGTTGTGAGTGAGGGAGAGAGGGAAACTGTGATTGGAGGAGGTGTGAGTCAGGGAGAGAGGGAATCTGTGATTGGAGGAATTGTGAGTGAAGGACGGGGGAATCTGTGATTGGAGGAGTTGTGAGTGAGGGAGAGAGGGAATCTGTGATTGGAGGAGTTGTGAGTGAGGGAGAGAGGGAATCTGTGATTGGAGGAGTTGTGAGTGAAGGACGGGGGAATCTGTGATTGGAGTAGTTGTGAGTGAGGGTGAGGGGGAAACAGTGATTGGAGGAGCTGTGAGTGAGGGAGAGAGGGAAACTGTGATTGGAGGAGGTGTGAGTGAAGGACGGGGGAATCTGTGATTGGAGGAGTTGTGAGTGAGGGAGTGGGGTTTCTGTGATTGGAGGAGTGGCGAGTGAGGGAGTGGGGGATTCTGTGATTGGAGGAGATGTGAGTGAGCGGGAGAGGGAATCTGTGATTGGAGGAGTTGTGCGTGAGGGAGAGGGAATCTGTGATTGGAGGAGTTGTGAGTGAGTGAGAGAGGGAAACTGTGATTGGAGGAGGTGTGAGTGAAGGACGGGGGAATCTGTGATTGGAGGAGTTGTGAGTGAGGGAGTGGGGTTTCTGTGATTGGAGGAGTGGCGAGTGAGGGAGTGGGGGATTCTGTGATTGGAGGAGATGTGAGTGAGCGGGAGAGGGAATCTGTGATTGGAGGAGTTGTGCGTGAGGGAGAGGGAATCTGTGATTGGAGGAGTTGTGAGTGATCGGGAGAGGGAATCTGTGATTGGAGGAATTCTGAGTGAGGGAGAGAGGGAATCTGTATTGGAGGAGTTGTGAGTGAGGGAGGGAGGGAATCTGTGATTGGAGGAGTTGTGAGTTTTTGGGAGCACAAATTTTGATGGGAGGAGTTGTGAGTGAGAGAGAGAGGGAATCTGAGATTGCAGGAGTTGTGAGTGAGGGAGAGGGAATCTGCAATTGGCGGAGTTGTGAGTGAGGGAGAGAGGGAATCTGTGATTGGAGGAGTTGTGAGTCAGGGAGAGAGGGAATCTGTGATTGGAGGAGATGTGAATGAGGGAGAGGGGGAATCAGTGATTGGAGGAGTTGTGAGTGAGGGAGAGAGGGAATCTGTGATTGGAGGAGTTGTGAGTGAGGGAGAGAGGGAATCTGTGCTTGGAGGAGTTGTGAGTTAGCAGGAGACGGATTCTGTGAATTGAGGAGTTGTGAGTGAGGGAGAGGGAATCTGTGGTTGGAGGAGTTGTGAGTGAGCGGGAGAGGGAATCTGTGATTGGAGGAGTTGTGAGTGAGGGAGAGGGAATCTGCGATTGGAGGAGTTGTGAGTGAGGGAGAGGGAATCTGCGATTGGAGGAGTTGTGAGTGATCGGGAGAGGGAATCTGTGATTGGAGGAGTTGTGAGTGAGGGAGCGAGGGATTCTGTGATTGTAGGAGCTGTGAGTGATCGGGAGAGGGAATCTGTGATTGGAGGAGTTGTGAGTGAGGGAGAGAGGGAATCTGTGTTTGGAGGAGTTGTGAGCGAGGGAGAAGGAAATTTGATTGGAGCAGATGTGAGTCAGGGAGCGAGGGAATCTGTGATTGGAGGAGTTGTGAGTGAGGGAGGGGGGAATCTGTGATTGGAGGAGTTGTGAGTGAGGGAGAGAGGGAATCTGTGATTGGAGGAGTTGTGAGTGAGGGAGAGAGGGAAACTGTGATTGGAGGAGGTGTGAGTCAGGGAGAGAGGGAATCTGTGATTGGAGGAGTTGTGAGTGAAGGATGGGGGAATCTGTGATTGGAGGAGTTAAGTGTGAGGGAGAGAGGGAATCTGTGATTGGAGGAGTTGTGAGTGAGGGAGAGAGGGAATCTGTGATTGGAGGAGTTGTGAGTGAAGGACGGGGGAATCTGTGATTGGAGCAGTTGTGAGTGAGGGTGAGGGGGAAACAGTGATTGGAGGAGCTGTGAGTGAGGGAGAGAGGGAATCAGTGATTGGAGGAGTTGTGAGTGAGGGAGAGAGGGAAACTGTGATTGGAGGAGGTGTGAGTGAAGGACGGGGCAATCTGTGATTGGAGGAGTTGTGAGTGAGAGAGTGGGTTTTCTGTGATTGGAGGAGTTGTGAGTGAGGGAGTGGGGGATTCTGTGATTGGAGGAGATGTGAGTGAGCGGGAGAGGGAATCTGTGATTGGAGGAGTTGTGCGTGAGGGAGAGGGAATCTGCGATTGGAGGAGTTGTGAGTGATCGGGAGAGGGAATCTGTGATTGGAGGAATTCTGAGTGAGGGAGAGAGGGAATCTGTATTGGAGGAGTTGTGAGTGAGGGAGGGAGGGAATCTGTGATTGGAGGAGTTGTGAGTTTTTGGGAGCAGAAATTTTGATGGGCGGAGTTGTGAGTGAGAGAGAGAGGGAATCTGTGATTGGAGGAGTTGTGAGTCAGGGAGAGAGGGAATCTGTGATTGGAGGAGATGTGAATGAGGGAGAGGGGGAATCTGTGATTGGAGGAGTTGTGAGTGAGGGAGAGAGGGAATCTGTGATTGGAGGAGTTGTGAGTCAGGGAGAGAGGGAATCTGTGATTGGAGGTGATGTGAATGAGGGAGAGGGGGAATCTGTGATTGGAGGAGTTGTGAGTGAGGGAGAGAGGGAATGTGTGATTGGAGGAGTTGTGAGTGAGGGAGAGAGGGAATCTGTGCTTGGAGGAGTTGTGAGTTAGCAGGAGACGGATTCTGTGATTTGAGGAGTTGTGAGTGAGGGAGAGGGAATCTGTGATTGGAGGAGTTGTGAGTGAGCGGGAGAGGGAATCTGTGATTGGAGGAGTTGTGAGTGAGGGAGAGAGGGAATCTGTGATTGGAGGAGTTGTGAGTGAGGGAGAGAGGGAATCTGTGCTTGGAGGAGTTGTGAGTTAGCAGGAGACGGATTCTGTGATTTGAGGAGTTGTGAGTGAGGGAGAGGGAATCTGTGATTGGAGGAATTCTGAGTGAGGGAGAGAGGGAATCCGTATTGGAGGAGTTGTGAGTGAGGGAGGGAGGGAATCTGTGATTGGAGGAGTTGTGAGTTTTTGGGAGGAGAAATTTTGATAGGAGGAGTTGTGAGTGAGGGAGAGACGAATCTGTGATTGGAGGAGTTGTGAGCGAGAGTGTGGGAATCTGTGATTGGAGGATTTGTGAGTGGGGGAGAGGGAATCTGTGATTGGAGGAGTTGTGAGTGAGGGAGAGGGAATCTGCGACTGGAGGAGTAGTGAGTGAGGGAGAGGGAATCTGCGATTGGAGGAGTTGTGAGTGAGGGAGCGAGGGATTCTGTGATTGTAGGAGCTGTGAGTGATCGGGAGAGGGAATCTGTGATTGGAGGAGTTGTGAGTGAGGGAGAGAGGGAATCTGTGTTTGGAGGAGTTGTGAGCGAGGGAGAGGGAAACTTTGATTGGAGCAGATGTGAGTCAGGGAGCGAGGGAATCTGTGATTGGAGGAGTTGTGAGTGAGGGAGGGGGGAATCTGTGATTGGAGGAGTTGTGAGTGAGGGAGAGAGGGAATCTGTGATTGGAGGAGTTGTGAGTGAGGGAGAGAGGGAAACTGTGATTGGAGGAGGTGTGAGTCAGGGAGAGAGGGAATCTGTGATTGGAGGAGTTGTGAGTGAAGGACGGGGGAATCTGTGATTGGAGGAGTTGTGAGTGAGGGAGAGAGGGAATCTGTGATTGGAGGAGTTGTGAGTGAGGGAGAGAGGGAATCTGTGATTGGAGGAGTTGTGAGTGAAGGACGGGGGAATCTGTGATTGGAGTAGTTGTGAGTGAGGGTGAGGGGGAAACAGTGATTGGAGGAGCTGTGAGTGAGGGAGAGAGGGAAACTGTGATTGGAGGAGGTGTGAGTGAAGGACGGGGGAATCTGTGATTGGAGGAGTTGTGAGTGAGGGAGTGGGGTTTCTGTGATTGGAGGAGTGGCGAGTGAGGGAGTGGGGGATTCTGTGATTGGAGGAGATGTGAGTGAGCGGGAGAGGGAATCTGTGATTGGAGGAGTTGTGCGTGAGGGAGAGGGAATCTGTGATTGGAGGAGTTGTGAGTGATCGGGAGAGGGAATCTGTGATTGGAGGAATTCTGAGTGAGGGAGAGAGGGAATCTGTATTGGAGGAGTTGTGAGTGAGGGAGGGAGGGAATCTGTGATTGGAGGAGTTGTGAGTTTTTGGGAGCACAAATTTTGATGGGAGGAGTTGTGAGTGAGAGAGAGAGGGAATC
This sequence comes from Isurus oxyrinchus, assembly GCA_026770705.1. Taxonomy (NCBI): domain Eukaryota; kingdom Metazoa; phylum Chordata; class Chondrichthyes; order Lamniformes; family Lamnidae; genus Isurus; species Isurus oxyrinchus. The sequence goes on from JANJGN010000014.1 coordinate 10,336,834, forward strand.
TGTGATTGGAGGAGTTGTGAGTCAGGGAGAGAGGGAATCTGTGATTGGAGGAGATGTGAATGAGGGAGAGGGGGAATCTGTGATTGGAGGAGTTGTGAGTGAGGGAGAGAGGGAATCTGTGATTGGAGGAGTTGTGAGTCAGGGAGAGAGGGAATCTGTGATTGGAGGTGATGTGAATGAGGGAGAGGGGGAATCTGTGATTGGAGGAGTTGTGAGTGAGGGAGAGAGGGAATCTGTGCTTGGAGGAGTTGTGAGTTAGCAGGAGACGGATTCTGTGATTTGAGGAGTTGTGAGTGAGGGAGAGGGAATCTGTGATTGGAGGAGTTGTGAGTGAGCGGGAGAGGGAATCTGTGATTGGAGGAGTTGTGAGTGAGGGAGAGAGGGAATCTGTGATTGGAGGAGTTGTGAGTGAGGGAGAGAGGGAATCTGTGCTTGGAGTAGTTGTGAGTTAGCAGGAGACGGATTCTGTGATTTGAGGAGTTGTGAGTGAGGGAGAGGGAATCTGTGATTGGAGGAATTCTGAGTGAGGGAGAGAGGGAATCCGTATTGGAGGAGTTGTGAGTGAGGGAGGGAGGGAATCTGTGATTGGAGGAGTTGTGAGTTTTTGGGAGGAGAAATTTTGATAGGAGGAGTTGTGAGTGAGGGAGAGACGAATCTGTGATTGGAGGAGTTGTGAGCGAGAGTGTGGGAATCTGTGATTGGAGGATTTGTGAGTGGGGGAGAGGGAATCTGTGATTGGAGGAGTTGTGAGTGAGGGAGAGGGAATCTGCGACTGGAGGAGTAGTGAGTGAGGGAGAGGGAATCTGCGATTGGAGGAGTTGTGAGTGAGGGAGCGAGGGAATCTGTGTTTGGAGGAGTTGTGAGCGAGGGAGAGAGGGAATCTGTGTTTGGAGGAGTTGTGAGCGAGGGAGAGGGAAACTTTGATTGGAGCAGATGTGAGTCAGGGAGCGAGGGAATCTGTGATTGGAGGAGTTGTGAGTGAGGGAGGGGGGAATCTGTGATTGGAGGAGTTGTGAGTGAGGGAGAGAGGGAATCTGTGATTGGAGGAGTTGTGAGTGAGGGAGAGAGGGAAACTGTGATTGGAGGAGGTGTGAGTCAGGGAGAGAGGGAATCTGTGATTGGAGGAGTTGTGAGTGAAGGACGGGGGAATCTGTGATTGGAGGAGTTGTGAGTGAGGGAGAGAGGGAATCTGTGATTGGAGGAGTTGTGAGTGAGGGAGAGAGGGAATCTGTGATTGGAGGAGTTGTGAGTGAAGGACGGGGGAATCTGTGATTGGAGTAGTTGTGAGTGAGGGTGAGGGGGAAACAGTGATTGGAGGAGCTGTGAGTGAGGGAGAGCGGGAATCTGTGATTGGAGGAGTTGTGAGTGAGGGAGAGAGGGAAACTGTGATTGGAGGAGGTGTGAGTGAAGGACGGGGGAATCTGTGATTGGAGGAGTTGTGAGTGAGGGAGTGGGGTTTCTGTGATTGGAGGAGTGGCGAGTGAGGGAGTGGGGGATTCTGTGATTGGAGGAGATGTGAGTGAGCGGGAGAGGGAATCTGTGATTGGAGGAGTTGTGCGTGAGGGAGAGGGAATCTGTGATTGGAGGAGTTGTGAGTGATCGGGAGAGGGAATCTGTGATTGGAGGAATTCTGAGTGAGGGAGAGAGGGAATCTGTATTGGAGGAGTTGTGAGTGAGGGAGGGAGGGAATCTGTGATTGGAGGAGTTGAGAGTTTTTGGGAGCACAAATTTTGATGGGAGGAGTTGTGACTGAGAGAGAGAGGGAATCTGTGATTGCAGGAGTAGTGAGTGAGGGAGAGGGAATCTGCAATTGGCGGAGTTGTGAGTGAGGGAGAGAGGGAATCTGTGATTGGAGGAGTTGTGAGTCAGGGAGAGAGGGAATCTGTGATTGGAGGAGATGTGAATGAGGGAGAGGGGAATCTGTGATTGGAGGAGTTGTGAGTGAGGGAGAGAGGGAATCTGTGATTGGAGGAGTTGTGAGTGAGGGAGAGAGGGAATCTGTGCTTGGAGGAGTTGTGAGTGATCGGGAGAGGGAATCTGTGATTGGAGGAGTTGTGAGTGAGGGAGCGAGGGATTCTGTGATTGTAGGAGCTGTGAGTGATCGGGAGAGGGAATCTGTGATTGGAGGAGTTGTGAGTGAGGGAGAGAGGGAATCTGTGTTTGGAGGAGTTGTGAGCGAGGGAGAAGGAAATTTGATTGGAGCAGATGTGAGTCAGGGAGCGAGGGAATCTGTGATTGGAGGAGTTGTGAGTGAGGGAGGGGGGAATCTGTGATTGGAGGAGTTGTGAGTGAGGGAGAGAGGGAATCTGTGATTGGAGGAGTTGTGAGTGAGGGAGAGAGGGAAACTGTGATTGGAGGAGGTGTGAGTCAGGGAGAGAGGGAATCTGTGATTGGAGGAGTTGTGAGTGAAGGACGGGGGAATCTGTGATTGGAGGAGTTATGTGTGAGGGAGAGAGGGAATCTGTGATTGGAGGAGTTGTGAGTGAGGGAGAGAGGGAATCTGTGATTGGAGGAGTTGTGAGTGAAGGACGGGGGAATCTGTGATTGGAGCAGTTGTGAGTGAGGGTGAGGGGGAAACAGTGATTGGAGGAGCTGTGAGTGAGGGAGTGAGGGAATCAGTGATTGGAGGAGTTGTGAGTGAGGGAGAGAGGGAAACTGTGATTGGAGGAGGTGTGACTGAAGGACGGGGCAATCTGTGATTGGAGGAGTTGTGAGTGAGAGAGTGGGTTTTCTGTGATTGGAGGAGTTGTGAGTGAGGGAGTGGGGGATTCTGTGATTGGAGGAGATGTGAGTGAGCGGGAGAGGGAATCTGTGATTGGAGGAGTTGTGCGTGAGGGAGAGGGAATCTGCGATTGGAGGAGTTGTGAGTGATCGGGAGAGGGAATCTGTGATTGGAGGAATTCTGAGTGAGGGAGAGAGGGAATCTGTATTGGAGGAGTTGTGAGTGAGGGAGGGAGGGAATCTGTGATTGGAGGAGTTGAGAGTTTTTGGGAGCACAAATTTTGATGGGAGGAGTTGTGACTGAGAGAGAGAGGGAATCTGTGATTGCAGGAGTAGTGAGTGAGGGAGAGGGAATCTGCAATTGGCGGAGTTGTGAGTGAGGGAGAGAGGGAATCTGTGATTGGAGGAGTTGTGAGTCAGGGAGAGAGGGAATCTGTGATTGGAGGAGATGTGAATGAGGGAGAGGGGAATCTGTGATTGGAGGAGTTGTGAGTGAGGGAGAGAGGGAATCTGTGATTGGAGGAGTTGTGAGTGAGGGAGAGAGGGAATCTGTGCTTGGAGGAGTTGTGAGTGATCGGGAGAGGGAATCTGTGATTGGAGGAGTTGTGAGTGAGGGAGCGAGGGATTCTGTGATTGTAGGAGCTGTGAGTGATCGGGAGAGGGAATCTGTGATTGGAGGAGTTGTGAGTGAGGGAGAGAGGGAATCTGTGTTTGGAGGAGTTGTGAGCGAGGGAGAAGGAAATTTGATTGGAGCAGATGTGAGTCAGGGAGCGAGGGAATCTGTGATTGGAGGAGTTGTGAGTGAGGGAGGGGGGAATCTGTGATTGGAGGAGTTTTGAGTGAGGGAGAGAGGGAATCTGTGATTGGAGGAGTTGTGAGTGAGGGAGAGAGGGAAACTGTGATTGGAGGAGGTGTGAGTCAGGGAGAGAGGGAATCTGTGATTGGAGGAGTTGTGAGTGAAGGACGGGGGAATCTGTGATTGGAGGAGTTATGTGTGAGGGAGAGAGGGAATCTGTGATTGGAGGAGTTGTGAGTGAGGGAGAGAGGGAATCTGTGATTGGAGGAGTTGTGAGTGAAGGACGGGGGAATCTGTGATTGGAGCAGTTGTGAGTGAGGGTGAGGGGGAAACAGTGATTGGAGGAGCTGTGAGTGAGGGAGTGAGGGAATCAGTGATTGGAGGAGTTGTGAGTGAGGGAGAGAGGGAAACTGTGATTGGAGGAGGTGTGACTGAAGGACGGGGCAATCTGTGATTGGAGGAGTTGTGAGTGAGAGAGTGGGTTTTCTGTGATTGGAGGAGTTGTGAGTGAGGGAGTGGGGGATTCTGTGATTGGAGGAGATGTGAGTGAGCGGGAGAGGGAATCTGTGATTGGAGGAGTTGTGCGTGAGGGAGAGGGAATCTGCGATTGGAGGAGTTGTGAGTGATCGGGAGAGGGAATCTGTGATTGGAGGAATTCTGAGTGAGGGAGAGAGGGAATCTGTATTGGAGGAGTTGTGAGTGAGGGAGGGAGGGAATCTGTGATTGGAGGAGTTGTGAGTTTTTGGGAGCAGAAATTTTGATGGGAGGAGTTGTGAGTGAGAGAGAGAGGGAATCTGTGATTGGAGGAGTTGTGAGTCAGGGAGAGAGGGAATCTGTGATTGGAGGAGATGTGAATGAGGGAGAGGGGGAATCTGTGATTGGAGGAGTTGTGAGTGAGGGAGAGAGGGAATCTGTGATTGGAGGAGTTGTGAGTCAGGGAGAGAGGGAATCTGTGATTGGAGGTGATGTGAATGAGGGAGAGGGGGAATCTGTGATTGGAGGAGTTGTGAGTGAGGGAGAGAGGGAATGTGTGATTGGAGGAGTTGTGAGTGAGGGAGAGAGGGAATCTGTGCTTGGAGGAGTTGTGAGTTAGCAGGAGACGGATTCTGTGATTTGAGGAGTTGTGAGTGAGGGAGAGGGAATCTGTGATTGGAGGAGTTGTGAGTGAGCGGGAGAGGGAATCTGTGATTGGAGGAGTTGTGAGTGAGGGAGAGGGAATCTGCGATTGGAGGAGTTGTGAGTGAGGGAGAGGGAATCTGCGATTGGAGGAATTGTGAGTGATCGGGAGAGGGAATCTGTGATTGGAGGAGTTGTGAGTGAGGGAGCGAGGGATTCTGTGATTGTAGGAGCTGTGAGTGATCGGGAGAGGGAATCTGTAATTGGAGGAGTTGTGAGTGAGGGAGAGAGGGAATCTGTGATTGGAGGAGTTGTGAGCGAGGGAGAGGGAAACTTTGATTGGAGCAGATGTGAGTCAGGGAGCGAGGGAATCTGTGATTGGAGGAGTTGTGAGTGAAGGACGGGGGAATCTGTGATTGGAGGAGTTCTGAGTGAGGGAGAGAGGGAATCTGTGATTGGAGGAGTTGTGAGTCAGGGAGAGAAGGAATCTGTGATTGGAGGAGTTGTGAGTGAGGGAGGGGGGAATCTGTGATTGGAGGAGTTGTGAGTGAGGGAGAGAGGGAATCTGTGATTGGAGGAGTTGTGAGTGAGGGTGAGAGGGAAACTGTGATTGGAGGAGGTGTGAGTCAGGGAGAGAGGGAATCTGTGATTGGAGGAGTTGTGAGTGAAGGACGGGGGAATCTGTGATTGGAGGAGTTGTGAGTGAGGGAGAGAGGGAATCTGTGATTGGAGATCTTGTGAGTGAGGGAGAGAGGGAATCTGTGATTGGAGGAGTTGTGAGTGAAAGACGGGGGAATCTGTGATTGGAGTAGTTGTGAGTGAGGGTGAGGGGGAAACAGTGATTGGAGGAGCTGTGAGTGAGGGAGAGCGGGAATCTGTGATTGGAGGAGGTGTGAGTGAAGGACGGGGGAATCTGTGATTGGAGGAGTTGTGATTGAGGGAGAGAGGGAATCTGTGATTGGAGGAGCTGTGAGTCAGGGAGAGAGGCAAACTGTGTTAGGAGGTGTGAGTCAGGGAGAGAGGGAATCTGTGATTGGAGGAGTTGTGTGTTAGGGAGAGAGGGAATCTGTGATTGGAGGAGTTGTGAGTGAAGGATGGGGGAATCTGTGAATGGAGGAGTTGTGAGTGAGGGAGAGAGGGAATCTGTGATTGGAGGAGTTGTGAGTGAGGGTGAGGGGGAAACAGTGATTGGAGGAGCTGTGAGTGAGGGAGAGAGGGAATCTGTGATTGTAGGAGTTGTGAGTGATGGAGAGAGGGAATCTGTGATTGGAGGAGTTGTGAGTGATGGAGAGAGGGAATCTGCGATTGGAGGAGATGTGAGTGAGCGGGAGAGGGAATCTGTGATTGGAGGAGTTGTGAGTGAGGGAGAGAGGGAATCTGTGATTGGAGGACTTGTGAGTGAGGGTTGGGGAATCAGTGATTGGAGGAGATGTGAGTGAGCGGGAGGGGGAATCGGTGATTGGAGGAGTTGTGAGTGATGGAGAGAGGGAATCTTTGATTGGAGGAGTTGTGAGTGAGGGAGAGGGGGAATCTGTGATTGGAGGAATTGTGAGTGAGGGAGAGAGGGAATCTGTGATTGGAGGAGATGTGAGTCTGCGGGAGAGGGAATCTGTGATTGGAGGAGTTGTGAGTGAGGGAGAGAGTGAATCTGTGATTGGAGGAGTTGTGAGTGAGGGAGAGAGGGAATCTGTGATTGGAGGAAATGTGAGTGAGGGAGAGAGTGAATCTGTGATTGGAGGAGATGTGAGTCTGCGGGAGATGGAATCTGTGATTGGACGAGTTGTGAGTGAGGGAGAGGCAATCTGTGATTGGATGAGTTTTGACTGAGGGAGAGGAGGAATCTTTGATTGGAGGACTTGTGAGCGAGAGTGAGGGAATCTTTGATTGGAGCAGTTGTGAGCGAGGGAGAGAGGGAAACTGTGATTGGAGGAGTTGTGATTGAGGGAGAGGGGGAATGTCTGATTGGAGGGGTTGTGAGCAAGGGAGAGAGTGAATCTGTGATTGGAGGAGTTGTGAGTGAGGGAGAGAGGGAATCTGTGATTGGAGAAGTTGTGAGTGAGGGAGAGGCAATCTGTGATTTGAGGAGTTATGAGTGAGGGAGTGGGGGATTCTGTGATTGGAGGAGTTGTGAGTGAGCGGGAGAGGGAATCTGTGATTGGAGGATTTGTAAGTTAGCGGGAGGGGGAATCAGTGATTGGAGGAGTTGTGAGTGCGGGAGGGAGGGTATGTGTGTTTGGTGGAGTTGTGAGTGAGGGAGAGAGGGAATCTGTGATTGGAGGAGTTGTGAGTGATTGATAGAGGGAATCAGTGATTGGAGGAGTTGTGAGTTAGCGGAAGGGGGAATCTGTGATTGGAGAAGTTGTGAGTGAGGGTGAGGGGGAATCTGTGATTGGAGGAGTTTTGAGCGACGGAGAGAGGGAAACTCTGATTTGAGGAGATGTGTGTCAGGGAGAGAGGGAATCTGTGATTGGAGGGGATGTGAATCAGGGAGAGAGGGAATCTGTGATTGGAGGAGTTGTGAGTCAGGGAGAGAGGGAATCTGTGATTCGAGGAGATGTGAATGAGGGAGAGGGGGAATCTGTGATTTGAGGAGTTATGAGTGAGGGAGAGAGGGAATCTGTGCTTGGAGGAGTTCTGAGTGAGCAGGAGACGGATTCGGTGATATGAGGAGTTGTGAGTGAGGGAGTGGGGGATTCTGTGATTGGAGGAGCTGTGAGTTAGCGGGAGAGGGAATCTGTGATTGGAGGAGTTGTGAGTGAGGGAGAGGGATTCTGCGATTGGAGGAGTTGTGAGTGAGGGAGAGGGAATCTGCGATTGGAGGAGTTGTGAGTGATCGGGAGAGGGAATCTGTGATTGGAGGAGTTCTGAGTGAGGGAGAGAGGGAATCTGTATTGGAGGAATTGTGTGTGAGGGAGGGAGGGAATCTGTGATTGTAGGAGCTGTGAGTGATCGGGAGAGGCAATCTGTGATTGGAGGAGTTGTGAGTGAGCGGAAGTGGGAATCTGTGATTGGAGGAGTTGTGAGTGAGGGTGAGGGGGAATCTGTGATTGGAGGAGTTTTGAGTGACGGAGAGAGGGAGACTCTGATTGGAGGAGATGTGAGTCAGGGAGAGAGGGAATCTGTGATTGGAGGAGATGTGAGTCAGGGAGAGAGGGAATCTGTGATTGGAGGAGATGTGAATCAGGGAGAGAGGGAATCTGTGACTGGAGGAGTTGTGAGTCAGGGATAGAGAGAATCTGTGATTGGAGGAGCTGTGAGTCAGGGAGAGAGGGAATCTGTGATTGGAGGAGATGTGAATGAGGGAGAGGGGGAATCTGTGATTGGAGGAGTTGTGAGAGAGGGAGAGAGGGAATCTCTGAATGGAGGAGTTGTGAGTGAAGGAGAGAGGGAATCTGTGCTTGGAGGAGTTGTGAGTTAGCAGGAGACGGATTCTGTGATTTGAGGAGTTGTGAGTGAGGGAGTGGGGAATTCTGTGATTGGAGGAGTTGTGAGTGAGTGGGAGAGGGAATCTGTGATTGGAGGAGTTGTGAGTGAGGGAGAGGGAATCTGCGATTGGAGGAGTTGTGAGTGAGGGAGAGGGAATCTGCGATTGGAGGAGTTGTGAGTGATCGGGAGAGGGAATCTGTGATTGGAGGAGTTGTGAGTGAGGGAGCGAGGGATTCTGTGATTGTAGGAGCTGTGAGTGATCGGGAGAGGGAATCTGTGATTGGAGGAGTTCTGAGTGAGGGAGGGAGGGAATCTGTGATTGGAGGAGATGTGAGCGAGGGAGAGAGGGAATCGGCGATTGCAGGTGTTGTGAGTGAGGGAGAGAGGGAATCTGTGTTTGGAGGAGTTGTGAGCGAGGGAGAGGGAAACTTTGATTGGAGCAGATGTGAGTCAGTGAGCGAGGGAATCTGTGATTGGAGGAGTTGTGAGTCAGGGAGAGAAGGAATCTGTGATTGGAGGAGTTGTGAGTGACGGAGGGGGGATTCTGTGATTGGAGGAGTTGTGAGTGTGGGAGAGAGGGAATCTGTGATTGGAGGAGTTGTGAGTGAGGGAGAGAGGGAATCTGTGATTGGAAGAGGTGTGAGTCAGGGAGAGAGGGAATCTGTGATTGGAGGAGTTGTGAGTGAAGGACGGGGGAATCTGTGATTGGAGGAGTTGTGAGAGAGGGAGAGAGGGAATCTGTGATTGGAGGAGTTGTGAGTGAGGGTGAGGGGGAAACAGTGATTGGAGGAGCTGTGAGTGAGGGAGAGAGTGAATCTGTGATTGGAGGAGTTGTGAGTGAGGGAGAGAGGGAAACTGTGATGGAGGAGGTGTGAGTCAGGGAAAGAGGCAAACTGTGAATGGAGGAGTTGTGTGTTAGGGAGAGAGGGAATCTGTGATTGGAGGAGTTGTGAGTGAAGGACGGGGGAATCTGTGATTGGAGGAGTTGTGAGCGAGGGAGAGAGGGAATCTGTGAGTGGAGGAGTTGTGAGTGAGCAGAAGCGGGAATCTGTGATTGGAGAAGTTGTGAGTGAGGGAGAGGGAATCTGTGATTGGAGGAGTTGTGAGTGAGGGAGTGGGGGAATCTGTGATTGGAGGAGTTGTGATTGAGGGAGAGGATGAATCTGTGATTGGAGGAGTTGTGAGTGAGGGAGAGATGGAATCTGTGATTGGAGGAGATGTGAGTGAGGGAGAGGGGGAATGTCTGATTGGAGGAGTTGTGAGTGAGGTAGAGGGAATCTGCGATTGGAGGAGTTGTGAGTGAGCGGGAGGGGGAATCTGTGATTGGAGGAGTTGTGAGTTAGCGGGAGGGGGAATCAGTGATTGGAGGAGTTTTGTGTGCGGGAGGGAGGGTATGTGTGATTGGAGGAGTTGTGAGTGAGGGAGAGAGGGAATCTGCGATTGGAGGAGTTGTGAGTGAGGGAGAGAGGGAATCTGCGATTGGAGGAGTTGTGAGTGATTGATAGAGGGAATCAGTGATTGGAGGAGTTGTGAGCTAGCGGGAGAGGGAATCTGTGATTGGAGGAGTTGTGAGTTAGCGGGAGGGGGAATCAGTGATTGGAGGAGTTGTGAGTGCGGGAGGGAGGGTATGTGTGATTGGAGGAGTTGTGAGTGAGGGAGAGAGGGAATCTGCGATTGGAGGAGTTGTGAGTGAGGGAGAGAGGGAATCTGCGATTGGAGGAGTTGTGAGTGAGCGGAAGGGGGAATCTGTGATTGGAAGAGTTGTGAGTGAAAGTGAGGGGGAATCTGTGATTGGAGGAGGTTTGAGCGACGGAGAGAGGGAAACTCTGATTGGAGGAGATGTGTGTCAGGGAGAGAGGGAATCTGTGATTGGAGGAGTTGTGAGTCAGGGAGAGAGGGAATCTGTGATTCGAGGAGATGTGAATGAGGGAGAGGGGGAATCTGTGATTGGAGGAGTTGTGAGTGAGGGAGAGAGGGAATCTGTGCTTGGAGGAGTTGTGAGTGAGCAGGAGACGGATTCGGTGATATGAGGAGTTGTGAGTGAGGGAGTGGGAATCTGTGATTGGAGGAGTTGTGAGTGAGGGAGAGAGGGAATCTGTGATTGGAGGAGTTGTGAGTGAGGGAGAGGGATTCTGCGATTGGAGGAGTTGTGAGTGAGGGAGAGGGAATCTGCGATTGGAGGAGTTGTGAGTGAGGGAGTGGGAATCTGTGATTGGAGGTGTTGTGAGTGAGGGAGACGGAATCTGTGATTGGAGGAGTTGTGAGTGAGGGAGAGAGGGAATCTGTGATTGGAGGAGTTGTGAGTGAGGGAGAGGGATTCTGTGATTGGAGGAGTTGTGAGTGAGGGAGAGGGAATCTGTGATTGGAGGATTTCTGAGTGAGGGAATCTGTATTGGAGGAATTGTGTGTGAGGGAGGGAGGGAATCTGTGATTGAGAGGAGCTGTGAGTGATCGGGAGAGGCAATCTGTGATTGGAGGAGTTGTGAATGAGGGAGAGGGGGAATCTGTGATTGAAGGAGTTGTGAGTGAGGGAGAGAGGGAATCTGTGCTTGGAGGAGTTGTGAGTGAAGGAGAGGGGGAATCTCTTATTGTAGGAGCTGTGAGTGAGGGAGTGGGGTTTCTGTGATTGGAGGAGTTGTGAGTGAGCCGGAGACGGATTCTGTGATTTGAGGTGTTGTGAGTGAGGGAGTGGGGGATTCTGTGATTGGAGGAGATGTGAGTGAGCGGGAGAGGGAATCTGTGATTGGAGGAGTTGTGCGTGAGGGAGAGGGAATCTGCGATTGGAGGAGTTGTGAGTGATCGGGAGAGGGAATCTGTGATTGGAGGAATTCTGAGTGAGGGAGAGAGGGAATCTGTATTGGAGGAGTTGTGAGTGAGGGAGGGAGGGAATCTGTGATTGGAGGAGTGGTGAGTTTTTGGGAGGAGAAATTTTGATGGGAGGTGTTGTGAGTGAGGGACAGAGGGCTTCTGTGATTGGAGGAGTTGTGAGTGAGGGAGAGAGGGAATCTCTGATTGCTGGAGTTGTGTGTGAGGGAGAGGGAATCTGCGATTGGAGGAGTTGTGAGTGAGGGAGAGGGAATCTGCAATTGGCGGAGTTGTGAGTGATTGCTAGAAAGAATCAGTGATTGGAGGAGTTGTGAGTGAGGGTGTGGGGGAATCAGTGACTGGAGGAGTTGTGAGTGAGGGTGAGGGGGAATCTGTGATTGGAGGAGTTGTGAGTGATGGTGAGGGGGAATCTGTGATTGGAGGAGTTTTGAGCGACGGAGAGAGGGAGACTCTGATTGGAGGAGATGTGAGCGAGGGAGAGAGGGAATCGGCGATTGCAGGTGTTGTGAGTGAGGGAGAGAGGGAATCTGTGTTTGGAGGAGTTGTGAGCGAGGGAGAGGGAAACTTTGATTGGAGCAGATGTGAGTCAGGGAGCGAGGGAATCTGTGATTGGAGGAGTTGTGAGTGAAGGACGGGGGAATCTGTGATTGGAGGAGTTCTGAGTGAGGGAGAGAGGGAATCTGTGATTGGAGGAGTTGTGAGTCAGGGAGAGAAGGAATCTGTGATTGGAGGAGTTGTGAGTGAGGGAGGGGGGAATCTGTGATTGGAGGAGTTGTGAGTGAGGGAGAGAGGGAATCTGTGATTGGAGGAGTTATGAGTGAGGGAGAGAGGGAAACTGTGATTGGAGGAGGTGTGAGTCAGGGAGAGAGGGAATCTGTGATTGGAGGAGTTGTGAGTGAAGGACGGGGGAATCTGTGATTGGAGGAGTTGTGAGTGAGGGAGAGAGGGAATCTGTGATTGGAGGAGTTGTGAGTGAGGGAGAGAGGGAAACTGTCATTGGATGAGGTGTGAGTCAGGGAGAGAGGGAAACTGTGATTGGAGGAGGTGTGAGTCAGGGAGAGAGGGAAACTGTGATTGGAGGAGTTGTGTGTTAGGGAGAGAGGGAATCTGTGATTGGAGGAGTTGTGAGTGAAGGACGGGGGAATCTGTGATGGGAGGAGTTGTGAGTGAGGGAGAGAGGGAATCTGTGATTGGAGGAGTTGTGAGTGATGGTGAGGGGGAAACAGTGATTCGAGGAGCTGTGAGTGAGGGAGAGAGGGAATCTGTGATTGGAGGAGTTGTGAGTGATGGAGAGAGGGAATCTGTGATTGGAGGAGTTGTGAGTGATAGAGAGAGGGAATCTGTGATTGGAGGAGATGTGAGTGAGCGGCAGAGGGAATCTGTGATTGGAGGAGTTGTAAGTGATGGAGAGAGGGAATATGTGATTGGATGAGTTGTGAGTGAGCGGGAGAGGCAATCTGTGATTGGAGGAGTTGTGAATGAGGGAGAGGGGGAATCTGTGATTGAAGGAGTTGTGAGTGAGGGAGAGAGGGAATCTGTGCTTGGAGGAGTTGTGAGTGAAGGAGAGGGGGAATCTCTTATTGTAGGAGCTGTGAGTGAGGGAGTGGGGTTTCTGTGATTGGAGGAGTTGTGAGTGAGCCGGAGACGGATTCTGTGATTTGAGGTGTTGTGAGTGAGGGAGTGGGGGATTCTGTGATTGGAGGAGATGTGAGTGAGCGGGAGAGGGAATCTGTGATTGGAGGAGTTGTGCGTGAGGGAGAGGGAATCTGCGATTGGAGGAGTTGTGAGTGATCGGGAGAGGGAATCTGTGATTGGAGGAATTCTGAGTGAGGGAGAGAGGGAATCTGTATTGGAGGAGTTGTGAGTGAGGGAGGGAGGGAATCTGTGATTGGAGGAGTGGTGAGTTTTTGGGAGGAGAAATTTTGATGGGAGGTGTTGTGAGTGAGGGACAGAGGGCTTCTGTGATTGGAGGAGTTGTGAGTGAGGGAGAGAGGGAATCTCTGATTGCTGGAGTTGTGAGTGAGGGAGAGGGAATCTGCGATTGGAGGAGTTGTGAGTGAGGGAGAGAGGGAATCTGTGATTGGAGGAGTTGTGAGTGAGGGAGAGAGGGAATCTGTGATTGGAGGAGTTGTGAGTGAGGGAGAGGGAATCTGCAATTGGCGGAGTTGTGAGTGATTGCTAGAAAGAATCAGTGATTGGAGGAGTTGTGAGTGAGGGTGTGGGGGAATCAGTGATTGGAGGAGTTGTGAGTGAGGGTGAGGGGGAATCTGTGATTGGAGGAGTTGTGAGTGATGGTGAGGGGGAATCTGTGATTGGAGGAGTTTTGAGCGACGGAGAGAGGGAGACTCTGATTGGAGGAGATGTGAGCGAGGGAGAGAGGGAATCGGCGATTGCAGGTGTTGTGAGTGAGGGAGAGAGGGAATCTGTGTTTGGAGGAGTTGTGAGCGAGGGAGAGGGAAACTTTGATTGGAGCAGATGTGAGTCAGGGAGCGAGGGAATCTGTGATTGGAGGAGTTGTGAGTGAAGGACGGGGGAATCTGTGATTGGAGGAGTTCTGAGTGAGGGAGAGAGGGAATCTGTGATTGGAGGAGTTGTGAGTCAGGGAGAGAAGGAATCTGTGATTGGAGGAGTTGTGAGTGAGGGAGGGGGGAATCTGTGATTGGAGGAGTTGTGAGTGAGGGAGAGAGGGAATCTGTGATTGGAGGAGTTATGAGTGAGGGAGAGAGGGAAACTGTGATTGGAGGAGGTGTGAGTCAGGGAGAGAGGGAATCTGTGATTGGAGGAGTTGTGAGTGAAGGACGGGGGAATCTGTGATTGGAGGAGTTGTGAGTGAGGCAGAGAGGGAATCTGTGATTGGAGGAGTTGTGAGTGAGGGAGAGAGGGAAACTGTCATTGGATGAGGTGTGAGTCAGGGAGAGAGGGAAACTGTGATTGGAGGAGGTGTGAGTCAGGGAGAGAGGGAAACTGTGATTGGAGGAGTTGTGTGTTAGGGAGAGAGGGAATCTGTGATTGGAGGAGTTGTGAGTGAAGGACGGGGGAATCTGTGATGGGAGGAGTTGTGAGTGAGGGAGAGAGGGAATCTGTGATTGGAGGAGTTGTGAGTGATGGTGAGGGGGAAACAGTGATTCGAGGAGCTGTGAGTGAGGGAGAGAGGGAATCTGTGATTGGAGGAGTTGTGAGTGATGGAGAGAGGGAATCTGTGATTGGAGGAGTTGTGAGTGATAGAGAGAGGGAATCTGTGATTGGAGGAGATGTGAGTGAGCGGCAGAGGGAATCTGTGATTGGAGGAGTTGTAAGTGATGGAGAGAGGGAATATGTGATTGGATGAGTTGTGAGTGAGCGGGAGAGGGAATCTGTGATTGGAGGAGTTGTGAGTGAGGGAGAGAGGGAATCTGTGATTGGAGGAGATGTGAGTCTGCGGGAGAGGGAATCTGTGATTGGAGGAGTTGTGAGTGAGGGAGAGAGTGAATCTGTGATTGGAGGAGTTGTGAGTGAGGGAGAGAGGGAATCTGTGATTGGAGGGGATGTGAGTGAGGGAGAGAGGGAATCTGTGATTGGAGGAGATGTGAGTCTGCGGGAGAGGGAATCAGTGATTGGACGAGTTGTGAGTGAGGGAGAGGCAATCTGTGATTGGATGAGTTGTGAGTGAGGGAGAGAGGGAATCTTTGATTGGAGGACTTGTGAGCGAGAGTGAGGGAATCTTTGATTGGAGCAGTTGTGAGCGAGGGAGAGAGGGAAACTGTGATTGGAGGAGTTGTGATTGAGGGAGTGGGGGAATCTGTGATTGGAGGAGTTGTGAGCAAGGGAGAGAGTGAATCTGTGATTGGAGGAGTTGTGAGTGAGGGAGAGGGAATCTGTGATTGGAGGAGTTGTGAGTGAGCGGAAGCGGGAATCTGTGATTGGAGGAGTTGTGAGTGAGGGAGAGGCAATCTATGATTTGAGGAGTTATGAGTGAGGGAGTGGGGGATTCTGTGATTGGAGGAGTTGTGAGTGAGGGAGAGAGGGAATCTGTGATGGGAGGAGTTGTGAGTGAGGGAGAGAGGGAATCTGTGATTGGAGGAGTTGTGAGTGAGGGAGAGAGGGAATCTGTGATTGGAGGGGATGTGAGTGAGGGAGAGATGGAATCTGTGATTGGAGGAGTTGTGAGTGAGGGAGAGGGGGAAAGTCTGATTGGAGGAGTTGTGAGTGAGGTAGAGGGAATCTGCGATTGGAGGAGTTGTGAGTGATTGAGAGAGGGAATCTGTGATTGGAGGAGTTGTGATTGAGTGAGAGGATGAATCTGTGATTGGAGGAGTTGTGAGTGAGGGAGAGAGGGAATCTGTGATGGGAGGAGTTGTGAGTGAGGGAGAGAGGGAATCTGTGATTGGAGGAGTTGTGAGTGAGGGAGAGATGGAATCTGTGATGGGAGGAGATGTGCGTGAGGGAGAGATGGAATCTGTGATTGGAGGAGTTGTGAGTGAGGGAGAGAGGAAATCTGTGAATGGAGCAGTTGTGAGCGAGGGAGAGATGTAATCTGCGATTGGAGGGGTTGTGAGTGAGGGAGAGGGAATCTGCGATTGGAGGAGTTGTGAGTGATTGATAGAGGGAATCTGTGATAGGAGGAGTTGTGAGTGAGGGAGAGGGGGAATCTGTGATTGGAGAAGTTGTGAGTGAGGGAGAGGCAATCTGTGATTGGAAGAGTTGTGTGAGGGTGAGGGAGAATCTGTGATTGGAGGAGTTTTGAGCAACGGAGAGAGGGAGACTCTGATTGGAGGAGATGTGAGTCAGGGGGAGAGGGAATCTGTGATTGGTGGAGATGTGAATGAGGGGGAGAGGGAATCTGTGATTGGTGGAGTTGTGAGTCAGGGAGAGAGGGAATCTGTGATTGGAGGAGATGTGAATGAGGGAGAGGGGGAATCTGTGATTGGAGGAGTTGTGAGTGAGGGAGAGAGGGAATGTGTGATTGGAGGAGTTGTGAGTGAGGGAGAGAGGGAATCTGTGCTTGGAGGAGTTGTGAGCAAGGGAGAGAGTGAATCTGTGATTGGAGGAGTTGTGAGTGAGGGAGAGGGAATCTGTGATTGGAGGAGTTGTGAGTGAGCGGAAGCGGGAATCTGTGATTGGAGAAGTTGTGAGTGAGGGAGAGGCAATCTATGATTTGAGGAGTTATGAGTGAGGGAGTGGGGGATTCTGTGATTGGAGGAGTTGTGAGTGAGGGAGAGAGGGAATCTGTGATGGGAGGAGTTGTGAGTGAGGGAGAGAGGGAATCTGTGATTGGAGGAGTTGTGAGTGAGGGAGAGAGGGAATCTGTGATTGGAGGGGATGTGAGTGAGGGAGAGATGGAATCTGTGATTGGAGGAGTTGTGAGTGAGGGAGAGGGGGAAAGTCTGATTGGAGGAGTTGTGAGTGAGGTAGAGGGAATCTGCGATTGGAGGAGTTGTGAGTGATTGAGAGAGGGAATCTGTGATTGGAGGAGTTGTGATTGAGTGAGAGGATGAATCTGTGATTGGAGGAGTTGTGAGTGAGGGAGAGAGGGAATCTGTGATGGGAGGAGTTGTGAGTGAGGGAGAGAGGGAATCTGTGATTGGAGGAGTTGTGAGTGAGGGAGAGATGGAATCTGTGATGGGAGGAGATGTGCGTGAGGGAGAGATGGAATCTGTGATTGGAGGAGTTGTGAGTGAGGGAGAGAGGAAATCTGTGAATGGAGCAGTTGTGAGCGAGGGAGAGATGTAATCTGCGATTGGATGGGTTGTGAGTGAGGGAGAGGGAATCTGCGATTGGAGGAGTTGTGAGTGATTGATAGAGGGAATCTGTGATAGGAGGAGTTGTGAGTGAGGGAGAGGGGGAATCTGTGATTGGAGAAGTTGTGAGTGAGGGAGAGGCAATCTGTGATTGGAAGAGTTGTGTGAGGGTGAGGGAGAATCTGTGATTGGAGGAGTTTTGAGCAACGGAGAGAGGGAGACTCTGATTGGAGGAGATGTGAGTCAGGGGGAGAGGGAATCTGTGATTGGTGGAGATGTGAATGAGGGGGAGAGGGAATCTGTGATTGGTGGAGTTGTGAGTCAGGGAGAGAGGGAATCTGTGATTGGAGGAGATGTGAATGAGGGAGAGGGGGAATCTGTGATTGGAGGAGTTGTGAGTGAGGGAGAGGGAATCTGCGATTGGAGGAGTTGTGAGTGATTTTAGAGGGAATCAATGATTGGAGGAGTTGTGAGTTAGCGGGAGTGGGGGAATCTGTGATTGGAGGAGGTGTGAGTGAGGGAGAGAGGGAAACTGTGATTGGAGGAGGTGTGAGTCAGTGAGAGAGGGAATCTGTGATTGGAGGAGTTGTGTGTTAGGGAGAGAGGGAATCTGTGATTGGAGGAGTTGTGAGTGAAGGAGGGGGGGAATCAGTGATTGGAGGAGTTGTGAGTGAGGGAAAGAGGGAATCTGTGATTGGAGGAGTTGTGAATGAGGGAGAGGGGGATATCTGTGATTGGAGGAGTTGTGAGTGATTGATAGAGGGAATCTGTGATTGGTGGAGTTGTGAGTTAGCGGGAGAGGGAATCTGTGATTGGAGGAGATGTGAGTCAGGGAGAGAGGGAAACTGTGATTGGAGGAGGTGTGAGTCAGGGAGAGAAGGAATCTGTGATTGGAGGAGTTGTGAGTGAGGGAGAGTGAATCTGTGATTGGAGGAGTTGTGAGCGAGTGCGAGGGAAACTTCGATTGGAGGATTGTGAGTGAGAGAGAGAGTGAATCTGTGATTGGAGGAGTTGTGAGTGAGGGTGAGGGGGAATCTATGATTGGAGGAGTTGTGAGTGAGCGGAAGGGGGAATCTGTGATTGGAGAAGTTGTGAGTGAGGGAGAGGGAATCTGTGATTGGAGGAGTTGTGAGTGAGGGTGAGGGGGAATCTGTGATTGGAGGAGTTGTGAGCGACGGAGAGAGGCAAACTCTCATTGGAGGAGACGTGAATCAGGGAGAGAGGGAATCTGTGATTGGAGGAGATGTGAATCAGGGAGAGAGGGAATCTGTGATTGGAGGAGTTGTGAGTCAGGGAGAGAGGCAATCTGTGATTGGAGGAGTTGTGAGTGAGGGAGAGGGAATCTGTGATTGGAGGAGTTGTGAGTGAGCGGAAGCGGGAATCTGTGATTGGAGAAGTTGTGAGTGAGGGAGAGGCAATCTATGATTTGAGGAGTTATGAGTGAGGGAGTGGGGGATTCTGTGATTGGAGGAGTTGTGAGTGAGGGAGAGAGGGAATCTGTGATGGGAGGAGTTGTGAGTGAGGGAGAGAGGGAATCTGTGATTGGAGGAGTTGTGAGTGAGGGAGAGAGGGAATCTGTGATTGGAGGGGATGTGAGTGAGGGAGAGATGGAATCTGTGATTGGAGGAGTTGTGAGTGAGGGAGAGGGGGAAAGTCTGATTGGAGGAGTTGTGAGTGAGGTAGAGGGAATCTGCGATTGGAGGAGTTGTGAGTGATTGAGAGAGGGAATCTGTGATTGGAGGAGTTGTGATTGAGTGAGAGGATGAATCTGTGATTGGAGGAGTTGTGAGTGAGGGAGAGAGGGAATCTGTGATGGGAGGAGTTGTGAGTGAGGGAGAGAGGGAATCTGTGATTGGAGGAGTTGTGAGTAAGGGAGAGATGGAATCTGTGATGGGAGGAGATGTGCGTGAGGGAGAGATGGAATCTGTGATTGGAGGAGTTGTGAGTGAGGGAGAGAGGAAATCTGTGAATGGAGCAGTTGTGAGCGAGGGAGAGATGTAATCTGCGATTGGAGGGGTTGTGAGTGAGGGAGAGGGAATCTGCGATTGGAGGAGTTGTGAGTGATTGATAGAGGGAATCTGTGATAGGAGGAGTTGTGAGTGAGGGAGAGGGGGAATCTGTGATTGGAGAAGTTGTGAGTGAGGGAGAGGCAATCTGTGATTGGAAGAGTTGTGTGAGGGTGAGGGAGAATCTGTGATTGGAGGAGTTTTGAGCAACGGAGAGAGGGAGACTCTGATTGGAGGAGATGTGAGTCAGGGGGAGAGGGAATCTGTGATTGGTGGAGATGTGAATGAGGGGGAGAGGGAATCTGTGATTGGTGGAGTTGTGAGTCAGGGAGAGAGGGAATCTGTGATTGGAGGAGATGTGAATGAGGGAGAGGGGGAATCTGTGATTGGAGGAGTTGTGAGTGAGGGAGAGGGAATCTGCGATTGGAGGAGTTGTGAGTGATTTTAGAGGGAATCAATGATTGGAGGAGTTGTGAGTTAGCGGGAGTGGGGGAATCTGTGATTGGAGGAGGTGTGAGTGAGGGAGAGAGGGAAACTGTGATTGGAGGAGGTGTGAGTCAGTGAGAGAGGGAATCTGTGATTGGAGGAGTTGTGTGTTAGGGAGAGAGGGAATCTGTGATTGGAGGAGTTGTGAGTGAAGGAGGGGGGGAATCAGTGATTGGAGGAGTTGTGAGTGAGGGAAAGAGGGAATCTGTGATTGGAGGAGTTGTGAATGAGGGAGAGGGGGATATCTGTGATTGGAGGAGTTGTGAGTGATTGATAGAGGGAATCTGTGATTGGTGGAGTTGTGAGTTAGCGGGAGAGGGAATCTGTGATTGGAGGAGATGTGAGTCAGGGAGAGAGGGAAACTGTGATTGGAGGAGGTGTGAGTCAGGGAGAGAAGGAATCTGTGATTGGAGGAGTTGTGAGTGAGGGAGAGTGAATCTGTGATTGGAGGAGTTGTGAGCGAGTGCGAGGGAAACTTCGATTGGAGGATTGTGAGTGAGGGAGAGAGTGAATCTGTGATTGGAGGAGTTGTGAGTGAGGGTGAGGGGGAATCTATGATTGGAGGAGTTGTGAGTGAGCGGAAGGGGGAATCTGTGATTGGAGAAGTTGTGAGTGAGGGAGAGGGAATCTGTGATTGGAGGAGTTGTGAGTGAGGGTGAGGGGGAATCTGTGATTGGAGGAGTTGTGAGCGACGGAGAGAGGCAAACTCTCATTGGAGGAGACGTGAATCAGGGAGAGAGGGAATCTGTGATTGGAGGAGATGTGAATCAGGGAGAGAGGGAATCTGTGATTGGAGGAGTTGTGAGTCAGGGAGAGAGGCAATCTGTGATTGGAGGAGTTGTGAGTCAGGGAGAGAGGGAAACTGTGATTGGAGGAGTTGTGAGTGAGGGAGAGAGGGAATCTGTGATTAGAGGAGATGTGAGCGAGGGAGAGAGGGAATCTGTGATTGGAGGATTTGTGAGTGAGGGAGAGAGGGAATCTGTGATTGGAGGAGTTGTGAGTGAGGGAGAGAGGGAATCTGTGATTGGAGGATTTGTGAGTGAGGGAGAGAGGGAATCTGTGATTGGAGGATTTTTGAGTGAGGGAGAGAGGGAATCTGTGATTGGAGAAGTTGTGAGTCAGGGAGAGAGAGAATCAGTGATTGGAGGAGTTGTGAGTTAGCGGGAGAGGGAATCTGTGATTGGATGAGTTGTGAGTGAGGGTGAGATGTAATCTGCGATTGGAGGAGTTGTGAGCGAGGGAGAGGGAATCTGCGATTGGAGGATTGTGAGTGAGGGAGAGTGGAATCTGTGATGGGAGGAGATGTGCGTGAGCGGGAGAGGAAATCTGTGATTGGAGGAGTTGTGAGCGAGGGAGAGATGTAATCTGCGATTGGAGGAGTTGTGAGCGAGGGTGAGGGAATCTGCGATTGGCGGATTGTGAGTGATTGATAGAGGGAATCAGTGATTGGATGAGTTGTGTGTTAGCGGGAGAGGGCATCTGTGATTGGAGGAGTTGTGAGTGAGGGAGAGAGGGAATCTGTGATTGGAGGAGTTGTGAGTGAGGGAGAGGCAATCTGTGATTGGAGGAATTGTCAGCGACGGAGAGAGGGAAAGTCTCATTGGAGGAGATGTGAATCAGGGAGAGAGGGGTTCTGTGATTGGAGGAGATGTGAATCAGGGAGAGAGGGAATCTTTGATTGGAGGAGTTGTGAGTGTGGGAGAGGGGGAATCTGTGATTGGAGGAGTTGTGAGTGAGGGAGAGAAGGAATCTATGATTGGAGGAGTTGTGAGTCAGGGAGAGAGGCAATCTGTGATTGGAGGAGTTGTGAGTCAGGGAGAGGGGGAATCTGTGATTGGAGGAGTTGTGAGTGAGGGAGAGAGGGAATCTATGATTGGAGGAGTTGTGAGTGAGGGAGAGAGGGAAACGGTGATTGTAGGAGATGTTAGTCAGGGAGAGAGGGAATCTGTGATTGGAGCAATTGTGAGTAAGGGAGAGAGGGAATCTGTGATTTGAGGAGTTGTGAGTGAGCGGGAGAGGGAATCTGTGATTGGAGGAGTTGTGAGTGAAGGAGAGGGAATCTGTATTGGAGGAGTTGTGAGTGAAGGAGAGGGAATCTGCGATTGGAGGAGCTGTGAGTGATCGGGAGAGGGAATATGTGATTGGAGGAGTTGTGAGTGAGTGGGAGGAGAATCGGTGATGGGAGGAGTTGTGTGAGGGAGAGAGGGAATCTGTATTGGAGGATTTGTGAGTGAGGGACACAGGGAATCTGTGCTTGGAGGAGTTGTGAGTGAAGGAGAGCGGGAATCTATGATTGGAGGAGATGTGAGTGAGGGAGTGGGGTTTCTGTGATTGGAGGAGTTGTGAGTGAGGGAGAGTGGAATCTGTGATTGGAGGAGTTGTGAGTGAGCCGGAGACGGATTCTGTGATTTGAGGAGTTGTGAGTGAGGGATTGGGGGATTCTGTGATTGGAGGAGTTGTGAGTGAGGGAGAGGGAATCTGCGATTGGAGGAGTTGTGAATGATCGGGAGAGGGAATCTGTGATTGGAGGAGTTGTGAGTGAGGGAGAGAGTGAATCTGTGATTGGAGGAGTTGTGAGTGAGGGAGAGAGGGAATCTGTGATTGGAGGGGATGTGAGTGAGGGAGAGAGGGAATCTGTGATTGGAGGAGATGTGAGTCTGCGGGAGAGGGAATCTGTGATTGGAGGATTTGTGAGTGAGGGAGAGGCAATCTGTGATTGGATGAGTTGTGAGTGAGGGAGAGAGGGAATCTTTGATTGGAGGACTTGTGAGCGAGAGTGAGGGAAGCTTTGATTGGAGCAGTTGTGAGCGAGGGAGAGAGGGAAACTGTGATTGGAGGAGTTGTGATTGAGGGAGAGGGGGAATGACTGATTGGAGGGGTTGTGAGCAAGGGAGAGAGTGAATCTGTGATTGGAGGAATTGTGAGTGAGGGAGAGAGGGAATCTGTGATTGGAGGAGTTGTGAGTGAGGGAGAGGCAATCTGTGATTAGAGGAGTTATGAGTGAGGGAGTGGGGGATTCTGTGATTGGAGGAGTTGTGAGTGAGGGAGAGAGGGAATCTGTGATGGGAGGAGTTGTGAGTGAGGGAGAGAGGGAATCTGTGATTGGAGGAGTTGTGAGTGAGGGAGAGAGGGAATCTCTGATTGGAGGATCTGTGAGTGAGGGAGAGGGGGAATCTGTGATTGGAGGAGTTGTGTGTGAGGGAGAGAGGGAATCTGTGATTGGAGGAGCTGTGAGTCAGGGAGAGAGGGAATCTGTGATTGGAGGAGTTGTGAGTGAGGGTGAGGGGGAATCTGCGATTGGAGGAGTTGTGAGCGAGGGAGAGATGTAAACTGCGATTGGAGGAGTTGTGAGCGAGGGAGAGGGAATCTGCGATTGGAGGATTGTGAGTGAGGGAGAGTGGAATCTGTGATGGGAGGACATGTGCGTGAGCGGGAGAGGAAATCTGTGATTGGAGGAGTTGTGAGCGAGGGAGAGATGTAATCTGCGATTGGAGGAGTTGTGAGCGAGGGTGAGGGAATCTGCGATTGGCAGATTGTGAGTGATTGATAGAGGGAATCAGTGATTGGATGAGTTGTGTGTTAGCGGGAGAGGGCATCTGTGATTGGAGGAGTTGTGAGTGAGGGAGAGAGGGAATCTGTGATTGGAGGAGTTGTGAGTGAGGGAGAGGCAATCTGTGATTGGAGGAATTGTCAGCGACGGAGAGAGGGAAAGTCTCATTGGAGGTGATGTGAATCAGGGAGAGAGGGAATCTGTGATTGGAGGAGATGTGAATCAGGGAGAGAGGGAATCTTTGATTGGAGGAGTTGTGAGTCAGGGAGAGGGGGAATCTGTGATTGGAGGAGTTGTGAGTGAGGGAGAGAAGGAATCTATGATTGGAGGAGTTGTGAGTCAGGGAGAGAGGCAATCTGTGATTGGAGGAGTTGTGAGTCAGGGAGAGGGGGAATCTGTGATTGGAGGAGTTGTGAGTGAGGGAGAGAGGGAATCTATGATTGGAGGAGTTGTGAGTGAGGGAGAGAGGGAAACGGTGATTGTAGGAGATGTTAGTCAGGGAGAGAGGGAATCTGTGATTGGAGCAATTGTGAGTGAGGGAGAGAGGGAATCTGTGATTTGAGGAGTTGTGAGTGAGCGGGAGAGGGAATCTGTGATTGGAGGAGTTGTGAGTGAAGGAGAGGGAATCTGTATTGGAGGAGTTGTGAGTGAAGGAGAGGGAATCTGCGATTGGAGGAGCTGTGAGTGATCGGGAGAGGGAATATGTGATTGGAGGAGTTGTGAGTGAGTGGGAGGAGAATCGGTGATGGGAGGAGTTGTGTGAGGGAGGGAGGGAATCTGTATTGGAGGATTTGTGAGTGAGAGACGGAGGGAATCTGTGCTTGGAGGAGTTGTGAGTGAAGGAGAGCGGGAATCTATGATTGGAGGAGATGTGAGTGAGGGAGTGGGGTTTCTGTGATTGTAGGAGCTGTGAGTGATCGGGAGAAGGAATCTGTGATTAGAGGAGTTGTGAGTGAGGGAGAGGGAATCTGTGATTGGAGGAGTTGTGAGTGAGCAGGAGACGGATTCTGTGATTTGAGGAGTTGTGAGTGAGGGATTGGGGGATTCTGTGATTGGAGGAGTTGTGAGTGAGGGAGAGGGAATCTGCGATTGGAGGAGTTGTGAATGATCGGGAGAGGGAATCTGTGATTGGAGGAGTTGTGAGTGAGGGAGAGAGTGAATCTGTGATTGGATGAGTTGTGAGTGAGGGTGAGGGGGAAACTGTGATTGGAGGAGTTGTGAGTGAGGGTGAGGGGGAAACTGTGATTGGAGGAGTTTTGAGCGACGGAGAGAGGGAGACTCTAACTGGAGGAGATGTGAGTGAGGGAGAGAGTGAATCTGTGCTTGGAGGAGTTGTGAGTGAGCAGGAGACGGATTCGGTGATTTGAGGAGTTGTGAGTGAGGGAGTGGGGGATTCTGTGTTTGGAGGAGATGTGAGTGAGCGGAAGAGGGATTCTGTGATTGGAGGAGTTGTGAGTGAGGGAGAGGGAATCTGTGATTGGAGGAGTTCTGAGTGAGGGAGAGAGGGAATCTGTGATTGGAGGAGTTGTGAGTGAGGGAGAGAGGGAATCTGTATTGGAGGAGTTGTGAGCGAGGGAGAGAGGGAATCTGTGATTGTAGGAGCTGTGAGTGATCGGGAGAGGGAATCTGAGATTGGAGGAGTTGTGAGTGAGTGGGAGGAGAAATTTTGATGGGAGGAGTTGTGAGTGAGGGAGTGAGTGACGGGCAATGTCTGATTGGAGCAGTTGTGAGCGAGGGAGAGAGGGAATCTGTGATTGGAGGATTTGTGAGTGAGGACTAGGGAAACTGCGAGTGGAGGAGTTGTGAGTGAGGGGGAGAGGGAATCTGTGATTGGAGGAGTTGTGAGTGAGGGTGAGGGGGAATCTATGATTGGAGGAGTTGTGAGTGAGCGGAAGGGGGAATCTGTGATTGGAGAAGTTGTGAGTGAGGGAGAGGGAATCTGTGATTGGAGGAGTTGTGAGTGAGGGTGAGGGGGAATCTGTGATTGGAGGAGTTGTGAGCGACGGAGAGAGGCAAACTCTCATTGGAGGAGATGTGAATCAGGGAGAGAGGGAATCTGTGATTGGAGGTGATGTGAATCAGGGAGAGAGGGAATCTGTGATTGGAGGAGTTGTGAGTCAGGGAGAGAGGCAATCTGTGATTGGAGGAGTTGTGAGTCAGGGAGAGGGGGAATCTGTGATTGGAGGAGTTGTGAGTGAGGGAGAGAGGGAATCTGTGCTTGGAGGAGTTGTGAGTGAAGGAGAGGGGGATTCTGTGATTTGAGGAGTTGTGAGTGAGGGAGAGGGAATCTGTGATTGTAGGAGTTGTGAGTGAGGGAGAGAGGGAATCTGCGATTGGAGGAGCTGTGAGTGATCGGGAGAGGGAATATCTGATTAGAGGAGTTGTGAGTGAGTGGGAGGAGAATCTGTGATGGGAGGAGTTGTGTGAGGGAGAGAGGGAATCTGTATTGGAGGATTTGTGAGTGAGGGACAGAGGGAATCTGTGCTTGGAGGAGTTGTGAGTGAAGGAGAGCGGGAATCTATGATTGGAGGAGATGTGAGTGAGGGAGTGGGGTTTCTGTGATTGGAGGAGTTGTGAGTGAGGGAGAGAGGGAATCTGTGATTGGAGGAGTTGTGAGTGAGGGAGAGAGGGAATCTATGATTGGAGGAGTTGTGAGTGAGGGAGAGAGGGAATCTCTGATTGGAGGATCTGTGAGTGAGGGAGAGGGGGAATCTGTGATTGGAGGAGTTGTGTGTGAGGGAGAGAGGGAATCTGTGATTGGAGGAGCTGTGAGTCAGGGAGAGAGGGAATTTGTGATTGGAGAAGTTGTGAGTCAGGGAGAGATGTAATCTGCGATTGGAGGAGTTGTGAGCGAGGGAGAGATGTAATCTGCGATTGGAGGAGTTGTGAGCGAGGGAGAGGGAATCTGCGATTGGAGGATTGTGAGTGAGGGAGAGTGGAATCTGTGATGGGAGGAGATGTGCGTGAGCGGGAGAGGAAATCTGTGATTGGAGGAGTTGTGAGCGAGGGAGAGATGTAATCTGCGATTGGAGGAGTTGTGAGCGAGGGTGAGGGAATCTGCGATTGGCGGATTGTGAGTGATTGATAGAGGGAATCAGTGATTGGATGAGTTGTGTGTTAGCGGGAGAGGGCATCTGTGATTGGAGGAGTTGTGAGTGAGGGAGAGAGGGAATCTGTGATTGGAGGAGTTGTGAGTGAGGGAGAGGCAATCTGTGATTGGAGGAATTGTCAGCGACGGAGAGAGGGAAAGTCTCATTGGAGGAGATGTGAATCAGGGAGAGAGGGAATCTGTGATTGGAGGAGATGTGAATCAGGGAGAGAGGGAATCTTTGATTGGAGGAGTTGTGAGTGTGGGAGAGGGGGAATCTGTGATTGGAGGAGTTGTGAGTGAGGGAGAGAAGGAATCTATGATTGGAGGAGTTGTGAGTCAGGGAGAGAGGCAATCTGTGATTGGAGGAGTTGTGAGTCAGGGAGAGGGGGAATCTGTGATTGGAGGAGTTGTGAGTGAGGGAGAGAGGGAATCTATGATTGGAGGAGTTGTGAGTGAGGGAGAGAGGGAAACGGTGATTGTAGGAGATGTTAGTCAGGGAGAGAGGGAATCTGTGATTGGAGCAATTGTGAGTAAGGGAGAGAGGGAATCTGTGATTTGAGGAGTTGTGAGTGAGCGGGAGAGGGAATCTGTGATTGGAGGAGTTGTGAGTGAAGGAGAGGGAATCTGTATTGGAGGAGTTGTGAGTGAAGGAGAGGGAATCTGCGATTGGAGGAGCTGTGAGTGATCGGGAGAGGGAATATGTGATTGGAGGAGTTGTGAGTGAGTGGGAGGAGAATCGGTGATGGGAGGAGTTGTGTGAGGGAGAGAGGGAATCTGTATTGGAGGATTTGTGAGTGAGGGACACAGGGAATCTGTGCTTGGAGGAGTTGTGAGTGAAGGAGAGCGGGAATCTATGATTGGAGGAGATGTGAGTGAGGGAGTGGGGTTTCTGTGATTGGAGGAGTTGTGAGTGAGGGAGAGTGGAATCTGTGATTGGAGGAGTTGTGAGTGAGCCGGAGACGGATTCTGTGATTTGAGGAGTTGTGAGTGAGGGATTGGGGGATTCTGTGATTGGAGGAGTTGTGAGTGAGGGAGAGGGAATCTGCGATTGGAGGAGTTGTGAATGATCGGGAGAGGGAATCTGTGATTGGAGGAGTTGTGAGTGAGGGAGAGAGTGAATCTGTGATTGGAGGAGTTGTGAGTGAGGGAGAGAGGGAATCTTTGATTGGAGGACTTGTGAGCGAGAGTGAGGGAATCTTTGATTGGAGCAGTTGTGAGCGAGGGAGAGAGGGAAACTGTGATTGGAGGAGTTGTGATTGAGGGAGAGGGGGAATGACTGATTGGAGGGGTTGTGAGCAAGGGAGAGAGTGAATCTGTGATTGGAGGAATTGTGAGTGAGGGAGAGAGGGAATCTGTGATTGGAGGAGTTGTGAGTGAGGGAGAGGCAATCTGTGATTAGAGGAGTTATGAGTGAGGGAGTGGGGGATTCTGTGATTGGAGGAGTTGTGAGTGAGGGAGAGAGGGAATCTGTGATGGGAGGAGTTGTGAGTGAGGGAGAGAGGGAATCTGTGATTGGAGGAGTTGTGAGTGAGGGAGAGAGGGAATCTCTGATTGGAGGATCTGTGAGTGAGGGAGAGGGGGAATCTGTGATTGGAGGAGTTGTGTGTGAGGGAGAGAGGGAATCTGTGATTGGAGGAGCTGTGAGTCAGGGAGAGAGGGAATCTGTGATTGGAGGAGTTGTGAGTGAGGGTGAGGGGGAATCTGCGATTGGAGGAGTTGTGAGCGAGGGAGAGATGTAAACTGCGATTGGAGGAGTTGTGAGCGAGGGAGAGGGAATCTGCGATTGGAGGATTGTGAGTGAGGGAGAGTGGAATCTGTGATGGGAGGACATGTGCGTGAGCGGGAGAGGAAATCTGTGATTGGAGGAGTTGTGAGCGAGGGAGAGATGTAATCTGCGATTGGAGGAGTTGTGAGCGAGGGTGAGGGAATCTGCGATTGGCAGATTGTGAGTGATTGATAGAGGGAATCAGTGATTGGATGAGTTGTGTGTTAGCGGGAGAGGGCATCTGTGATTGGAGGAGTTGTGAGTGAGGGAGAGAGGGAATCTGTGATTGGAGGAGTTGTGAGTGAGGGAGAGGCAATCTGTGATTGGAGGAATTGTCAGCGACGGAGAGAGGGAAAGTCTCATTGGAGGTGATGTGAATCAGGGAGAGAGGGAATCTGTGATTGGAGGAGATGTGAATCAGGGAGAGAGGGAATCTTTGATTGGAGGAGTTGTGAGTCAGGGAGAGGGGGAATCTGTGATTGGAGGAGTTGTGAGTGAGGGAGAGAAGGAATCTATGATTGGAGGAGTTGTGAGTCAGGGAGAGAGGCAATCTGTGATTGGAGGAGTTGTGAGTCAGGGAGAGGGGGAATCTGTGATTGGAGGAGTTGTGAGTGAGGGAGAGAGGGAATCTATGATTGGAGGAGTTGTGAGTGAGGGAGAGAGGGAAACGGTGATTGTAGGAGATGTTAGTCAGGGAGAGAGGGAATCTGTGATTGGAGCAATTGTGAGTGAGGGAGAGAGGGAATCTGTGATTTGAGGAGTTGTGAGTGAGCGGGAGAGGGAATCTGTGATTGGAGGAGTTGTGAGTGAAGGAGAGGGAATCTGTATTGGAGGAGTTGTGAGTGAAGGAGAGGGAATCTGCGATTGGAGGAGCTGTGAGTGATCGGGAGAGGGAATATGTGATTGGAGGAGTTGTGAGTGAGTGGGAGGAGAATCGGTGATGGGAGGAGTTGTGTGAGGGAGGGAGGGAATCTGTATTGGAGGATTTGTGAGTGAGAGACGGAGAGAATCTGTGCTTGGAGGAGTTGTGAGTGAAGGAGAGCGGGAATCTATGATTGGAGGAGATGTGAGTGAGGGAGTGGGGTTTCTGTGATTGTAGGAGCTGTGAGTGATCGGGAGAAGGAATCTGTGATTAGAGGAGTTGTGAGTGAGGGAGAGGGAATCTGTGATTGGAGGAGTTGTGAGTGAGCAGGAGACGGATTCTGTGATTTGAGGAGTTGTGAGTGAGGGATTGGGGGATTCTGTGATTGGAGGAGTTGTGAGTGAGGGAGAGGGAATCTGCGATTGGAGGAGTTGTGAATGATCGGGAGAGGGAATCTGTGATTGGAGGAGTTGTGAGTGAGGGAGAGAGTGAATCTGTGATTGGAGGAGTTGTGAGTGAGGGAGAGAGGGAATCTGTGAATGGAGGGGATGTGAGTGAGGGAGAGAGGGAATCTGTGATTGGAGGAGATGTGAGTCTGCGGGAGAGGGAATCTGTGATTGGAGGATTTGTGAGTGAGGGAGAGGCAATCTGTGATTGGATGAGTTGTGAGTGAGGGAGAGAGGGAATCTTTGATTGGAGGACTTGTGAGCGAGAGTGAGGGAATCTTTGATTGGAGCAGTTGTGAGCGAGGGAGAGAGGGAAACTGTGATTGGAGGAGTTGTGATTGAGGGAGAGGGGGAATGACTGATTGGAGGGGTTGTGAGCAAGGGAGAGAGTGAATCTGTGATTGGAGGAGTTGTGAGTGAGGGAGAGAGGGAATCTGTGATTGGAGGAGTTGTGAGTGAGGGAGAGGCAATCTGTGATTAGAGGAGTTATGAGTGAGGGAGTGGGGGATTCTGTGATTGGAGGAGTTGTGAGTGAGGGAGAGAGGGAATCTGTGATTGGAGGAGTTGTGAGTGAGGGAGAGGGGGAATCTGTGATTGGAGGAGTTGTGATTGAGGGAGAGGATGAATCTGTGATTGGAGGAGTTGTGAGTGAGGGAGAGGGGGAATGTCTGATTGGAGGAGTTGTGAGTGAGGTAGAGCGAATCTGCGATTGGAGGAGTTGTGAGTGATTGAGAGAGGGAATCTGTGATTGGAGGAGTTGTGATTGAGGGAGAGGATGAATCTGTGATTGGAGGAGTTGTGAGTGAGGGAGAGAGGGAATCTGTGATGGGAGGAGTTGTGAGTGAGGGAGAGAGTGAATCTGTGATTGGAGGAGTTGTGAGTGAGGGAGAGATGGAATCTGTGATTGGAGGAGATGTGAATGAGGGAGAGATGGAATCTGTGATTGGAGGAGTTGTGAGTGAGGGAGAGAGGAAATCTGTGAATGGAGCAGTTGTGAGCGAGGGAGAGATGTAATCTGCGATTGGAGGAGTTGTGAGTGATTGATAGAGGGAATCTGTGATTGGAGGAGTTGTGAGTTAGCGGGAGAGGGAATCTGTGATTGGAAGAGTTGTGAGTGAGGGTGAGGGAGAATCTGTGATTGGAGGAGTTTTGAGCGACGGAGAGAGGGAGACTCTGATTGGAGGAGATGTGAGTCAGGGAGAGATGGAATCTGTGATTGGAGGAGATGTGAATCAGGGAGAGAGGGAATCTGTGATTGGAGGAGTTGTGAGTCAGGGAGAGAGGGAATCTGTGATTGGAGGAGATGTGAATGAGGGAGAGGGGGAATCTGTGATTGGAGGAGTTGTGAGTGAGGGAGAGAGGGAATCTGTGATTGGAGGAGTTATGAGTCAGGGAGAGAGGGAATCTGTGATTGGAGGAGATGTGAATGAGGGGAGGGGGAATCTGCGATTGGAGGAGATGTGAGTGATTGATAGAGGGAATCAATGATTGGAGGAGTTGTGAGTGAGCGGAAGGGGGAATCTGTGATTGGAGAAGTTGTGAGTGAGGGTGAGGGGGAATCTGTGATTGGAGGAGTTTTGAGCGACGGAGAGAGGGAGACTCTGATTGGAGGAGATGTGAGTCAGGGAGAGAGGGAATCTGTGATTGGAGGAGATGTGAATCCGGGAGAGAGGGAATCTGTGATTCGAGGAGTTGTGAGTCAGGGAGAGAGGGAATCTGTGATTGGAGGAGATGTGAATGAGGGAGAGAGGGAATCTGTGCTTGGAGGAGTTGTGAGTGAGCAGGAGACGGATTCTGTGATTTGAGGAGTTGTGAGTCAGGGAGAGAGGGAATCTGTGATTGGAGGAGATGTCAATGAGGGAGAGAGGGAATCTGTGAATGGAGGAGTTGTGAGTGAGGGAGAGAGGGAATCTGCGATTGGAGGAGTTGTGAGTGAGGGAGAGAGGGAATCTGCGATTGGAGGAGTTGTGAGTGAGGGAGAGGGAATCTGCGATTGGAGGAGTTGTGAGTGATCGGGAGAGGGAATCTGTGATTGGAGGAGTTGTGAGTGAGGGAGAGAGAGAATCCGTGATTGGAGGAATTGTGTGTGAGGGAGGGAGGGAATCTGTGATTGGAGGAGTTGTGAGAGAGTGGAAGGGGGAATTTCTGATTGGAGGAGTTGTGTGTGAGGGAGAGAGGGAATCTGTGATGGGAGGAGTTGTGAGTGAGGGAGAGGGGGAATCTGTGATTGGAGGAGTTGTGAGTGAGGGAGTGGGGGAATTTCTGATTGGAGGAGTTGTGAGTGAGGGCGAGAGGGAATCTGTGATGGGAGGAGTTGTGAGCGAGGGAGAAAGGGAATCTGTGACTGGAGGAGTTGTGAGTTAGCGGGAGAGGGGGAATCTGTGATTGGAGGAGGTGTGAGTGAGGGAGAGAGGGAAACTGTGATTGGAGGAGGTGTGAGTCAGTGAGAGAGGGAATCTGTGATTGGAGGAGTTGTGTGTTAGGGAGAGAGGGAATCTGTGATTGGAGGAGTTGTGAGTGAGGGAGAGAGGGAATCTGCGATTGGAGGAGTTGTGAGTGAGGGAGAGGGAATCTGCGATTGGAGGAGTTGTGAGTGATCGGGAGAGGGAATCTGTGATTGGAGGAGTTGTGAGTGAGGGAGAGGGAATCTGCGATTGGAGGAGTTGTGAGTGAGGTAGAGGGAATCTGCGATTGGAGGAGTTGTGAGTGAGGGAGAGGGAATCTGCGATTAGAGGAGTTGTGAGTGAGGGAGAGGGAATCTGTGATTGGAGGAGTTGTGAGTGAGTGAGGGAGGGAATCTGTGATTGGAGGAGTTGTGAGAGAGTGGAAGGGGGAATTTCTGATTGGAGGAGTTGTGAGTGAGGGAGAGAGGGAATCTGTGATGGAAGGAGTTGTGAGTGAGGGAGAGGGGGAATCTGTGATTGGAGGAGTTGTGAGTGAGGGAGTGGGGGAATTTCTGACTGGAGGTATTGTGAGTGAGGGAGAGGGGGAATCTGTGATGGGAGGAGTTGTGAGTGAGGGAGAGAGAGAATCTGTGATTGGAGGAATTGTGAGTGAGGGAGAGAGGGAATCTGTGATTGGAGGAGTTGTGAGTGAGGGAGAGGCAATCTGTGATTAGAGGAGTTATGAGTGAGGGAGTGGGGGATTCTGTGATTGGAGGAGTTGTGAGTGAGGGAGAGAGGGAATCTGTGATGGGAGCAGTTGTGAGTGAGGGAGAGAGGGAATCTGTGATTGGAGGAGTTGTGAGTGAGGGAGAGAGGGAATCTCTGATTGGAGGATCTGTGAGTGAGGGAGAGGGGGAATCTGTGATTGGAGGAGTTGTGTGTGAGGGAGAGAGGGAATCTGTGATTGGAGGAGCTGTGAGTCAGGGAGAGAGGGAATCTGTGATTGGAGGAGTTGTGAGTGAGGGTGAGGGGGAATCTGCGATTGGAGGAGTTGTGAGCGAGGGAGAGATGTAAACTGCGATTGGAGGAGTTGTGAGCGAGGGAGAGGGAATCTGCGATTGGAGGATTGTGAGTGAGGGAGAGTGGAATCTGTGATGGGAGGACATGTGCGTGAGCGGGAGAGGAAATCTGTGATTGGAGGAGTTGTGAGCGAGGGAGAGATGTAATCTGCGATTGGAGGAGTTGTGAGCGAGGGTGAGGGAATCTGCGATTGGCGGATTGTGAGTGATTGATAGAGGGAATCAGTGATTGGATGAGTTGTGTGTTAGCGGGAGAGGGCATCTGTGATTGGAGGAGTTGTGAGTGAGGGAGAGAGGGAATCTGTGATTGGAGGAGTTGTGAGTGAGGGAGAGGCAATCTGTGATTGGAGGAATTGTCAGCGACGGAGAGAGGGAAAGTCTCATTGGAGGTGATGTGAATCAGGGAGAGAGGGAATCTGTGATTGGAGGAGATGTGAATCAGGGAGAGAGGGAATCTTTGATTGGAGGAGTTGTGAGTCAGGGAGAGGGGGAATCTGTGATTGGAGGAGTTGTGAGTGAGGGAGAGAAGGAATCTATGATTGGAGGAGTTGTGAGTCAGGGAGAGAGGCAATCTGTGATTGGAGGAGTTGTGAGTCAGGGAGAGGGGGAATCTGTGATTGGAGGAGTTGTGAGTGAGGGAGAGAGGGAATCTATGATTGGAGGAGTTGTGAGTGAGGGAGAGAGGGAAACGGTGATTGTAGGAGATGTTAGTCAGGGAGAGAGGGAATCTGTGATTGGAGCAATTGTGAGTGAGGGAGAGAGGGAATCTGTGATTTGAGGAGTTGTGAGTGAGCGGGAGAGGGAATCTGTGATTGGAGGAGTTGTGAGTGAAGGAGAGGGAATCTGTATTGGAGGAGTTGTGAGTGAAGGAGAGGGAATCTGCGATTGGAGGAGCTGTGAGTGATCGGGAGAGGGAATATGTGATTGGAGGAGTTGTGAGTGAGTGGGAGGAGAATCGGTGATGGGAGGAGTTGTGTGAGGGAGGGAGGGAATCTGTATTGGAGGATTTGTGAGTGAGAGACAGAGGGAATCTGTGCTTGGAGGAGTTGTGAGTGAAGGAGAGCGGGAATCTATGATTGGAGGAGATGTGAGTGAGGGAGTGGGGTTTCTGTGATTGTAGGAGCTGTGAGTGATCGGGAGAAGGAATCTGTGATTAGAGGAGTTGTGAGTGAGGGAGAGGGAATCTGTGATTGGAGGAGTTGTGAGTGAGCAGGAGACGGATTCTGTGATTTGAGGAGTTGTGAGTGAGGGATTGGGGGATTCTGTGATTGGAGGAGTTGTGAGTGAGGGAGAGGGAATCTGCGATTGGAGGAGTTGTGAATGATCGGGAGAGGGAATCTGTGATTGGAGGAGTTGTGAGTGAGGGAGAGAGTGAATCTGTGATTGGAGGAGTTGTGAGTGAGGGAGAGAGGGAATCTGTGAATGGAGGGGATGTGAGTGAGGGAGAGAGGGAATCTGTGATTGGAGGAGATGTGAGTCTGCGGGAGAGGGAATCTGTGATTGGAGGATTTGTGAGTGAGGGAGAGGCAATCTGTGATTGGATGAGTTGTGAGTGAGGGAGAGAGGGAATCTTTGATTGGAGGACTTGTGAGCGAGAGTGAGGGAATCTTTGATTGGAGCAGTTGTGAGCGAGGGAGAGAGGGAAACTGTGATTGGAGGAGTTGTGATTGAGGGAGAGGGGGAATGACTGATTGGAGGGGTTGTGAGCAAGGGAGAGAGTGAATCTGTGATTGGAGGAGTTGTGAGTGAGGGAGAGAGGGAATCTGTGATTGGAGGAGTTGTGAGTGAGGGAGAGGCAATCTGTGATTAGAGGAGTTATGAGTGAGGGAGTGGGGGATTCTGTGATTGGAGGAGTTGTGAGTGAGGGAGAGAGGGAATCTGTGATTGGAGGAGTTGTGAGTGAGGGAGAGGGGGAATCTGTGATTGGAGGAGTTGTGATTGAGGGAGAGGATGAATCTGTGATTGGAGGAGTTGTGAGTGAGGGAGAGGGGGAATGTCTGATTGGAGGAGTTGTGAGTGAGGTAGAGCGAATCTGCGATTGGAGGAGTTGTGAGTGATTGAGAGAGGGAATCTGTGATTGGAGGAGTTGTGATTGAGGGAGAGGATGAATCTGTGATTGGAGGAGTTGTGAGTGAGGGAGAGAGGGAATCTGTGATGGGAGGAGTTGTGAGTGAGGGAGAGAGTGAATCTGTGATTGGAGGAGTTGTGAGTGAGGGAGAGATGGAATCTGTGATTGGAGGAGATGTGAATGAGGGAGAGATGGAATCTGTGATTGGAGGAGTTGTGAGTGAGGGAGAGATGTAATCTGCGATTGGAGGAGTTGTGAGTGATTGATAGAGGGAATCTGTGATTGGAGGAGTTGTGAGTTAGCGGGAGAGGGAATCTGTGA
This sequence comes from Isurus oxyrinchus, assembly GCA_026770705.1. Lineage (NCBI taxonomy): Eukaryota > Metazoa > Chordata > Chondrichthyes > Lamniformes > Lamnidae > Isurus > Isurus oxyrinchus. The sequence goes on from JANJGN010000014.1 coordinate 10,371,494, forward strand.
TTGGAAGAGTTGTGAGTGAGGGTGAGGGAGAATCTGTGATTGGAGGAGTTTTGAGCGACGGAGAGAGGGAGACTCTGATTGGAGGAGATGTGAGTCAGGGAGAGATGGAATCTGTGATTGGAGGAGATGTGAATCAGGGAGAGAGGGAATCTGTGATTGGAGGAGTTGTGAGTCAGGGAGAGAGGGAATCTGTGATTGGAGGAGATGTGAATGAGGGAGAGGGGGAATCTGTGATTGGAGGAGTTGTGAGTGAGGGAGAGAGGGAATCTGTGATTGGAGGAGTTATGAGTCAGGGAGAGAGGGAATCTGTGATTGGAGGAGATGTGAATGAGGGGAGGGGGAATCTGCGATTGGAGGAGATGTGAGTGATTGATAGAGGGAATCAATGATTGGAGGAGTTGTGAGTGAGCGGAAGGGGGAATCTGTGATTGGAGAAGTTGTGAGTGAGGGTGAGGGGGAATCTGTGATTGGAGGAGTTTTGAGCGACGGAGAGAGGGAGACTCTGATTGGAGGAGATGTGAGTCAGGGAGAGAGGGAATCTGTGATTGGAGGAGATGTGAATCCGGGAGAGAGGGAATCTGTGATTCGAGGAGTTGTGAGTCAGGGAGAGAGGGAATCTGTGATTGGAGGAGATGTGAATGAGGGAGAGAGGGAATCTGTGCTTGGAGGAGTTGTGAGTGAGCAGGAGACGGATTCTGTGATTTGAGGAGTTGTGAGTCAGGGAGAGAGGGAATCTGTGATTGGAGGAGATGTCAATGAGGGAGAGAGGGAATCTGTGAATGGAGGAGTTGTGAGTGAGGGAGAGAGGGAATCTGCGATTGGAGGAGTTGTGAGTGAGGGAGAGAGGGAATCTGCGATTGGAGGAGTTGTGAGTGAGGGAGAGGGAATCTGCGATTGGAGGAGTTGTGAGTGATCGGGAGAGGGAATCTGTGATTGGAGGAGTTGTGAGTGAGGGAGAGAGAGAATCTGTGATTGGAGGAATTGTGTGTGAGGGAGGGAGGGAATCTGTGATTGGAGGAGTTGTGAGAGAGTGGAAGGGGGAATTTCTGATTGGAGGAGTTGTGAGTGAGGGAGAGGGGGAATCTGTGATTGGAGGATTTGTGAGTGAGGGAGAGAGGGAATCTATGATTGGAGAAGTTGTGAGTCAGGGAGAGAGGGAAACTGTGATTGGAGGAGTTGTGAGTGAGGGAGAGAGGGAATCTGTGATTGGAGGAGCTGTGAGTGAGGGAGAGAGGGACTCTGTGATTGGAGGAGTTGTGAGCAAGGGAGAGAGTGAATCTGTGATTGGAGGAGTTGTGAGCGAGGGAGAGAGGGAATCTGTGATTGGAGGAGTTGTGAGTGAGGGAGAGGGGGAATGTCTGATTGGAGGGGTTGTGAGCAAGGGAGAGAGGGAATCTGTGATTGGAGGATTTGTGAGTGAGGGAGAGATGTAAACTGCGATTGGAGGAGTTGTGAGCGAGGGAGAGGGAATCTGCGATTGGAGGATTGTGAGTGAGGGAGAGTGGAATCTGTGATGGGAGGACATGTGCGTGAGCGGGAGAGGAAATCTGTGATTGGAGGAGTTGTGAGCGAGGGAGAGATGTAATCTGCGATTGGAGGAGTTGTGAGCGAGGGTGAGGGAATCTGCGATTGGCAGATTGTGAGTGATTGATAGAGGGAATCAGTGATTGGATGAGTTGTGTGTTAGCGGGAGAGGGCATCTGTGATTGGAGGAGTTGTGAGTGAGGGAGAGAGGGAATCTGTGATTGGAGGAGTTGTGAGTGAGGGAGAGGCAATCTGTGATTGGAGGAATTGTCAGCGACGGAGAGAGGGAAAGTCTCATTGGAGGTGATGTGAATCAGGGAGAGAGGGAATCTGTGATTGGAGGAGATGTGAATCAGGGAGAGAGGGAATCTTTGATTGGAGGAGTTGTGAGTCAGGGAGAGGGGGAATCTGTGATTGGAGGAGTTGTGAGTGAGGGAGAGAAGGAATCTATGATTGGAGGAGTTGTGAGTCAGGGAGAGAGGCAATCTGTGATTGGAGGAGTTGTGAGTCAGGGAGAGGGGGAATCTGTGATTGGAGGAGTTGTGAGTGAGGGAGAGAGGGAATCTATGATTGGAGGAGTTGTGAGTGAGGGAGAGAGGGAAACGGTGATTGTAGGAGATGTTAGTCAGGGAGAGAGGGAATCTGTGATTGGAGCAATTGTGAGTGAGGGAGAGAGGGAATCTGTGATTTGAGGAGTTGTGAGTGAGCGGGAGAGGGAATCTGTGATTGGAGGAGTTGTGAGTGAAGGAGAGGGAATCTGTATTGGAGGAGTTGTGAGTGAAGGAGAGGGAATCTGCGATTGGAGGAGCTGTGAGTGATCGGGAGAGGGAATATGTGATTGGAGGAGTTGTGAGTGAGTGGGAGGAGAATCGGTGATGGGAGGAGTTGTGTGAGGGAGGGAGGGAATCTGTATTGGAGGATTTGTGAGTGAGAGACGGAGAGAATCTGTGCTTGGAGGAGTTGTGAGTGAAGGAGAGCGGGAATCTATGATTGGAGGAGATGTGAGTGAGGGAGTGGGGTTTCTGTGATTGTAGGAGCTGTGAGTGATCGGGAGAAGGAATCTGTGATTAGAGGAGTTGTGAGTGAGGGAGAGGGAATCTGTGATTGGAGGAGTTGTGAGTGAGCAGGAGACGGATTCTGTGATTTGAGGAGTTGTGAGTGAGGGATTGGGGGATTCTGTGATTGGAGGAGTTGTGAGTGAGGGAGAGGGAATCTGCGATTGGAGGAGTTGTGAATGATCGGGAGAGGGAATCTGTGATTGGAGGAGTTGTGAGTGAGGGAGAGAGTGAATCTGTGATTGGAGGAGTTGTGAGTGAGGGAGAGAGGGAATCTGTGAATGGAGGGGATGTGAGTGAGGGAGAGAGGGAATCTGTGATTGGAGGAGATGTGAGTCTGCGGGAGAGGGAATCTGTGATTGGAGGATTTGTGAGTGAGGGAGAGGCAATCTGTGATTGGATGAGTTGTGAGTGAGGGAGAGAGGGAATCTTTGATTGGAGGACTTGTGAGCGAGAGTGAGGGAATCTTTGATTGGAGCAGTTGTGAGCGAGGGAGAGAGGGAAACTGTGATTGGAGGAGTTGTGATTGAGGGAGAGGGGGAATGACTGATTGGAGGGGTTGTGAGCAAGGGAGAGAGTGAATCTGTGATTGGAGGAGTTGTGAGTGAGGGAGAGAGGGAATCTGTGATTGGAGGAGTTGTGAGTGAGGGAGAGGCAATCTGTGATTAGAGGAGTTATGAGTGAGGGAGTGGGGGATTCTGTGATTGGAGGAGTTGTGAGTGAGGGAGAGAGGGAATCTGTGATTGGAGGAGTTGTGAGTGAGGGAGAGGGGGAATCTGTGATTGGAGGAGTTGTGATTGAGGGAGAGGATGAATCTGTGATTGGAGGAGTTGTGAGTGAGGGAGAGGGGGAATGTCTGATTGGAGGAGTTGTGAGTGAGGTAGAGCGAATCTGCGATTGGAGGAGTTGTGAGTGATTGAGAGAGGGAATCTGTGATTGGAGGAGTTGTGATTGAGGGAGAGGATGAATCTGTGATTGGAGGAGTTGTGAGTGAGGGAGAGAGGGAATCTGTGATGGGAGGAGTTGTGAGTGAGGGAGAGAGTGAATCTGTGATTGGAGGAGTTGTGAGTGAGGGAGAGATGGAATCTGTGATTGGAGGAGATGTGAATGAGGGAGAGATGGAATCTGTGATTGGAGGAGTTGTGAGTGAGGGAGAGAGGAAATCTGTGAATGGAGCAGTTGTGAGCGAGGGAGAGATGTAATCTGCGATTGGAGGAGTTGTGAGTGATTGATAGAGGGAATCTGTGATTGGAGGAGTTGTGAGTTAGCGGGAGAGGGAATCTGTGATTGGAAGAGTTGTGAGTGAGGGTGAGGGAGAATCTGTGATTGGAGGAGTTTTGAGCGACGGAGAGAGGGAGACTCTGATTGGAGGAGATGTGAGTCAGGGAGAGATGGAATCTGTGATTGGAGGAGATGTGAATCAGGGAGAGAGGGAATCTGTGATTGGAGGAGTTGTGAGTCAGGGAGAGAGGGAATCTGTGATTGGAGGAGATGTGAATGAGGGAGAGGGGGAATCTGTGATTGGAGGAGTTGTGAGTGAGGGAGAGAGGGAATCTGTGATTGGAGGAGTTATGAGTCAGGGAGAGAGGGAATCTGTGATTGGAGGAGATGTGAATGAGGGGAGGGGGAATCTGCGATTGGAGGAGATGTGAGTGATTGATAGAGGGAATCAATGATTGGAGGAGTTGTGAGTGAGCGGAAGGGGGAATCTGTGATTGGAGAAGTTGTGAGTGAGGGTGAGGGGGAATCTGTGATTGGAGGAGTTTTGAGCGACGGAGAGAGGGAGACTCTGATTGGAGGAGATGTGAGTCAGGGAGAGAGGGAATCTGTGATTGGAGGAGATGTGAATCCGGGAGAGAGGGAATCTGTGATTCGAGGAGTTGTGAGTCAGGGAGAGAGGGAATCTGTGATTGGAGGAGATGTGAATGAGGGAGAGAGGGAATCTGTGCTTGGAGGAGTTGTGAGTGAGCAGGAGACGGATTCTGTGATTTGAGGAGTTGTGAGTCAGGGAGAGAGGGAATCTGTGATTGGAGGAGATGTCAATGAGGGAGAGAGGGAATCTGTGAATGGAGGAGTTGTGAGTGAGGGAGAGAGGGAATCTGCGATTGGAGGAGTTGTGAGTGAGGGAGAGAGGGAATCTGCGATTGGAGGAGTTGTGAGTGAGGGAGAGGGAATCTGCGATTGGAGGAGTTGTGAGTGATCGGGAGAGGGAATCTGTGATTGGAGGAGTTGTGAGTGAGGGAGAGAGAGAATCCGTGATTGGAGGAATTGTGTGTGAGGGAGGGAGGGAATCTGTGATTGGAGGAGTTGTGAGAGAGTGGAAGGGGGAATTTCTGATTGGAGGAGTTGTGTGTGAGGGAGAGAGGGAATCTGTGATGGGAGGAGTTGTGAGTGAGGGAGAGGGGGAATCTGTGATTGGAGGAGTTGTGAGTGAGGGAGTGGGGGAATTTCTGATTGGAGGAGTTGTGAGTGAGGGCGAGAGGGAATCTGTGATGGGAGGAGTTGTGAGCGAGGGAGAAAGGGAATCTGTGATTGGAGGAGTTGTGAGTTAGCGGGAGAGGGGGAATCTGTGATTGGAGGAGGTGTGAGTGAGGGAGAGAGGGAAACTGTGATTGGAGGAGGTGTGAGTCAGTGAGAGAGGGAATCTGTGATTGGAGGAGTTGTGTGTTAGGGAGAGAGGGAATCTGTGATTGGAGGAGTTGTGAGTGAGGGAGAGAGGGAATCTGCGATTGGAGGAGTTGTGAGTGAGGGAGAGGGAATCTGCGATTGGAGGAGTTGTGAGTGATCGGGAGAGGGAATCTGTGATTGGAGGAGTTGTGAGTGAGGGAGAGGGAATCTGCGATTGGAGGAGTTGTGAGTGAGGTAGAGGGAATCTGCGATTGGAGGAGTTGTGAGTGAGGGAGAGGGAATCTGCGATTAGAGGAGTTGTGAGTGAGGGAGAGGGAATCTGTGATTGGAGGAGTTGTGAGTGAGTGAGGGAGGGAATCTGTGATTGGAGGAGTTGTGAGAGAGTGGAAGGGGGAATTTCTGATTGGAGGAGTTGTGAGTGAGGGAGAGAGGGAATCTGTGATGGAAGGAGTTGTGAGTGAGGGAGAGGGGGAATCTGTGATTGGAGGAGTTGTGAGTGAGGGAGTGGGGGAATTTCTGACTGGAGGTATTGTGAGTGAGGGAGAGGGGGAATCTGTGATGGGAGGAGTTGTGAGTGAGGGAGAGAGAGAATCTGTGATTGGAGGAATTGTGAGTGAGGGAGAGAGGGAATCTGTGATTGGAGGAGTTGTGAGTGAGGGAGAGGCAATCTGTGATTAGAGGAGTTATGAGTGAGGGAGTGGGGGATTCTGTGATTGGAGGAGTTGTGAGTGAGGGAGAGAGGGAATCTGTGATGGGAGCAGTTGTGAGTGAGGGAGAGAGGGAATCTGTGATTGGAGGAGTTGTGAGTGAGGGAGAGAGGGAATCTCTGATTGGAGGATCTGTGAGTGAGGGAGAGGGGGAATCTGTGATTGGAGGAGTTGTGTGTGAGGGAGAGAGGGAATCTGTGATTGGAGGAGCTGTGAGTCAGGGAGAGAGGGAATCTGTGATTGGAGGAGTTGTGAGTGAGGGTGAGGGGGAATCTGCGATTGGAGGAGTTGTGAGCGAGGGAGAGATGTAAACTGCGATTGGAGGAGTTGTGAGCGAGGGAGAGGGAATCTGCGATTGGAGGATTGTGAGTGAGGGAGAGTGGAATCTGTGATGGGAGGACATGTGCGTGAGCGGGAGAGGAAATCTGTGATTGGAGGAGTTGTGAGCGAGGGAGAGATGTAATCTGCGATTGGAGGAGTTGTGAGCGAGGGTGAGGGAATCTGCGATTGGCGGATTGTGAGTGATTGATAGAGGGAATCAGTGATTGGATGAGTTGTGTGTTAGCGGGAGAGGGCATCTGTGATTGGAGGAGTTGTGAGTGAGGGAGAGAGGGAATCTGTGATTGGAGGAGTTGTGAGTGAGGGAGAGGCAATCTGTGATTGGAGGAATTGTCAGCGACGGAGAGAGGGAAAGTCTCATTGGAGGTGATGTGAATCAGGGAGAGAGGGAATCTGTGATTGGAGGAGATGTGAATCAGGGAGAGAGGGAATCTTTGATTGGAGGAGTTGTGAGTCAGGGAGAGGGGGAATCTGTGATTGGAGGAGTTGTGAGTGAGGGAGAGAAGGAATCTATGATTGGAGGAGTTGTGAGTCAGGGAGAGAGGCAATCTGTGATTGGAGGAGTTGTGAGTCAGGGAGAGGGGGAATCTGTGATTGGAGGAGTTGTGAGTGAGGGAGAGAGGGAATCTATGATTGGAGGAGTTGTGAGTGAGGGAGAGAGGGAAACGGTGATTGTAGGAGATGTTAGTCAGGGAGAGAGGGAATCTGTGATTGGAGCAATTGTGAGTGAGGGAGAGAGGGAATCTGTGATTTGAGGAGTTGTGAGTGAGCGGGAGAGGGAATCTGTGATTGGAGGAGTTGTGAGTGAAGGAGAGGGAATCTGTATTGGAGGAGTTGTGAGTGAAGGAGAGGGAATCTGCGATTGGAGGAGCTGTGAGTGATCGGGAGAGGGAATATGTGATTGGAGGAGTTGTGAGTGAGTGGGAGGAGAATCGGTGATGGGAGGAGTTGTGTGAGGGAGGGAGGGAATCTGTATTGGAGGATTTGTGAGTGAGAGACAGAGGGAATCTGTGCTTGGAGGAGTTGTGAGTGAAGGAGAGCGGGAATCTATGATTGGAGGAGATGTGAGTGAGGGAGTGGGGTTTCTGTGATTGTAGGAGCTGTGAGTGATCGGGAGAAGGAATCTGTGATTAGAGGAGTTGTGAGTGAGGGAGAGGGAATCTGTGATTGGAGGAGTTGTGAGTGAGCAGGAGACGGATTCTGTGATTTGAGGAGTTGTGAGTGAGGGATTGGGGGATTCTGTGATTGGAGGAGTTGTGAGTGAGGGAGAGGGAATCTGCGATTGGAGGAGTTGTGAATGATCGGGAGAGGGAATCTGTGATTGGAGGAGTTGTGAGTGAGGGAGAGAGTGAATCTGTGATTGGAGGAGTTGTGAGTGAGGGAGAGAGGGAATCTGTGAATGGAGGGGATGTGAGTGAGGGAGAGAGGGAATCTGTGATTGGAGGAGATGTGAGTCTGCGGGAGAGGGAATCTGTGATTGGAGGATTTGTGAGTGAGGGAGAGGCAATCTGTGATTGGATGAGTTGTGAGTGAGGGAGAGAGGGAATCTTTGATTGGAGGACTTGTGAGCGAGAGTGAGGGAATCTTTGATTGGAGCAGTTGTGAGCGAGGGAGAGAGGGAAACTGTGATTGGAGGAGTTGTGATTGAGGGAGAGGGGGAATGACTGATTGGAGGGGTTGTGAGCAAGGGAGAGAGTGAATCTGTGATTGGAGGAGTTGTGAGTGAGGGAGAGAGGGAATCTGTGATTGGAGGAGTTGTGAGTGAGGGAGAGGCAATCTGTGATTAGAGGAGTTATGAGTGAGGGAGTGGGGGATTCTGTGATTGGAGGAGTTGTGAGTGAGGGAGAGAGGGAATCTGTGATTGGAGGAGTTGTGAGTGAGGGAGAGGGGGAATCTGTGATTGGAGGAGTTGTGATTGAGGGAGAGGATGAATCTGTGATTGGAGGAGTTGTGAGTGAGGGAGAGGGGGAATGTCTGATTGGAGGAGTTGTGAGTGAGGTAGAGCGAATCTGCGATTGGAGGAGTTGTGAGTGATTGAGAGAGGGAATCTGTGATTGGAGGAGTTGTGATTGAGGGAGAGGATGAATCTGTGATTGGAGGAGTTGTGAGTGAGGGAGAGAGGGAATCTGTGATGGGAGGAGTTGTGAGTGAGGGAGAGAGTGAATCTGTGATTGGAGGAGTTGTGAGTGAGGGAGAGATGGAATCTGTGATTGGAGGAGATGTGAATGAGGGAGAGATGGAATCTGTGATTGGAGGAGTTGTGAGTGAGGGAGAGATGTAATCTGCGATTGGAGGAGTTGTGAGTGATTGATAGAGGGAATCTGTGATTGGAGGAGTTGTGAGTTAGCGGGAGAGGGAATCTGTGATTGGAAGAGTTGTGAGTGAGGGTGAGGGAGAATCTGTGATTGGAGGAGTTTTGAGCGACGGAGAGAGGGAGACTCTGATTGGAGGAGATGTGAGTCAGGGAGAGATGGAATCTGTGATTGGAGGAGATGTGAATCAGGGAGAGAGGGAATCTGTGATTGGAGGAGTTGTGAGTCAGGGAGAGAGGGAATCTGTGATTGGAGGAGATGTGAATGAGGGAGAGGGGGAATCTGTGATTGGAGGAGTTGTGAGTGAGGGAGAGAGGGAATCTGTGATTGGAGGAGTTATGAGTCAGGGAGAGAGGGAATCTGTGATTGGAGGAGATGTGAATGAGGGGAGGGGGAATCTGCGATTGGAGGAGATGTGAGTGATTGATAGAGGGAATCAATGATTGGAGGAGTTGTGAGTGAGCGGAAGGGGGAATCTGTGATTGGAGAAGTTGTGAGTGAGGGTGAGGGGGAATCTGTGATTGGAGGAGTTTTGAGCGACGGAGAGAGGGAGACTCTGATTGGAGGAGATGTGAGTCAGGGAGAGAGGGAATCTGTGATTGGAGGAGATGTGAATCCGGGAGAGAGGGAATCTGTGATTCGAGGAGTTGTGAGTCAGGGAGAGAGGGAATCTGTGATTGGAGGAGATGTGAATGAGGGAGAGAGGGAATCTGTGCTTGGAGGAGTTGTGAGTGAGCAGGAGACGGATTCTGTGATTTGAGGAGTTGTGAGTCAGGGAGAGAGGGAATCTGTGATTGGAGGAGATGTCAATGAGGGAGAGAGGGAATCTGTGAATGGAGGAGTTGTGAGTGAGGGAGAGAGGGAATCTGCGATTGGAGGAGTTGTGAGTGAGGGAGAGAGGGAATCTGCGATTGGAGGAGTTGTGAGTGAGGGAGAGGGAATCTGCGATTGGAGGAGTTGTGAGTGATCGGGAGAGGGAATCTGTGATTGGAGGAGTTGTGAGTGAGGGAGAGAGAGAATCTGTGATTGGAGGAATTGTGTGTGAGGGAGGGAGGGAATCTGTGATTGGAGGAGTTGTGAGAGAGTGGAAGGGGGAATTTCTGATTGGAGGAGTTGTGAGTGAGGGAGAGGGGGAATCTGTGATTGGAGGATTTGTGAGTGAGGGAGAGAGGGAATCTATGATTGGAGAAGTTGTGAGTCAGGGAGAGAGGGAAACTGTGATTGGAGGAGTTGTGAGTGAGGGAGAGAGGGAATCTGTGATTGGAGGAGCTGTGAGTGAGGGAGAGAGGGACTCTGTGATTGGAGGAGTTGTGAGCAAGGGAGAGAGTGAATCTGTGATTGGAGGAGTTGTGAGCGAGGGAGAGAGGGAATCTGTGATTGGAGGAGTTGTGAGTGAGGGAGAGGGGGAATGTCTGATTGGAGGGGTTGTGAGCAAGGGAGAGAGGGAATCTGTGATTGGAGGATTTGTGAGTGAGGGAGAGAGGGAATCTGTGATTGGAGGATTTGTGAGTGAGGGAGAGAGGGAATCTGTGTTTGGAGAAGTTGTGAGTCAGGGAGAGAGGGAATCAGTGATTGGAGGAGTTGTGAGTTAGCGGGAGAGGGAATCTGTGATTGGATGAGTTGTGAGTGAGGGTGAGGGGGAAACTGTGATTGGAGGAGTTGTGAGTGAGGGTGAGGGGGAAACTGTGATTGGCGGAGTTTTGAGCGACGGAGAGAGGGAGACTCGAACTGGAGGAGATGTGAGTGAGGGAGAGAGGGAATCTGTGATTGGAGGAGTTGTGAGTGAGGGAGAGGGAATATCCGATTGGAGGAGTTGTGAGAGATTGATAGAGGGAATCAGTGATTGGAGGAGTTGTGAGTTAGCGGGAGTGGGAATCTGTGATTGGAGGAGTTGTGAGTGAGCGGAAGGGGGAATCTGTGATTGGAGGAGTTGTGAGTGAGGGAGAGAGTGAATCTGTGATTGGAGGAGTTGTGAGTGAGGGAGAGAGGGAATCTGTGAATGGAGGGGATGTGAGTGAGGGAGAGAGGGAATCTGTGATTGGAGGAGATGTGAGTCTGCGGGAGAGGGAATCTGTGATTGGAGGATTTGTGAGTGAGGGAGAGGCAATCTGTGATTGGATGAGTTGTGAGTGAGGGAGAGAGGGAATCTTTGATTGGAGGACTTGTGAGCGAGAGTGAGGGAATCTTTGATTGGAGCAGTTGTGAGCGAGGGAGAGAGGGAAACTGTGATTGGAGGAGTTGTGATTGAGGGAGAGGGGGAATGACTGATTGGAGGGGTTGTGAGCAAGGGAGAGAGTGAATCTGTGATTGGAGGAGTTGTGAGTGAGGGAGAGAGGGAATCTGTGATTGGAGGAGTTGTGAGTGAGGGAGAGGCAATCTGTGATTAGAGGAGTTATGAGTGAGGGAGTGGGGGATTCTGTGATTGGAGGAGTTGTGAGTGAGGGAGAGAGGGAATCTGTGATTGGAGGAGTTGTGAGTGAGGGAGAGGGGGAATCTGTGATTGGAGGAGTTGTGATTGAGGGAGAGGATGAATCTGTGATTGGAGGAGTTGTGAGTGAGGGAGAGGGGGAATGTCTGATTGGAGGAGTTGTGAGTGAGGTAGAGCGAATCTGCGATTGGAGGAGTTGTGAGTGATTGAGAGAGGGAATCTGTGATTGGAGGAGTTGTGATTGAGGGAGAGGATGAATCTGTGATTGGAGGAGTTGTGAGTGAGGGAGAGAGGGAATCTGTGATGGGAGGAGTTGTGAGTGAGGGAGAGAGTGAATCTGTGATTGGAGGAGTTGTGAGTGAGGGAGAGATGGAATCTGTGATTGGAGGAGATGTGAATGAGGGAGAGATGGAATCTGTGATTGGAGGAGTTGTGAGTGAGGGAGAGATGTAATCTGCGATTGGAGGAGTTGTGAGTGATTGATAGAGGGAATCTGTGATTGGAGGAGTTGTGAGTTAGCGGGAGAGGGAATCTGTGATTGGAAGAGTTGTGAGTGAGGGTGAGGGAGAATCTGTGATTGGAGGAGTTTTGAGCGACGGAGAGAGGGAGACTCTGATTGGAGGAGATGTGAGTCAGGGAGAGATGGAATCTGTGATTGGAGGAGATGTGAATCAGGGAGAGAGGGAATCTGTGATTGGAGGAGTTGTGAGTCAGGGAGAGAGGGAATCTGTGATTGGAGGAGATGTGAATGAGGGAGAGGGGGAATCTGTGATTGGAGGAGTTGTGAGTGAGGGAGAGAGGGAATCTGTGATTGGAGGAGTTATGAGTCAGGGAGAGAGGGAATCTGTGATTGGAGGAGATGTGAATGAGGGGAGGGGGAATCTGCGATTGGAGGAGATGTGAGTGATTGATAGAGGGAATCAATGATTGGAGGAGTTGTGAGTGAGCGGAAGGGGGAATCTGTGATTGGAGAAGTTGTGAGTGAGGGTGAGGGGGAATCTGTGATTGGAGGAGTTTTGAGCGACGGAGAGAGGGAGACTCTGATTGGAGGAGATGTGAGTCAGGGAGAGAGGGAATCTGTGATTGGAGGAGATGTGAATCCGGGAGAGAGGGAATCTGTGATTCGAGGAGTTGTGAGTCAGGGAGAGAGGGAATCTGTGATTGGAGGAGATGTGAATGAGGGAGAGAGGGAATCTGTGCTTGGAGGAGTTGTGAGTGAGCAGGAGACGGATTCTGTGATTTGAGGAGTTGTGAGTCAGGGAGAGAGGGAAACTGTGATTGGAGGAGATGTCAATGAGGGAGAGAGGGAATCTGTGAATGGAGGAGTTGTGAGTGAGGGAGAGAGGGAATCTGCGATTGGAGGAGTTGTGAGTGAGGGAGAGAGGGAATCTGTGATTGGAGGAGTTTTGAGCGACGGAGAGAGGGAAACTCTGATTGGAGGAGATGTTAGTCAGGGAGAGAGGGAATCTGTGATTGGAGGGGATGTGAATCAGGGAGTGAGGGAATCTGTGATTGGAGGAGTTGTGAGTGAGGGAGAGAGGGAATCTGTGCTTGGAGGAGTTGTGAGTGAGCAGGAGACGGATTCGGTGATTTGAGGAGTTGTGAGTGAGGGAGTGGGGGATTCTGTGTTTGGAGGAGATGTGAGTGAGCGGGAGAGGGATTCTGTGATTGGAGGAGTTGTGAGTGAGGGAGAGGGAATCTGTGATTGGAGGAGTTCTGAGTGAGGGAGAGAGGGAATCTGTGATTGGAGGAGTTGTGAGTGAGTGGGAGGAGAATCGGTGATGGGAGGAGTTGTGTGAGGGAGGGAGGGAATCTGTGAATGGAGGGGATGTGAGTGAGGGAGAGAGGGAATCTGTGATTGGAGGAGTTTTGAGCGACGGAGAGAGGGAAACTCTGATTGGAGGAGATGTTAGTCAGGGAGAGAGGGAATCTGTGATTGGAGGGGATGTGAATCAGGGAGTGAGGGAATCTGTGATTGGAGGAGTTGTGAGTGAGGGAGAGAGGGAATCTGTGCTTGGAGGAGTTGTGAGTGAGCAGGAGACGGATTCGGTGATTTGAGGAGTTGTGAGTGAGGGAGTGGGGGATTCTGTGTTTGGAGGAGATGTGAGTGAGCGGGAGAGGGATTCTGTGATTGGAGGAGTTGTGAGTGAGGGAGAGGGAATCTGTGATTGGAGGAGTTCTGAGTGAGGGAGAGAGGGAATCTGTGATTGGAGGAGTTGTGAGTGAGGGAGAGAGGGAATCTGTATTAGAGGAGTTGTGAGCGAGGGAGAGAGGGAATCTGTGATTGGAGGAGCTGTGAGTGATCGGGAGAGGGAATCTGTGATTGGAGGAGTTGTGAGTGAGTGGGAGGAGAAATTTTGATGGGAGGAGTTGTGAGTGAGGGAGATAGGGAATCTGTGATTGGAGGAGCTGTGAGTCAGGGAGAGAGGGAATCTGTGATTGGAGGAGTTGTGAGCGAGGGAGAGATGGAATCTGTGATTGGAGGAGTTGTGAGTGAGGGAGAGGGGGAATGTCTGATTGGAGCAGTTGTGAGCGAGGGAGAGAGGGAATCTGTGATTGGAGGATTTGTGAGTGAGGACTAGGGAAACTGCGAGTGGAGGAGTTGTGAGTGAGGGAGAGAGGGAATCTGTGATTGGAGGATCTGTGAGTGAGCGGAAGGGGGAATCTGTGATTGGATGAGTTGAGAGTGAGGGAGAGGCAATTTGTGATTGGAGGAGTTGTGAGTGAGGGAGAGAGGGAATCTGTGATTGGAGGAGTTGTGAGTGAGGGAGAGAGGGAATCTCTGATTGGAGGAGTTGTGAGTGAGGGAGAGAGGGAATCTGTGATTGGAGGAGTTGTGAGTGAGGGTGAGGGGGAATCTGTGATTGGAGGAGTTGTGAGTGTGGGAGACGGTGAATCTCTGATTGGAGGAGTTGTGAGTGAGCGGAAGGGGGAATCTGTGATTGGAGAAGTTGTGAGTGAGGGAGAGGGAATCTGTGATTGGAGGAGTTGTGAGTGAGGGTGAGGGGGAATCTGTGATTGGTGGAGTTGTGAGCGACGGAGAGAGGGAAACTCTCATTGGAGGAGATGTGAATCAGGGAGAGAGGGAATCTGTGATTGGAGGAGATGTGAATCAGGGAGAGAGGGAATCTGTGATTGTAGGAGCTGTGAGTGATCGGGAGAGGGAATCTGTGATTGGAGGAGTTGTGAGTGAGTGGGAGGAGAAATTTTGATGGGAGGAGTTGTGAGTGAGGGAGATAGGGAATCTGTGATTGGAGGAGCTGTGAGTCAGGGAGAGAGGGAATCTGTGATTGGAGGAGTTGTGAGCGAGGGAGAGATGGAATCTGTGATTGGAGGAGTTGTGAGTGAGGGAGGGGGGGAATGTCTGATTGGAGCAGTTGTGAGCGAGGGAGAGAGGGAATCTGTGATTGGAGGATTTGTGAGTGAGGACTAGGGAAACTGCGAGTGGAGGAGTTGTGAGTGAGGGAGAGAGGGAATCTGTGATTGGAGGATCTGTGAGTGAGCGGAAGGGGGAATCTGTGATTGGATGAGTTGAGAGTGAGGGAGAGGCAATTTGTGATTGGAGGAGTTGTGAGTGAGGGAGAGAGGGAATCTGTGATTGGAGGAGTTGTGAGTGAGGGAGAGAGGGAATCTCTGATTGGAGGAGTTGTGAGTGAGGGAGAGAGGGAATCTGTGATTGGAGGAGTTGTGAGTGAGGGTGAGGGGGAATCTGTGATTGGAGGAGTTGTGAGTGTGGGAGACGGTGAATCTCTGATTGGAGGAGTTGTGAGTGAGCGGAAGGGGGAATCTGTGATTGGAGAAGTTGTGAGTGAGGGAGAGGGAATCTGTGATTGGAGGAGTTGTGAGTGAGGGTGAGGGGGAATCTGTGATTGGTGGAGTTGTGAGCGACGGAGAGAGGGAAACTCTCATTGGAGGAGATGTGAATCAGGGAGAGAGGGAATCTGTGATTGGAGGAGATGTGAATCAGGGAGAGAGGGAATCTGTGATTGGAGGAGTTGTTAGTCAGGGAGAGACGCCATCTGTGATTGGAGGAGTTGTGAGTCAGGGAGAGGGGGAATCTGTGATTGGAGGAGTTGTGAGTGAGGGAGAGAGGAAATCTGTGCTTGGAGGAGTTGTGAGTGAAGGAAAGGGGGATTCTGTGATTTGAGGAGTTGTGAGTGAGGGAGAGTGAATCTGTGATTGGAGGAATTGTGAGTGAGGGAGAGAGGGAATCTGCGATTGGAGGAGCTGTGAATGATCGGGAGAGGGAATATGTGATTGGAGGAGTTGTGAGTGAGTCGGAGGAGAATCTGTGATGGGAGGAGTTGTGTGAGGGAGAGAGGGAATCTGTATTGGAGGATTTGTGAGTGAGGGACAGAGGGAATCTGTGCTTGGAGGAGTTGTGAGTGAAGGAGAGCGGGAATCTATGATTGGAGGAGATGTGAGTGAGGGAGTGGGGTTTCTGTGATTGGAGGAGTTGTGAGAGAGGGAGAGAGGGAATCTGTGTTTGGAGGAGTTGTGAGTGAGGGAGAGAGGGAATCTATGATTGGAGGAGTTGTGAGTGAGGGAGAGATGGAATCTGTGATTGGAGGAGATGTGAATGAGGGAGAGATGGAATCTGTGATTGGAGGAGTTGTGAGTGAGGGAGAGATGTAATCTGCGATTGGAGGAGTTGTGAGTGATTGATAGAGGGAATCTGTGATTGGAGGAGTTGTGAGTTAGCGGGAGAGGGAATCTGTGATTGGAAGAGTTGTGAGTGAGGGTGAGGGAGAATCTGTGATTGGAGGAGTTTTGAGCGACGGAGAGAGGGAGACTCTGATTGGAGGAGATGTGAGTCAGGGAGAGATGGAATCTGTGATTGGAGGAGATGTGAATCAGGGAGAGAGGGAATCTGTGATTGGAGGAGTTGTGAGTCAGGGAGAGAGGGAATCTGTGATTGGAGGAGATGTGAATGAGGGAGAGGGGGAATCTGTGATTGGAGGAGTTGTGAGTGAGGGAGAGAGGGAATCTGTGATTGGAGGAGTTATGAGTCAGGGAGAGAGGGAATCTGTGATTGGAGGAGATGTGAATGAGGGGAGGGGGAATCTGCGATTGGAGGAGATGTGAGTGATTGATAGAGGGAATCAATGATTGGAGGAGTTGTGAGTGAGCGGAAGGGGGAATCTGTGATTGGAGAAGTTGTGAGTGAGGGTGAGGGGGAATCTGTGATTGGAGGAGTTTTGAGCGACGGAGAGAGGGAGACTCTGATTGGAGGAGATGTGAGTCAGGGAGAGAGGGAATCTGTGATTGGAGGAGATGTGAATCCGGGAGAGAGGGAATCTGTGATTCGAGGAGTTGTGAGTCAGGGAGAGAGGGAATCTGTGATTGGAGGAGATGTGAATGAGGGAGAGAGGGAATCTGTGCTTGGAGGAGTTGTGAGTGAGCAGGAGACGGATTCTGTGATTTGAGGAGTTGTGAGTCAGGGAGAGAGGGAATCTGTGATTGGAGGAGATGTCAATGAGGGAGAGAGGGAATCTGTGAATGGAGGAGTTGTGAGTGAGGGAGAGAGGGAATCTGCGATTGGAGGAGTTGTGAGTGAGGGAGAGAGGGAATCTGCGATTGGAGGAGTTGTGAGTGAGGGAGAGGGAATCTGCGATTGGAGGAGTTGTGAGTGATCGGGAGAGGGAATCTGTGATTGGAGGAGTTGTGAGTGAGGGAGAGAGAGAATCTGTGATTGGAGGAATTGTGTGTGAGGGAGGGAGGGAATCTGTGATTGGAGGAGTTGTGAGAGAGTGGAAGGGGGAATTTCTGATTGGAGGAGTTGTGAGTGAGGGAGAGGGGGAATCTGTGATTGGAGGATTTGTGAGTGAGGGAGAGAGGGAATCTATGATTGGAGAAGTTGTGAGTCAGGGAGAGAGGGAAACTGTGATTGGAGGAGTTGTGAGTGAGGGAGAGAGGGAATCTGTGATTGGAGGAGCTGTGAGTGAGGGAGAGAGGGACTCTGTGATTGGAGGAGTTGTGAGCAAGGGAGAGAGTGAATCTGTGATTGGAGGAGTTGTGAGCGAGGGAGAGAGGGAATCTGTGATTGGAGGAGTTGTGAGTGAGGGAGAGGGGGAATGTCTGATTGGAGGGGTTGTGAGCAAGGGAGAGAGGGAATCTGTGATTGGAGGATTTGTGAGTGAGGGAGAGAGGGAATCTGTGATTGGAGGATTTGTGAGTGAGGGAGAGAGGGAATCTGTGTTTGGAGAAGTTGTGAGTCAGGGAGAGAGGGAATCAGTGATTGGAGGAGTTGTGAGTTAGCGGGAGAGGGAATCTGTGATTGGATGAGTTGTGAGTGAGGGTGAGGGGGAAACTGTGATTGGAGGAGTTGTGAGTGAGGGTGAGGGGGAAACTGTGATTGGCGGAGTTTTGAGCGACGGAGAGAGGGAGACTCGAACTGGAGGAGATGTGAGTGAGGGAGAGAGGGAATCTGTGATTGGAGGAGTTGTGAGTGAGGGAGAGGGAATATCCGATTGGAGGAGTTGTGAGAGATTGATAGAGGGAATCAGTGATTGGAGGAGTTGTGAGTTAGCGGGAGTGGGAATCTGTGATTGGAGGAGTTGTGAGTGAGCGGAAGGGGGAATCTGTGATTGGAGAAGTGAGTGAGGGAGAGGCAATCTGTGATTGGAAGATTTGTGAGTGAGGGTGAGGGGGAATCTGTGATTGGAGGAGTTTTGAGCGACGGAGAGAGGGAAACTCTGATTGGAGGAGATGTTAGTCAGGGAGAGAGGGAATCTGTGATTGGAGGGGATGTGAATCAGGGAGTGAGGGAATCTGTGATTGGAGGAGTTGTGAGTGAGGGAGAGAGGGAATCTGTGCTTGGAGGAGTTGTGAGTGAGCAGGAGACGGATTCGGTGATTTGAGGAGTTGTGAGTGAGGGAGTGGGGGATTCTGTGTTTGGAGGAGATGTGAGTGAGCGGGAGAGGGATTCTGTGATTGGAGGAGTTGTGAGTGAGGGAGAGGGAATCTGTGATTGGAGGAGTTCTGAGTGAGGGAGAGAGGGAATCTGTGATTGGAGGAGTTGTGAGTGAGTGGGAGGAGAATCGGTGATGGGAGGAGTTGTGTGAGGGAGGGAGGGAATCTGTATTGGAGGATTTGTGAGTGAGAGACAGAGGGAATCTGTGCTTGGAGGAGTTGTGAGTGAAGGAGAGCGGGAATCTATGATTGGAGGAGATGTGAGTGAGGGAGTGGGGTTTCTGTGATTGTAGGAGCTGTGAGTGATCGGGAGAAGGAATCTGTGATTAGAGGAGTTGTGAGTGAGGGAGAGGGAATCTGTGATTGGAGGAGTTGTGAGTGAGCAGGAGACGGATTCTGTGATTTGAGGAGTTGTGAGTGAGGGATTGGGGGATTCTGTGATTGGAGGAGTTGTGAGTGAGGGAGAGGGAATCTGCGATTGGAGGAGTTGTGAATGATCGGGAGAGGGAATCTGTGATTGGAGGAGTTGTGAGTGAGGGAGAGAGTGAATCTGTGATTGGAGGAGTTGTGAGTGAGGGAGAGAGGGAATCTGTGAATGGAGGGGATGTGAGTGAGGGAGAGAGGGAATCTGTGATTGGAGGAGATGTGAGTCTGCGGGAGAGGGAATCTGTGATTGGAGGATTTGTGAGTGAGGGAGAGGCAATCTGTGATTGGATGAGTTGTGAGTGAGGGAGAGAGGGAATCTTTGATTGGAGGACTTGTGAGCGAGAGTGAGGGAATCTTTGATTGGAGCAGTTGTGAGCGAGGGAGAGAGGGAAACTGTGATTGGAGGAGTTGTGATTGAGGGAGAGGGGGAATGACTGATTGGAGGGGTTGTGAGCAAGGGAGAGAGTGAATCTGTGATTGGAGGAGTTGTGAGTGAGGGAGAGAGGGAATCTGTGATTGGAGGAGTTGTGAGTGAGGGAGAGGCAATCTGTGATTAGAGGAGTTATGAGTGAGGGAGTGGGGGATTCTGTGATTGGAGGAGTTGTGAGTGAGGGAGAGAGGGAATCTGTGATTGGAGGAGTTGTGAGTGAGGGAGAGGGGGAATCTGTGATTGGAGGAGTTGTGATTGAGGGAGAGGATGAATCTGTGATTGGAGGAGTTGTGAGTGAGGGAGAGGGGGAATGTCTGATTGGAGGAGTTGTGAGTGAGGTAGAGCGAATCTGCGATTGGAGGAGTTGTGAGTGATTGAGAGAGGGAATCTGTGATTGGAGGAGTTGTGATTGAGGGAGAGGATGAATCTGTGATTGGAGGAGTTGTGAGTGAGGGAGAGAGGGAATCTGTGATGGGAGGAGTTGTGAGTGAGGGAGAGAGTGAATCTGTGATTGGAGGAGTTGTGAGTGAGGGAGAGATGGAATCTGTGATTGGAGGAGATGTGAATGAGGGAGAGATGGAATCTGTGATTGGAGGAGTTGTGAGTGAGGGAGAGATGTAATCTGCGATTGGAGGAGTTGTGAGTGATTGATAGAGGGAATCTGTGATTGGAGGAGTTGTGAGTTAGCGGGAGAGGGAATCTGTGATTGGAAGAGTTGTGAGTGAGGGTGAGGGAGAATCTGTGATTGGAGGAGTTTTGAGCGACGGAGAGAGGGAGACTCTGATTGGAGGAGATGTGAGTCAGGGAGAGATGGAATCTGTGATTGGAGGAGATGTGAATCAGGGAGAGAGGGAATCTGTGATTGGAGGAGTTGTGAGTCAGGGAGAGAGGGAATCTGTGATTGGAGGAGATGTGAATGAGGGAGAGGGGGAATCTGTGATTGGAGGAGTTGTGAGTGAGGGAGAGAGGGAATCTGTGATTGGAGGAGTTATGAGTCAGGGAGAGAGGGAATCTGTGATTGGAGGAGATGTGAATGAGGGGAGGGGGAATCTGCGATTGGAGGAGATGTGAGTGATTGATAGAGGGAATCAATGATTGGAGGAGTTGTGAGTGAGCGGAAGGGGGAATCTGTGATTGGAGAAGTTGTGAGTGAGGGTGAGGGGGAATCTGTGATTGGAGGAGTTTTGAGCGACGGAGAGAGGGAGACTCTGATTGGAGGAGATGTGAGTCAGGGAGAGAGGGAATCTGTGATTGGAGGAGATGTGAATCCGGGAGAGAGGGAATCTGTGATTCGAGGAGTTGTGAGTCAGGGAGAGAGGGAATCTGTGATTGGAGGAGATGTGAATGAGGGAGAGAGGGAATCTGTGCTTGGAGGAGTTGTGAGTGAGCAGGAGACGGATTCTGTGATTTGAGGAGTTGTGAGTCAGGGAGAGAGGGAATCTGTGATTGGAGGAGATGTCAATGAGGGAGAGAGGGAATCTGTGAATGGAGGAGTTGTGAGTGAGGGAGAGAGGGAATCTGCGATTGGAGGAGTTGTGAGTGAGGGAGAGAGGGAATCTGCGATTGGAGGAGTTGTGAGTGAGGGAGAGGGAATCTGCGATTGGAGGAGTTGTGAGTGATCGGGAGAGGGAATCTGTGATTGGAGGAGTTGTGAGTGAGGGAGAGAGAGAATCTGTGATTGGAGGAATTGTGTGTGAGGGAGGGAGGGAATCTGTGATTGGAGGAGTTGTGAGAGAGTGGAAGGGGGAATTTCTGATTGGAGGAGTTGTGAGTGAGGGAGAGGGGGAATCTGTGATTGGAGGATTTGTGAGTGAGGGAGAGAGGGAATCTATGATTGGAGAAGTTGTGAGTCAGGGAGAGAGGGAAACTGTGATTGGAGGAGTTGTGAGTGAGGGAGAGAGGGAATCTGTGATTGGAGGAGCTGTGAGTGAGGGAGAGAGGGACTCTGTGATTGGAGGAGTTGTGAGCAAGGGAGAGAGTGAATCTGTGATTGGAGGAGTTGTGAGCGAGGGAGAGAGGGAATCTGTGATTGGAGGAGTTGTGAGTGAGGGAGAGGGGGAATGTCTGATTGGAGGGGTTGTGAGCAAGGGAGAGAGGGAATCTGTGATTGGAGGATTTGTGAGTGAGGGAGAGAGGGAATCTGTGATTGGAGGATTTGTGAGTGAGGGAGAGAGGGAATCTGTGTTTGGAGAAGTTGTGAGTCAGGGAGAGAGGGAATCAGTGATTGGAGGAGTTGTGAGTTAGCGGGAGAGGGAATCTGTGATTGGATGAGTTGTGAGTGAGGGTGAGGGGGAAACTGTGATTGGAGGAGTTGTGAGTGAGGGTGAGGGGGAAACTGTGATTGGCGGAGTTTTGAGCGACGGAGAGAGGGAGACTCGAACTGGAGGAGATGTGAGTGAGGGAGAGAGGGAATCTGTGATTGGAGGAGTTGTGAGTGAGGGAGAGGGAATATCCGATTGGAGGAGTTGTGAGAGATTGATAGAGGGAATCAGTGATTGGAGGAGTTGTGAGTTAGCGGGAGTGGGAATCTGTGATTGGAGGAGTTGTGAGTGAGCGGAAGGGGGAATCTGTGATTGGAGAAGTGAGTGAGGGAGAGGCAATCTGTGATTGGAAGATTTGTGAGTGAGGGTGAGGGGGAATCTGTGATTGGAGGAGTTTTGAGCGACGGAGAGAGGGAAACTCTGATTGGAGGAGATGTTAGTCAGGGAGAGAGGGAATCTGTGATTGGAGGGGATGTGAATCAGGGAGTGAGGGAATCTGTGATTGGAGGAGTTGTGAGTGAGGGAGAGAGGGAATCTGTGCTTGGAGGAGTTGTGAGTGAGCAGGAGACGGATTCGGTGATTTGAGGAGTTGTGAGTGAGGGAGTGGGGGATTCTGTGTTTGGAGGAGATGTGAGTGAGCGGGAGAGGGATTCTGTGATTGGAGGAGTTGTGAGTGAGGGAGAGGGAATCTGTGATTGGAGGAGTTCTGAGTGAGGGAGAGAGGGAATCTGTGATTGGAGGAGTTGTGAGTGAGGGAGAGAGGGAATCTGTATTAGAGGAGTTGTGAGCGAGGGAGAGAGGGAATCTGTGATTGTAGGAGCTGTGAGTGATCGGGAGAGGGAATCTGTGATTGGAGGAGTTGTGAGTGAGTGGGAGGAGAAATTTTGATGGGAGGAGTTGTGAGTGAGGGAGATAGGGAATCTGTGATTGGAGGAGCTGTGAGTCAGGGAGAGAGGGAATCTGTGATTGGAGGAGTTGTGAGCGAGGGAGAGATGGAATCTGTGATTGGAGGAGTTGTGAGTGAGGGAGAGGGGGAATGTCTGATTGGAGCAGTTGTGAGCGAGGGAGAGAGGGAATCTGTGATTGGAGGATTTGTGAGTGAGGACTAGGGAAACTGCGAGTGGAGGAGTTGTGAGTGAGGGAGAGAGGGAATCTGTGATTGGAGGATCTGTGAGTGAGCGGAAGGGGGAATCTGTGATTGGATGAGTTGAGAGTGAGGGAGAGGCAATTTGTGATTGGAGGAGTTGTGAGTGAGGGAGAGAGGGAATCTGTGATTGGAGGAGTTGTGAGTGAGGGAGAGAGGGAATCTCTGATTGGAGGAGTTGTGAGTGAGGGAGAGAGGGAATCTGTGATTGGAGGAGTTGTGAGTGAGGGAGAGAGGGAATCTGTGATTGGAGGAGTTGTGAGTGAGGGAGAGAGGGAATCTGTGATTGGAGGAGTTGTGAGTGAGGGTGAGGGGGAATCTGTGATTGGAGGAGTTGTGAGTGTGGGAGACGGTGAATCTCTGATTGGAGGAGTTGTGAGTGAGCGGAAGGGGGAATCTGTGATTGGAGAAGTTGTGAGTGAGGGAGAGGGAATCTGTGATTGGAGGAGTTGTGAGTGAGGGTGAGGGGGAATCTGTGATTGGTGGAGTTGTGAGCGACGGAGAGAGGGAAACTCTCATTGGAGGAGATGTGAATCAGGGAGAGAGGGAATCTGTGATTGGAGGAGATGTGAATCAGGGAGAGAGGGAATCTGTGATTGTAGGAGCTGTGAGTGATCGGGAGAGGGAATCTGTGATTGGAGGAGTTGTGAGTGAGTGGGAGGAGAAATTTTGATGGGAGGAGTTGTGAGTGAGGGAGATAGGGAATCTGTGATTGGAGGAGCTGTGAGTCAGGGAGAGAGGGAATCTGTGATTGGAGGAGTTGTGAGCGAGGGAGAGATGGAATCTGTGATTGGAGGAGTTGTGAGTGAGGGAGGGGGGGAATGTCTGATTGGAGCAGTTGTGAGCGAGGGAGAGAGGGAATCTGTGATTGGAGGATTTGTGAGTGAGGACTAGGGAAACTGCGAGTGGAGGAGTTGTGAGTGAGGGAGAGAGGGAATCTGTGATTGGAGGATCTGTGAGTGAGCGGAAGGGGG
Organism: Isurus oxyrinchus; assembly: GCA_026770705.1. Lineage (NCBI taxonomy): Eukaryota > Metazoa > Chordata > Chondrichthyes > Lamniformes > Lamnidae > Isurus > Isurus oxyrinchus. The sequence continues at coordinate 10,394,634 of JANJGN010000014.1, forward strand.
AATCTGTGATTGGATGAGTTGAGAGTGAGGGAGAGGCAATTTGTGATTGGAGGAGTTGTGAGTGAGGGAGAGAGGGAATCTGTGATTGGAGGAGTTGTGAGTGAGGGAGAGAGGGAATCTCTGATTGGAGGAGTTGTGAGTGAGGGAGAGAGGGAATCTGTGATTGGAGGAGTTGTGAGTGAGGGTGAGGGGGAATCTGTGATTGGAGGAGTTGTGAGTGTGGGAGACGGTGAATCTCTGATTGGAGGAGTTGTGAGTGAGCGGAAGGGGGAATCTGTGATTGGAGAAGTTGTGAGTGAGGGAGAGGGAATCTGTGATTGGAGGAGTTGTGAGTGAGGGTGAGGGGGAATCTGTGATTGGTGGAGTTGTGAGCGACGGAGAGAGGGAAACTCTCATTGGAGGAGATGTGAATCAGGGAGAGAGGGAATCTGTGATTGGAGGAGATGTGAATCAGGGAGAGAGGGAATCTGTGATTGGAGGAGTTGTTAGTCAGGGAGAGACGCCATCTGTGATTGGAGGAGTTGTGAGTCAGGGAGAGGGGGAATCTGTGATTGGAGGAGTTGTGAGTGAGGGAGAGAGGAAATCTGTGCTTGGAGGAGTTGTGAGTGAAGGAGAGGGGGATTCTGTGATTTGAGGAGTTGTGAGTGAGGGAGAGTGAATCTGTGATTGGAGGAATTGTGAGTGAGGGAGAGAGGGAATCTGCGATTGGAGGAGCTGTGAATGATCGGGAGAGGGAATATGTGATTGGAGGAGTTGTGAGTGAGTCGGAGGAGAATCTGTGATGGGAGGAGTTGTGTGAGGGAGAGAGGGAATCTGTATTGGAGGATTTGTGAGTGAGGGACAGAGGGAATCTGTGCTTGGAGGAGTTGTGAGTGAAGGAGAGCGGGAATCTATGATTGGAGGAGATGTGAGTGAGGGAGTGGGGTTTCTGTGATTGGAGGAGTTGTGAGAGAGGGAGAGAGGGAATCTGTGTTTGGAGGAGTTGTGAGTGAGGGAGAGAGGGAATCTATGATTGGAGGAGTTGTGAGTGAGGGAGAGAGGGAATCTCTGATTGGAGGATCTGTGAGTGAGGGAGAGGGGGAATCTGTGATTGGAGGAGTTGTGTGTGAGGGAGAGAGGGAATCTGTGATTGGAGGAGCTGTGAGTCAGGGAGAGAGGGAATCTGTGATTGGAGGAGTTGTGAGCAAGGGAGAGATGTAATCTGCGATTGGAGGAGTTGTGAGCGAGGGTGAGGGAATCTGCGATTGGTGGACTGTGAGTGATTGATAGAGGGAATCAGTGATTGGATGAGTTGTGTGTTAGCGGGAGAGGGCATCTGTGATTGGAGGAGTTGTGAGTGAGGGAGAGAGGGAATCTGTGATTGGAGGAGTTGTGAGTGAGGGAGAGGCAATCTGTGATTGGAGGAGTTGTGAGTGAGGGAGAGAGGGAAAGTCTCATTGGAGGAGATGTGAATCAGGGAGAGAGGGAATCTGTGATTGGAGGAGATGTGAATCAGGGAGAGAGGGAATCTTTGATTGGAGGAGTTGTGAGTCTGGGAGAGGTGGAATCTGTGATTGGAGGACTTGTGAGTGAGGGAGGGAAGGAATCTATGATTGGAGGAGTTGTGAGTCAGGGAGAAAGGCAATCTGTGATTGGAGGAGTTGTGAGTCAGGGAGAGGGGGAATCTGTGATTGGAGGAGTTGTGAGTGAGGGAGAGAGGGAATCTATGATTGGAGGAGTTGTGAGTGAGGGAGAGAGGGAAACGGTGATTGTAGGAGATGTGAGTCGGAGAGAGGGAATCTGTGATTGGAGCAATTGTGAGTGAGGGAGCGAGGGATTCTGTGATTTGAGGAGTTGTGAGTGAGCAAGAGAGGGAATCTGTGATTGGAGGCGTTGTGTGTGAAGGAGAGGGAATCTGTATTGGAGGAGTTGTGAGTGAAGGAGAGAGAATCTGCGATTGGAGGAGCTGTGAGTGATCGGGAGAGGGAATATGTGATTGGAGGAGTTGTGAGTGAGTGGGAGGAGAATCTGTGATGGGAGGAGTTGTGTGAGGGAGAGAGGGAATCTATGATTGGAGGATTTGTGAGTGAGGGACAGAGGGAATCTGTGCTTGGAGGAGTTGTGAGTGAAGGAGAGCGGGAATCTATGATTGGACGAGATGTGAGTGAGGGAGTGGGGTTTCTGTGATTGGAGGAGTTGTGAGTGAAGGAGAGTGGAATCTGTGATTGGAGGAGTTGTGAGTGAGCAGGAGACGGATTCTGTGATTTGAGGAGTTGTGAGTGAGGGATTGGGGGATTCTGATTGGAGGAGTTGTGAGTGAGGGAGAGGGAATCAGTGATTGGAGGAGTTGTGAGTGAGAGAGAGGGTGAATCTGTGATTGCAGGAGTTGTGAGTGAGGGAGGGAGGGAATCTGTAATTGGAGGAGCTGTGAGTGATCGGGAGAGGGAATCTGTGATTGGAAGAGTTGTGAGTGAGTGGGAGGAGAAATTTTGATGGGAGGAGTTGTGAGTGAGGGAGAGGGGGAATGTCTGATTTGAGGAGTTGTGAGTGAGGGAGAGAGGGCTTCTGTGATTGGAGGAGTTGTGAATGAGGGAGACGGGGAATCTGTGATTGGAGGAGTTGTGAGTGAGGGTGAGAGGGAATATCTGATTGGAGGAGTTGTGAGTGAGGGAGAGAGTGAATCTGTGATTGGAGGATTTGTGAGTAAGGGCGAGGGAAACTGCGATTGGTGGAGTTGTGAGTGAGGGAAAGGGAATCTGTAATTGAAGGAGTTGTGAGTGATTGATAGAGGGAATCAGTGATTGGAGGAGTTGTGAGTTAGCGGGAGAGGGATTCTGTGATTGGAGGAGTCCTGAGTGAGGGAGAGAGGAAATGTGTGATTGGTGGAGTTGTGAGTGAGCGGAAGGGGGAATCTGTGATTGGAGGAGTTGTGAGTGAGGGAGAGTCAATCTGTGATTGAAGGCGTTGTGAGTCAGAGAGAGAGGGAATCTGTGATTGGAGGAGTTGTGAGTGAGGGTGAGAGGGAATCTGTGATTGGAGGAGTTGTGAGTGAGGGAGAGAGGGAAACTGTGATTGGAGGAGATGTGAGTCAGGGAGAGAGGGAATCTGTGATTGGAGGAGTTGTGAGTCAGGGAGAGAGGGAATCTGTGATTGGAGGAGTTGTGAGTGAGGGAAAGGGGGAATCTGTGATTGGAGGAGTTGTGAGTGAGGGAAAGAGGGAATCTGTGATTGGAGGAGTTGTGAGTGAGGGAGAGATGGAAACTGTGATTGGAGGAGTTGTGAGTCAGGGAGAGAGGGAATCTGTGATTGGAGGAGCTGTGAATGATCGGGAGAGGGAATATGTGATTGGAGGAGTTGTGAGTGAGTGGGAGGAGAATCTGTGATGGGAGGAGTTGTGTGAGGGAGAGAGGGAATCTGTATTGGAGGATTTGTGAGTGAGGGACAGAGGGAATCTGTGCTTGGAGGAGTTGTGAGTGAAGGAGAGCGGGAATATATGATTGGAGGAGATGTGAGTGAGGGAGTGGGGTTTCTGTGATTGGAGGAGTTGTGAGAGAGGGAGAGAGGGAATCTGTGTTTGGAGGAGTTGTGAGTGAGGGAGAGAGGGAATCTATGATTGGAGTAGTTGTGAGTGAGGGAGAGAGGGAATCTCTGATTGGAGGATCTGTGAGTGAGGGAGAGGGGGAATCTGTGATTGGAGGAGTTGTGTGTGAGGGAGAGAGGGAATCTGTGATTGGAGGAGCTGTGAGTCAGGGAGAGAGGGAATCTGTGATTGGAGGAGTTGTGAGCGAGGGAGAGATGTAATCTGCGATTGGAGGAGTTGTGAGCGAGGGAGAGATGTAATCTGCGATTGGAGGAGTTGTGAGCGAGGGTGAGGGAATCTGCGATTGGTGGATTGTGAGTGATTGATAGAGGGAATCAGTGATTGGATGAGTTGTGTGTTAGCGGGAGAGGGCATCTGTGATTGGAGGAGTTGTGAGTGAGAGAGAGAGGGAATCTGTGATTGGAGGAGTTGTGAGTGAGGGAGAGGCAATCTGTGATTGGAGGAGTTGTGAGTGAGGGAGAGAGGGAAAGTCACATTGGAGGAGATGTGAATCAGGGAGAGAGGGAATCTGTGATTGGAGGAGATGTGAATCAGGGAGAGAGGGAATCTTTGATTGGAGGAGTTGTGAGTGAGGGAGTGGGGTTTCTGTGATTGGAGGAGTTGTGAGAGAGGGAGAGAGGGAATCTGTGTTTGGAGGAGTTGTGAGTGAGGGGGAGAGGGAATCTGTGATTGGAGGAGTTGTGAGTGAAGGAGAGAGAATCTGCGATTGGAGGAGCTGTGAGTGATCGGGAGAGGGAATATGTGATTGGAGGAGTTGTGAGTGAGTGGGAGGAGAATCTGTGATGGGAGGAGTTGTGTGAGGGAGAGAGGGAATCTATGATTGGAGGATTTGTGAGTGAGGGACAGAGGGAATCTGTGCTTGGAGGAGTTGTGAGTGAAGGAGAGCGGGAATCTATGATTGGAGGAGATGTGAGTGAGGGAGTGGGGTTTCTGTGATTGGAGGAGTTGTGAGTGAAGGAGAGTGGAATCTGTGATTGGAGGAGTTGTGAGTGAGCAGGAGACGGATTCTGTGATTTGAGGAGTTGTGAGTGAGGGATTGGGGGATTCTGATTGGAGGAGTTGTGAGTGAGGGAGAGGGAATCAGTGATTGGAGGAGTTGTGAGTAAGAGAGAGGGTGAATCTGTGATTGCAGGAGTTGTGAGTGAGGGAGGGAGGGAATCTGTAATTGGAGGAGCTGTGAGTGATCGGGAGAGGGAATCTGTGATTGGAAGAGTTGTGAGTGAGTGGGAGGAGAAATTTTGATGGGAGGAGTTGTGAGTGAGGGAGAGGGGGAATGTCTGATTTGAGGAGTTGTGAGTGAGGGAGAGAGGGCTTCTGTGATTGGAGGAGTTGTGAATGAGGGAGAGAGGGAATCTGTGATTGGAGGAGTTGTGAGTGAGGGTGAGAGGGAATATCTGATTGGAGGAGTTGTGAGTGAGGGAGAGAGTGAATCTGTGATTGGAGGATTTGTGAGTAAGGGCGAGGGAAACTGCGATTGGTGGAGTTGTGAGTGAGGGAAAGGGAATCTGTAATTGAAGGAGTTGTGAGTGATTGATAGAGGGAATCAGTGATTGGAGGAGTTGTGAGTTAGCGGGAGAGGGATTCTGTGATTGGAGGAGTCCTGAGTGAGGGAGAGAGGAAATGTGTGATTGGTGGAGTTGTGAGTGAGCGGAAGGGGGAATCTGTGATTGGAGGAGTTGTGAGTGAGGGAGAGTCAATCTGTGATTGAAGGCGTTGTCAGTCAGAGAGAGAGGGAATCTGTGATTGGAGGAGTTGTGAGTGAGGGAGAGAGGGAATCTGTGATTGGAGGAGTTGTGAGTCAGGGAGAGAGGGAATCTGTGATTGGAGGAGTTGTGAGTGAGGGAAAGGGGGAATCTGTGATTGGAGGAGTTGTGAGTGAGGGAAAGAGGGAATCTGTGATTGGAGGAGTTGTGAGTGAGGGAGAGATGGAAACTGTGATTGGAGGAGTTGTGAGTCAGGGAGAGAGGGAATCTATGATTGGAGGAGCTGTGAATGATCGGGAGAGGGAATATGTGATTGGAGGAGTTGTGAGTGAGTGGGAGGAGAATCTGTGATGGGAGGAGTTGTGTGAGGGAGAGAGGGAATCTGTATTGGAGGATTTGTGAGTGAGGGACAGAGGGAATCTGTGCTTGGAGGAGTTGTGAGTGAAGGAGAGCGGGAATATATGATTGGAGGAGATGTGAGTGAGGGAGTGGGGTTTCTGTGATTGGAGGAGTTGTGAGAGAGGGAGAGAGGGAATCTGTGTTTGGAGGAGTTGTGAGTGAGGGAGAGAGGGAATCTATGATTGGAGGAGTTGTGAGTGAGGGAGAGAGGGAATCTCTGATTGGAGGATCTGTGAGTGAGGGAGAGGGGGAATCTGTGATTGGAGGAGTTGTGTGTGAGGGAGAGAGGGAATCTGTGATTGGAGGAGCTGTGAGTCAGGGAGAGAGGGAATCTGTGATTGGAGGAGTTGTGAGCGAGGGAGAGATGTAATCTGCGATTGGAGGAGTTGTGAGCGAGGGAGAGATGTAATCTGCGATTGGAGGAGTTGTGAGCGAGGGTGAGGGAATCTGCGATTGGTGGATTGTGAGTGATTGATAGAGGGAATCAGTGATTGGATGAGTTGTGTGTTAGCGGGAGAGGGCATCTGTGATTGGAGGAGTTGTGAGTGAGAGAGAGAGGGAATCTGTGATTGGAGGAGTTGTGAGTCAGGGAGAGGCAATCTGTGATTGGAGGAGTTGTGAGTGAGGGAGAGAGGGAAAGTCTCATTGGAGGAGATGTGAATCAGGGAGAGAGGGAATCTGTGATTGGAGGAGATGTGAATCAGGGAGAGAGGGAATCTTTGATTGGAGGAGTTGTGAGTGAGGGAGTGGGGTTTCTGTGATTGGAGGAGTTGTGAGAGAGGGAGAGAGGGAATCTGTGTTTGGAGGAGTTGTGAGTGAGGGAGAGAGGGAATCTGTGATTGGAGGAGTTGTGAGTGAAGGAGAGAGAATCTGCGATTGGAGGAGCTGTGAGTGATCGGGAGAGGGAATATGTGATTGGAGGAGTTGTGAGTGAGTGGGAGGAGAATCTGTGATGGGAGGAGTTGTGTGAGGGAGAGAGGGAATCTATGATTGGAGGATTTGTGAGTGAGGGACAGAGGGAATCTGTGCTTGGAGGAGTTGTGAGTGAAGGAGAGCGGGAATCTATGATTGGAGGAGATGTGAGTGAGGGAGTGGGGTTTCTGTGATTGGAGGAGTTGTGAGAGAGGGAGAGAGGGAATCTGTGTTTGGAGGAGTTGTGAGTGAGGGAGAGAGGGAATCTGTGATTGGAGGAGTTGTGAGTGAGGGAGAGTGGAATCTGTGATTGGAGGAGTTGTGAGTGAGCAGGAGACGGATTCTGTGATTTGAGGCGTTGTGAGTGAGGGATTGGGGGATTCTGATTGGAGGAGTTGTGAGTGAGGGAGAGGGAATCTGTGATTGGAGGAGTTGTGAATGATCCGGAGAGGGAATCTGTGATTGGAGGAGTTGTGAGTGAGAGAGAGGGTGAATCTGTGATTGCAGGAGTTGTGAGTGAGGGAGGGAGGGAATCTGTAATTGGAGGAGCTGTGAGTGATCGGGAGAGGGAATCTGTGATTGGAGAAGTTGTGAGTGAGTGGGAGGAGAAATTTTGATGGGAGGAGTTGTGAGTGAGGGAGAGGCGGAATGTCTGATTTGAGGAGTTGTGAGTGAGGGAGAGAGGGAATCTGTGATAGCAGGAGTTGTGAGTGAGGGAGAGAGGGCTTCTGTGATTGGAGGAGTTGTGAATGAGGGAGAGAGGGAATCTGTGATTGGAGGAGTTGTGAGTGAGGGTGAGAGGGAATGTCTGATTGGAGGAGTTATGAGTGAGGGAGAGAGTGAATCTGTGATTGGAGGATTTGTGAGTGAGGGCGAGGGAAACTGCGATTGGTGTAGTTGTGAGTGAGGGAAAGGGAATCTGTAATTGAAGGAGTTGTGAGCGAGGGAGAGAGGGAATCTGCGATTGGATGAGTTGTGAGTGATTGTTAGAGGGAATCAGTGATTGGAGGAGTTGTGAGTGAGGGAGAGAGGGAAACTGTGATTGGAGGAGTTGTGAGTGAGGGAAAGGGGGAATCTGTGATTGGAGGAGTTGTGAGTGAGGGAAAGAGGGAATCTGTGATTGGAGGAGTTGTGAGTGAGGGAGAGATGGAAACTGTGATGGGAGGAGTTGTGAGTCAGGGAGAGAGGGAATCTGTACTTGGAGGAGTTGTGAGTGAAGGAGAGGGGGAATCTATCATTGGAGGAGTTGTGAGTGAGCAGGAGAGGGATTCTGTGATTTGAGGAGTTGTGAGTGATGGAGTGGGGGATTCTGTGATTGGAGGAGTTGTGAGTGAGCAGGAGAGAGAATCTGTGATTGGAGGAGTTGTGAGTGAGGTAGAGGGAATCTGCGATTGGAGGAGATGTGAGTGAGTGGGAGGGAATCTGTGATTGGAGGAGTTGTGAGTGAGGGAGAGAGGGAATCTGTGATTGGAGGAGTTGTGAGCGAGGGTTGGGGAATCAATGATTGGAGGAGTTGTGAGTGGGGGAGAGTGGGAATCTGTGATTCGAAGCTTGTGAGCGAGGGAGAGAGGGAATCTGTGATTTGAGGAGTTGTGAGTGAGGGAGAGAGAGAATCCGTGATTGGAGTGGTTGTGAGTGAGGGAGAGAGGGAATCTGTGTTTGGAGGAGTTGTGAGTGAGGGAGAGAGGGAATCTGTGATAGGAGGAGCTGTGAGTGAGGGAGAGAGGGAATCAGTGATTGGAGTGGTTGTGAGTGAGGGATGGAGGGAATCTGTGTTTGGAGGAGTTGTGAGCGAGGGAGAGAGGGAAACTCTGATTGGAGGAGATGTGAGTCAGTGAGAGAGGGAAACTGTGATTGGAGGAGATGTGAGTCAGGGAGATAGGGAATCTGTGATTGGAGGAGATGTGAGTCAGGGAGAGAGGGAATCTGTGATTGGAGGAGTTGTGAGTCAGGGAGAGAAGGAATCTGTGATTGGAGGAGTTGTGAGAGAGGGAGGGGGGAATCTGTGATTGGAGGAGTTGTGAGTGAGGGAGAGAGGGAATCTGTGATTGGAGGAGTTGTGAGTGAGGGAGAGAGGGAAACTGTGATTGGAGGAGTTGTGAGTCGAGGAGAGAGGGAATCTGTGATTGGAGCAGTTGTGAGTCAGGGAGAGAGGGAATCTGTGATTGGAGCAGCTGTGAATGAGGGAGAGGGGGAAATCTGTGATTGGAGGAGTTGTGAGTGAGGGAGGGACGGAATCTGTGATTGGAGGAGTTGTGAGTGAGGGAGTGGGGATTCTGTGATTGGAGGAGTTGTGAGTGAGCAGGAGACGGATTCTGTGATTTGAGGTGTTGTGAGTGAGGGATTGGGGGATTCTGTGATTGGAGGAGTTGTGAGTGATCGGGAGAGGGAATCTGTGATTGGAGGAGTTCTGAGTGAGGGAGAGAGGGAATTTGTGATTGGAGGAGTTGTGAGTGAGGGAGAGAGGGAATCTGTGATTGGAGGAGTTGTGAGTGAGCAGGAGACGGATTCTGTGATTTGAGGTGTTGTGAGTGAGGGATTGGGGGATTCTGTGATTGGAGGAGTTGTGAGTGATCGGGAGAGGGAATCTGTGATTGGAGGAGTTCTGAGTGAGGGAGAGAGGGAATCTGTGATTGGAGGAGTTGTGAGTGATCGGGAGAGGGAATCTGTGATTGGAGGAGTTCTGAGTGAGGGAGAGAGGGAATCTGTGATTGGAGGAGTTTTGAGTGAGGGAGAGAGGGAATCTGTGATTGGAGGAGTTGTGAGTGAGGGGGAGGGAATCTGTGATTGGAGGAGTTGTGAGTGAGGGAGAGAGGGAATCTGTGATTGGAGGAGTTGTGAGTGAGGGAGAGAGGGAATCTGTATTGGAGGAGTTGTGAGTGAGGGAGAGAGGGAATCTGTGATTGGAGGAGATGTGAGTGATCGGGAGAGGGAATCTGTGATTGGAGGAGTTGTGAGTGAGTGGGAGGAGAAATTTTGATGGGAGGAGTTGTGAGTGAGGGAGAGACGGAATCTGTGATTGGAGGAGCTGTGAGTCAGGGAGAGAGGGAATCTGTGATTGGAGGAGTTGTGATCGAGGGAGAGATGGAATCTGTGATTGGAGGAGTTGTGAGTGAGGGAGAGGGGAATGTCCGATTGGAGGGGTTGTGAGCAAGGGAGAGAGTGATTCTGTGATTGGAGGAGCTGTGAGTCTGGGAGAGAAGGAATCTGTGATTCAAGGTGTTGTGAGTTAGTGAGAGTGAATCTGTGATTGGAGGTGTTGTGAGTGAGGGAGAGGGGGAATCTGTGATTGGAGGAGTTGTGAGTGAGGGTGAGGGGGAATCTGTGATTGGTGGAGTTGTGAGCGACGGAGAGAGGGAAACTCTCATTGGCGGAGATGTGAATCAGGGAGAGAGGGAATCTGTGATTGGAGGAGATGTGAATCAGGGAGAGAGGGAATCTGTGATTGGAGGAGTTGTTAGTCAGGGAGAGAGGCCATCTGTGATTGGAGGAGTTGTGAGTCAGGGAGAGGGGGAATCTGTGATTGGAGGAGTTGTGAGTGAGGGAGAGAGGGAATCTGTGCTTGGAGGAGTTGTGAGTGAAGGAGAGGGGGATTCTGTGATTTGAGGAGTTGTGAGTGAGGGAGAGTGAATCTGTGATTGGAGGAATTGTGAGTGAGGGAGAGAGGGAATCTGCGATTGGAGGAGCTGTGAATGATCGGGAGAGGGAATATGTGATTGGAGGAGTTGTGAGTGAGTGGGAGGAGAATCTGTGATGGGAGGAGTTGTGTGAGGGAGAGAGGGAATCTGTATTGGAGGATTTGTGAGTGAGGGACAGAGGGAATCTGTGCTTGGAGGAGTTGTGAGTGAAGGAGAGCGGGAATCTATGATTGGAGGAGATGTGAGTGAGGGAGTGGGGTTTCTGTGATTGGAGGAGTTGTGAGAGAGGGAGAGAGGGAATCTGTGTTTGGAGGAGTTGTGAGTGAGGGAGAGAGGGAATCTATGATTGGAGGAGTTGTGAGTGAGGGAGAGAGGGAATCTCTGATTGGAGGATCTGTGAGTGAGGGAGAGGGGGAATCTGTGATTGGAGGAGTTGTGTGTGAGGGAGATAGGGAATCTGTGATTGGAGGAGCTGTGAGTCAGGGAGAGAGGGAATCTGTGATTGGAGGAGTTGTGAGCGAGGGAGAGATGTAATCTGCGATTGGAGGAGTTGTGAGCGAGGGAGAGATGTAATCTGCGATTGGAGGAGTTGTGAGCGAGGGTGAGGGAATCTGTGATTGGAGGCGTTGTGAGTGAAGGAGAGGGAATCTGTATTGGAGGAGTTGTCAGTGAGCGGGAGAGGGAATCTGTATTGGAGGAGTTGTGAGTGAAGGAGAGGGAATCTGCGATTGGAGGAGCTGTGAGTGATCGGGAGAGGGAATATGTGATTGGAGGAGTTGTGAGTGAGTGGGAGGAGAATCTGTGATGGGAGGAGTTGTGTGAGGGAGAGAGGGAATCTATGATTGGAGGATTTGTGAGTGAGGGACAGAGGGAATCTGTGCTTGGAGGAGTTGTGAGTGAAGGAGAGCAGGAATCTATGATTGGAGGAGATGTGAGTGAGGGAGTGGGGTTTCTGTGAATGGAGGAGTTGTGAGTGAGGGAGAGTGGAATCTGTGATTGGAGGAGTTGTGAGTGAGCAGGAGACGGATTCTGTGATTTGAGGAGTTGTGAGTGAGGGATTGGGGGATTCTGATTGGAGGAGTTGTGAGTGAGGGAGAGGGAATCTGCGATTGGAGGAGTTGTGAATGATCGGGAGTGGGAATCTGTGATTGGAGGAGTTGTGAGTGAGAGAGAGGGTGAATCTGTGATTGCAGGAGTTGTGAGTGAGAGAGAGGGAATCTGTATTGGAGGAGTTGTGAGTGAGGGAGGAAGGGAATCTGTAATTGGAGGAGCTGTGAGTGATCGGGAGAGGGAATCTGTGATTGGAGGAGTTGTGAGTGAGTGGGAGGAGAAATTTTGATGGGAGGAGTTGTGAGTGAGGGAGAGGGGGAATGTCTGATTTGAGGAGTTGTGAGTGAGGGAGAGAGGGAATCTGTGATAGCAGGAGTTGTGAGTGAGGGAGAGAGGGCTTCTGTGATTGGAGGAGTTGTGAGTGAGGGAGAGAGGGAATCTGTGATTGGAGGAGTTGTGAGTGAGGGTGAGAGGGAATGTCTGATTGGAGGAGTTGTGAGTGAGGGAGAGAGTGAATCTGTGATTGGAGGATTTGTGAGTGAGGGCGAGGGAAACTGCGATTGGTGGAGTTGTGAGTGAGGGAGAGAGGGAATCTATGATTGGAGGAGTTGTGAGTGAGGGAGAGAGGGAATCTCTGATTGGAGGATCTGTGAGTGAGGGAGAGGGGGAATCTGTGATTGGAGGAGTTGTGTGTGAGGGAGAGAGGGAATCTGTACTTGGAGGAGTTGTGAGTGAAGGAGAGGGGGAATCTATCATTGGAGGAGTTGTGAGTGAGCAGGAGAGGGATTCTGTGATTTGAGGAGTTGTGAGTGATGGAGTGGGGGATTCTGTGATTGGAGGAGTTGTGAGTGAGCAGGAGAGAGAATCTGTGATTGGAGGAGTTGTGAGTGAGGTAGAGGGAATCTGCGATTGGAGGAGATGTGAGTGAGTGGGAGGGAATCTGTGATTGGAGGAGTTGTGAGTGAGGGAGAGAGGGAATCTGTGATTGGAGGAGTTGTGAGCGAGGGTTGGGGAATCAATGATTGGAGGAGTTGTGAGTGGGGGAGAGTGGGAATCTGTGATTCGAAGCTTGTGAGCGAGGGAGAGAGGGAATCTGTGATTTGAGGAGTTGTGAGTGAGGGAGAGAGAGAATCCATGATTGGAGTGGTTGTGAGTGAGGGAGAGAGGGAATCTGTGTTTGGAGGAGTTGTGAGTGAGGGAGAGAGGGAATCTGTGATAGGAGGAGCTGTGAGTGAGGGAGAGAGGGAATCAGTGATTGGAGTGGTTGTGAGTGAGGGATGGAGGGAATCTGTGTTTGGAGGAGTTGTGAGCGAGGGAGAGAGGGAAACTCTGATTGGAGGAGATGTGAGTCAGTGAGAGAGGGAAACTGTGATTGGAGGAGATGTGAGTCAGGGAGATAGGGAATCTGTGATTGGAGGAGATGTGAGTCAGGGAGAGAGGGAATCTGTGATTGGAGGAGTTGTGAGTGAGGGAGAGAGGGAAACTGTGATTGGAGGAGTTGTGAGTCGAGGAGAGAGGGAATCTGTGATTGGAGCAGTTGTGAGTCAGGGAGAGAGGGAATCTGTGATTGGAGCAGCTGTGAATGAGGGAGAGGGGGAAATCTGTGATTGGGGGAGTTGTGAGTGAGGGAGGGACGGAATCTGTGATTGGAGGAGTTGTGAGTGAGGGAGTCGGGATTCTGTGATTGGAGGAGTTGTGAGTGAGCAGGAGACGGATTCTGTGATTTGAGGTGTTGTGAGTGAGGGATTGGGGGATTCTGTGATTGGAGGAGTTGTGAGTGATCGGGAGAGGGAATCTGTGATTGGAGGAGTTCTGAGTGAGGGAGAGAGGGAATTTGTGATTGGAGGAGTTGTGAGTGAGGGAGAGAGGGAATCTGTGATTGGAGGAGTTGTGAGTGAGCAGGAGACGGATTCTGTGATTTGAGGTGTTGTGAGTGAGGGATTGGGGGATTCTGTGATTGGAGGAGTTGTGAGTGATCGGGAGAGGGAATCTGTGATTGGAGGAGTTCTGAGTGAGGGAGAGAGGGAATCTGTGATTGGAGGAGTTGTGAGTGATCGGGAGAGGGAATCTGTGATTGGAGGAGTTCTGAGTGAGGGAGAGAGGGAATCTGTGATTGGAGGAGTTTTGAGTGAGGGAGAGAGGGAATCTGTGATTGGAGGAGTTGTGAGTGAGGGGGAGGGAATCTGTGATTGGAGGAGTTGTGAGTGAGGGAGAGAGGGAATCTGTGATTGGAGGAGTTGTGAGTGAGGGAGAGAGGGAATCTGTATTGGAGGAGTTGTGAGTGAGGGAGAGAGGGAATCTGTGATTGGAGGAGATGTGAGTGATCGGGAGAGGGAATCTGTGATTGGAGGAGTTGTGAGTGAGTGGGAGGAGAAATTTTGATGGGAGGAGTTGTGAGTGAGGGAGAGACGGAATCTGTGATTGGAGGAGCTGTGAGTCAGGGAGAGAGGGAATCTGTGATTGGAGGAGTTGTGATCGAGGGAGAGATGGAATCTGTGATTGGAGGAGTTGTGAGTGAGGGAGAGGGGAATGTCCGATTGGAGGGGTTGTGAGCAAGGGAGAGAGTGATTCTGTGATTGGAGGAGCTGTGAGTCTGGGAGAGAAGGAATCTGTGATTCAAGGTGTTGTGAGTTAGTGAGAGTGAATCTGTGATTGGAGGTGTTGTGAGTGAGGGAGAGGGGGAATCTGTGATTGGAGGAGTTGTGAGTGAGGGTGAGGGGGAATCTGTGATTGGTGGAGTTGTGAGCGACGGAGAGAGGGAAACTCTCATTGGCGGAGATGTGAATCAGGGAGAGAGGGAATCTGTGATTGGAGGAGATGTGAATCAGGGAGAGAGGGAATCTGTGATTGGAGGAGTTGTTAGTCAGGGAGAGAGGCCATCTGTGATTGGAGGAGTTGTGAGTCAGGGAGAGGGGGAATCTGTGATTGGAGGAGTTGTGAGTGAGGGAGAGAGGGAATCTGTGCTTGGAGGAGTTGTGAGTGAAGGAGAGGGGGATTCTGTGATTTGAGGAGTTGTGAGTGAGGGAGAGTGAATCTGTGATTGGAGGAATTGTGAGTGAGGGAGAGAGGGAATCTGCGATTGGAGGAGCTGTGAATGATCGGGAGAGGGAATATGTGATTGGAGGAGTTGTGAGTGAGTGGGAGGAGAATCTGTGATGGGAGGAGTTGTGTGAGGGAGAGAGGGAATCTGTATTGGAGGATTTGTGAGTGAGGGACAGAGGGAATCTGTGCTTGGAGGAGTTGTGAGTGAAGGAGAGCGGGAATCTATGATTGGAGGAGATGTGAGTGAGGGAGTGGGGTTTCTGTGATTGGAGGAGTTGTGAGAGAGGGAGAGAGGGAATCTGTGTTTGGAGGAGTTGTGAGTGAGGGAGAGAGGGAATCTATGATTGGAGGAGTTGTGAGTGAGGGAGAGAGGGAATCTCTGATTGGAGGATCTGTGAGTGAGGGAGAGGGGGAATCTGTGATTGGAGGAGTTGTGTGTGAGGGAGATAGGGAATCTGTGATTGGAGGAGCTGTGAGTCAGGGAGAGAGGGAATCTGTGATTGGAGGAGTTGTGAGCGAGGGAGAGATGTAATCTGCGATTGGAGGAGTTGTGAGCGAGGGAGAGATGTAATCTGCGATTGGAGGAGTTGTGAGCGAGGGTGAGGGAATCTGTGATTGGAGGCGTTGTGAGTGAAGGAGAGGGAATCTGTATTGGAGGAGTTGTCAGTGAGCGGGAGAGGGAATCTGTATTGGAGGAGTTGTGAGTGAAGGAGAGGGAATCTGCGATTGGAGGAGCTGTGAGTGATCGGGAGAGGGAATATGTGATTGGAGGAGTTGTGAGTGAGTGGGAGGAGAATCTGTGATGGGAGGAGTTGTGTGAGGGAGAGAGGGAATCTATGATTGGAGGATTTGTGAGTGAGGGACAGAGGGAATCTGTGCTTGGAGGAGTTGTGAGTGAAGGAGAGCAGGAATCTATGATTGGAGGAGATGTGAGTGAGGGAGTGGGGTTTCTGTGAATGGAGGAGTTGTGAGTGAGGGAGAGTGGAATCTGTGATTGGAGGAGTTGTGAGTGAGCAGGAGACGGATTCTGTGATTTGAGGAGTTGTGAGTGAGGGATTGGGGGATTCTGATTGGAGGAGTTGTGAGTGAGGGAGAGGGAATCTGCGATTGGAGGAGTTGTGAATGATCGGGAGTGGGAATCTGTGATTGGAGGAGTTGTGAGTGAGAGAGAGGGTGAATCTGTGATTGCAGGAGTTGTGAGTGAGAGAGAGGGAATCTGTATTGGAGGAGTTGTGAGTGAGGGAGGAAGGGAATCTGTAATTGGAGGAGCTGTGAGTGATCGGGAGAGGGAATCTGTGATTGGAGGAGTTGTGAGTGAGTGGGAGGAGAAATTTTGATGGGAGGAGTTGTGAGTGAGGGAGAGGGGGAATGTCTGATTTGAGGAGTTGTGAGTGAGGGAGAGAGGGAATCTGTGATAGCAGGAGTTGTGAGTGAGGGAGAGAGGGCTTCTGTGATTGGAGGAGTTGTGAGTGAGGGAGAGAGGGAATCTGTGATTGGAGGAGTTGTGAGTGAGGGTGAGAGGGAATGTCTGATTGGAGGAGTTGTGAGTGAGGGAGAGAGTGAATCTGTGATTGGAGGATTTGTGAGTGAGGGCGAGGGAAACTGCGATTGGTGGAGTTGTGAGTGAGGGAGAGAGGGAATCTATGATTGGAGGAGTTGTGAGTGAGGGAGAGAGGGAATCTCTGATTGGAGGATCTGTGAGTGAGGGAGAGGGGGAATCTGTGATTGGAGGAGTTGTGTGTGAGGGAGATAGGGAATCTGTGATTGGAGGAGCTGTGAGTCAGGGAGAGAGGGAATCTGTGATTGGAGGAGTTGTGAGCGAGGGAGAGATGTAATCTGCGATTGGAGGAGTTGTGAGCGAGGGAGAGATGTAATCTGCGATTGGAGGAGTTGTGAGCGAGGGTGAGGGAATCTGCGATTGGTGGATTGTGAGTGATTGATAGAGGGAATCAGTGATTGGATGAGTTGTGTGTTAGCGGGAGAGGGCATCTGTGATTGGAGGAGTTGTGAGTGAGGGAGAGAGGGAATCTGTGATTGGAGGAGTTGTGAGTGAGGGAGAGGCAATCTGTGATTGGAGGAGTTGTGAGTGAGGGAGAGAGGGAAAGTCTCATTGGGGGAGATGTGAATCAGGGAGAGAGGGAATCTGTGATTGGAGGAGATGTGAATCAGGGAGAGAGGGAATCTTTGATTGGAGGAGTTGTGAGTCTGGGAGAGGGGGAATCTGTGATTGGAGGACTTGTGAGTGAGGGAGGGAAGGAATCTATGATTGGAGGAGTTGTGAGTCAGGGAGAAAGGCAATCTGTGATTGGAGGAGTTGTGAGTCAGGGAGAGGGGGAATCTGTGATTGGAGAAGTTGTGAGTGAGGGACAGAGGGAATCTATGATTGGAGGAGTTGTGAGTGAGGGAGAGAGGGAAACGGTGATTGTAGGAGATGTGAGTCAGGGAGAGAGGGAATCTGTGATTGGAGCAATTGTGAGTGAGGGAGCGAGGGATTCTGTGATTTGAGGAGTTGTGAGTGAGCGGGAGAGGGAATCTGTGATTGGAGGCGTTGTGTGTGAAGGAGAGGGAATCTGTATTGGAGGAGTTGTCAGTGAGCGGGAGAGGGAATCTGTATTGGAGGAGTTGTGAGTGAAGGAGAGGGAATCTGCGATTGGAGGAGCTGTGAGTGATCGGGAGAGGGAATATGTGATTGGAGGAGTTGTGAGTGAGTGGGAGGAGAATCTGTGATGGGAGGAGTTGTGTGAGGGAGAGAGGGAATCTATGATTGGAGGATTTGTGAGTGAGGGACAGAGGGAATCTGTGCTTGGAGGAGTTGTGAGTGAAGGAGAGCAGGAATCTATGATTGGAGGAGATGTGAGTGAGGGAGTGGGGTTTCTGTGAATGGAGGAGTTGTGAGTGAGGGAGAGTGGAATCTGTGATTGGAGGAGTTGTGAGTGAGCAGGAGACGGATTCTGTGATTTGAGGAGTTGTGAGTGAGGGATTGGGGGATTCTGATTGGAGTAGTTGTGAGTGAGGGAGAGGGAATCTGCGATTGGAGGATGTGTGAATGATCGGGAGAGGGAATCTGTGATTGGAGGAGTTGTGAGTGAGAGAGAGGGTGAATCTGTGATTGCAGGAGTTGTGAGTGAGAGAGAGGGAATCTGTATTGGAGGAGTTGTGAGTGAGGGAGGAAGGGAATCTGTAATTGGAGGAGCTGTGAGTGATCGGGAGAGGGAATCTGTGATTGGAGGAGTTGTGAGTGAGTGGGAGGAGAAATTTTGATGGGAGGAGTTGTGAGTGAGGGAGAGGGGGAATGTCTGATTTGAGGAGTTGTGAGTGAGGGAGAGAGGGAATCTGTGATAGCAGGAGTTGTGAGTGAGGGAGAGAGGGAATCTGTGATTGGAGGAGTTGTGAGTGAGGGTGAGAGGGAATGTCTGATTGGAGGAGTTGTGAGTGAGGGAGAGAGTGAATCTGTGATTGGAGGATTTGTGAGTGAGCGCGAGGGAAACTGCGATTGGTGGAGTTGTGAGTGAGGGAAAGGGAATCTGTAATTGAAGGAGTTGTGAGCGAGGGAGAGAGGGAATCTGCGATTGGATGAGTTGTGAGTGATTGATAGAGGGAATCAGTGATTGGAGGAGTTGTGAGTTAGCGGGAGAGGGAATCTGTGATTGGAGGAGTCCTGAGTGAGGGAGAGTCAATCTGTGATTGAAGGCGTTGTGAGTCAGAGAGAGAGGGAATCTGTGATTGGAGGAGTTGTGAGTGAGGGAGAGAGGGAATCTGTGATTGGAGGAGTTGTGAGTGAGGGAGAGAGGGAATCTGTGATTGGAGGAGTTGTGAGTGAGGGAAAGAGGGAATCTGTGAATGGAGGAGTTGTGAGTGAGGGAAAGAGGAATCTGTGATTGGAGGAGTGGTGAGTGAGGGAGAGGAGGAATCTCTGATTGGAGGAGTTGTGAGTGAGGGAGAGAGGGAATCTGCGATTGGAGGATTTGAAATTGAGGTAGACGGAATCTGTGATTGGAGGTGTTGTGAGTGAGGGATGGGGAATCTGTTTGGAGGAGTTGTGAGTGAGGGAGAGGGGAATTCTTTGATTGGAGGAGTTGTGAGCGAGGGAGGATGGGAATCTGTGTTTGGAGGGGTTGTGAGTGAGGGAGAGAGGGAATCTGTGATTGGACGAGCTGTGAGTGAGGGAGAGGGAATCTGTGTTCGGAGGAGTTGTGAGTGAGTGAGAGGGGGACTCTGTGTTTGGAGGAGTTGTGAGTGAGGGTTGGGGAATCTGTGATTGGAGGAGTTGTGAGCAAGGGAGAGAGGGAATCTGTGATTGGAGGAGTTGTGAGCGAGGGAGAGAGGGAATGTGTGATTGGAGGAGTTGTGATTGAGGGAGAGGGGGAATGTCTGATTGGAGGGGTTGTGAGCAAGGGAGAGAGTGTATCTGTGATTGGAGGAGTTCGGAGTTAGGGAGAGAGGGAATCTGTGATTGGAGGAGATGTGAGTGAGGGAGAGGGGGAATCTGTGATTGGAGGAGTTGTGAATGAGGGAGAGAGGGAATCTGTGATTGGAGGAGATGTGAGTGAGGGAGAGGGGGAATCTGTGATTGGAGGAGTTGTGAATGAGGGAGAGGGGGTATCTGTGTTGGGAGGAGTTGTGAGTTAGTGAGAGTGAATCTGTGATTGGAGGAGTTGTGAGTGAGGGAGAGGGAATCTGTGATTGGAGGAGATCTGAGGGAGGGAGAGACGGCATCTGTAATTGGAGGAGTTGTGATTTAGTGAGAGTGAATCTGTGAATGGAGGGTTTGTGAGCGAGGGAGAGAGGGAATCTGCGATTGGAGGAGTTGTGAGTGAGGTAGAGAGAATCTGTGATTGGAGGAGTTGTGAGTGAGGGAGAGAGGGAATCTGTGATTCGAGGAGTTGTGAGTGATGGACAGAGGGAAACTCTGATTGGAGGTGTTGTGAGTGAAGGAGAGGGAATCTCCGATTGGAGGAATTGTGAGGGAGGGAGAGAGGAAATCTGTGATTGGAGGAGTTGTGTGATGGAGAGGGGAATCTGTGATTGGAGGAGTTGTGTGATGGAGAGGGGAATCTGTGATTGGAGGAGTTGTGAGTGAGGGAGAGAGGGAATCTGTGATTGGAGGAGTTGTGAGTGAGGGCGAGGGAATGTCTGACTGGAGGAATTGTGAGTAAGGGAGAGTTGAAATCTGTGAATGGACGAGTTGTGAGTGTGGGAGAGGGAAACTGTGATTGGAGGAGCTATGAGTGAGGGAGAGGGAAACTGGGATTGGAGGAGCAATGAGTGTGCGGGAGAGAGGGAATCTGTGATTGGAGGAGTTGTGAGTGAGGAAAAGAGGGTATCTGCGATTGGAGGAGTTGTGAGTGAGGTAGAGGGAATCTGTGATTGGAGCAGATTTGAGTGAGGAAGAGAGGGAAGCTGTGATTGGAGGAGTTGTGATTGAGGTGGAAAATCTGTGATTGGAGGAGTTGTGAGTGAGGGAGAGGGGGAATCTGTGATTGGAGGAGTTGTGAGCGAGGGAGAGGCAATCTGTGATTGGAGGAGTTGTGAGTTAGCGGGAGAAGGAATCTGTGAATGGAGGAGTTGCGAGTGAGTGAGAGAGGGAATCTGCGATTGGAGGAGCTGTGAGTGATCAGGAGAGGGAATCTGTGATTGGAGGAGTTGTGAGTGAGCTGGAGGAGGAATTTGTGATTGGAGGAGATGTGAGTGAAGAAGAGGGAATCTGTGATTGGACGAGTTGTGTGAGGGAGAGGGGGAATCTGTGATTGGAGGAGTTGTGAGTGAGCGGGAGGTGGATCCTGTGAATGGAGGAGCTGTGAGTGAGGTAGAGAGGGAATCTGTGATTGGAGGAGTTGTGAGTGTGGTGTACGGAATCTGTGATTGGAGGAGTTGTGAGTGAGCAGGAGAGGGAATCTGTGATTGGAGGTGTTGTGAGTGAGGGAGAGAGGGAATCTGTGATTGGAGGAGTTGTGAGTGAGGGAGAGAGGGAATCTGTGATTGGAGGAGTTGTGAGTGAGGTAGAGGGAATCTGTGATTGGAGGAGTTGTGAGTGGGGGAGGGGGAATCTGTGATCAGAAGATTTGTGAGTGAGGGAGAGGGAATCTGTGATTGGAGGAGTTGTGAGTGAGGGAGAGAGGGAATCTGTGATTGGCTGAGTTTTGAGTGAGGGAGAGAGGGAGTCTGTGATTGGAGGAGTTGTGAGTGAGCGGGAGAGGGAGTCTGTGATTGGAGGAGTTGTGAGTGAACGGGAGAGGGAGTCTGTGATTGGAGGAGTTGTGAGTGAGTGAGAGAGGGAATCTGTGATTGGAGGAGTTGTGAGTGAGTGGGATGGAAATTGTGATTGGAGGAGTTATGAATGGGGGAGGGGGAATCTGTGATTGGAGGATTTGTGAGCAAGGGGGAGGGAATCTGTGATTGGAGGAGTTGTGAGTGGGGGAGAGGGAATCTGTGATTGGAGGAGTTGTGAGTGGGGGAGAGGGATTCTGTGATCAGAAGAGTTGTGAGTGAGGGAGAGGGAATCTGTGATTGGAGGAGTTGTGAGTGAGGGGGAGGGAAAATGTGTTTGGAGGTGTTGTGAGTGAGGGAGAGGGAATCTCTGCGTGGAGGAGTTGTGAGCGAGGGGGAGGGAATCTGTGATTGGATGATTTTGAGTGAGGGGGAGGGAATCTGTGATTGGAGGAGTTGTGAGTGAGGGAGAGAGGGAATCTGTGATTGGAGGAATTGTGAGTGAGGGAAAGAGGGAATCTGTGATTGGAGGAGTTGTGAGTGAGGGAAAGAGGAATCTGTGATTGGAGGAGTGGTGAGTGAGGGAGAGGAGGAATCTCTGATTGGAGGAGTTGTGAGTGAGGGATAGAGGGAATCTGCGATTGGAGGATTTGAAATTGAGGTAGACGGAATCTGTGATTGGAGGTGTTGTGAGTGAGGGATGGGGAATCTGTTTGGAGGAGTTGTGAGTGAGGGAGAGGGGAATTCTTTGATTGGAGGAGTTGTGAGCGAGGGAGGATGGGAATCTGTGTTTGGAGGGGTTGTGAGTGAGGGAGAGAGGGAATCTGTGATTGGACGTGCTGTGAGTGAGGGAGAGGGAATCTGTGATTGGAGGAGTTTTGAGTGAGGAAGAGAGGGAAGCTGTGATTGGAGGAGTTGTGATTGAGGTGGAAAATCTGTGATTGGAGGAGTTGTGAGTGAGTGAGAGGGGGAATCTGTGATTGGAGGAGTTGTGAGCGAGGGAGAGGCAATCTGTGATTGGAGGAGTTGTGAGTTAGCGGGAGAAGGAATCCGTGAATGGAGGAGTTGTGAGTGAGGGAGAGAGGGAATCTGCGATTGGAGGAGCTGTGAGTGATC
This sequence comes from Isurus oxyrinchus, assembly GCA_026770705.1. Classification (NCBI taxonomy): domain Eukaryota; kingdom Metazoa; phylum Chordata; class Chondrichthyes; order Lamniformes; family Lamnidae; genus Isurus; species Isurus oxyrinchus. The sequence goes on from JANJGN010000014.1 coordinate 10,416,281, forward strand.
AGGAGAGGGAATCTGTGATTGGAGGAGTTGTGAGTGAGCTGGAGGAGGAATTTGTGATTGGAGGAGATGTGAGTGAAGAAGAGGGAATCTGTGAATTGACGAGTTGTGTGAGGGAGAGGGGGAATCTGTGATTGGAGGAGTTGTGAGTGAGCGGGAAGTGGATTCTGTGAATGGAGGAGCTGTGAGTGAGGTAGAGAGGGAATCTGTGATTGGAGGAGTTGTGAGTGTGGTGTACGGAATCTGTGATTGGAGGAGTTGTGAGTGAGCAGGAGAGGGAATCTGTGATTGGAGGTGTTGTGAGTGAGGGAGAGTGGGAGTCTGTGATTGGAGGAGTTGTGAGTGAGCGGGAGAGGGAGTCTGTGATTGGAGGAGTTTTGAGTGAGCGGGAGAGGGAGTCTGTGATTGGAGGAGTTGTGAGTGAGTGAGAGAGGGAATCTGTGATTGGAGGAGTTGTGAGTGAGTGGGATGGAAATTGTGATTGGAGGAGTTATGAATGGGGGAGGGGGAATCTGTGATTGGAGGATTTGTGAGCAAGGGGGAGGGAATCTGTGATTGGAGGAGTTGTGAGTGGGGGAGAGGGAATCTGTGATTGGAGGAGTTGTGAGTGGGGGAGAGGGAATCTGTGATCAGAAGAGTTGTGAGTGAGGGAGAGGGAATCTGTGATTGGAGGAGTTGTGAGTGAGGGGGAGGGAAAATGTGTTTGGAGGTGTTGTGAGTGAGGGAGAGGGAATCTGTGTTTGGAGGAGTTGTGAGCGAGGGGGAGGGAATCTGTGGTTGGATGATTTTGAGTGAGGGGGAGGGAATCTGTGATTGGAGGAGTTGTGAGTGAGGGAGAGAGGGAATCTGTGATTGGAGGAGTTGTGAGTGAGGGAAAGAGGGAATCTGTGATTGGAGGAGTTGTGAGTGAGGGAAAGAGGAATCTGTGATTGGAGGAGTGGTGAGTGAGGGAGAGGAGGAATCTCTGATTGGAGGAGTTGTGAGTGAGGGAGAGAGGGAATCTGCAATTGGAGGATTTGAAATTGAGGTAGACGGAATCTGTGATTGGAGGTGTTGTTAGTGAGGGATGGGGAATCTGTTTGGAGGAGTTGTGAGTGAGGGAGAGGGGAATTCTTTGATTGGAGGAGTTGTGAGCGAGGGAGGATGGGAATCTATGTTTGGAGGGGTTGTGAGTGAGGGAGAGAGGGAATCTGTGATTGGACGAGCTGTGAGTGAGGGAGAGGGAATCTGTGTTCGGAGGAGTTGTGAGTGAGTGAGAGGGGGACTCTGTGTTTGGAGGAGTTGTGAGTGAGGGATAGAGGGAATCTGTGATTGGAGGAGTTGTGAGCGAGGGAGAGAGTGTATCTGTGATTGGAGGAGTTCGGAGTTAGGGAGAGAGGGAATCTGTGATTGGAGGAGATGTGAGTGAGGGAGAGGGGGAATCTGTGATTGGAGGAGTTGTGAATGAGGGAGAGAGGGAATCTGTGATGGGAGGAGTTGTGAGTTAGTGAGAGTGAATCTGTGATTGGAGGAGATCTGAGGGAGGGAGAGACGGAATCTGTAATTGGAGGAGTTGTGATTTAGTGAGAGTGAATCTGTAATTGGAGGGTTTGTGAGCGAGGGAGAGAGGAAATCTGTGATTGGAGGAGTTGTGTGATGGAGAGGGGAATCTGTGATTGGAGGAGTTGTGAGTGAGGGAGAGAGGGAATCTGTGATTGGAGGAGTTGTGAGTGAGGGCGAGGGAATCTGTGATTGGAGGAGTTGTGAGTGAGGGAGAGGGAATGTCTGACTGGAGGAATTGTGAGTAAGGGAGAGATGAAATCTGTGAATGGACGAGTTGTGAGTGTGGGAGAGAGGGAATCTGTGATTGGAGGAGTTGTGAGTGAGTGAGAGAGGGAATCTGTGATTGGAGGAGTTGTGATTGAGGGAGAGTGGAAATCTGTGATGGGAGGAGTTGTGAGCGAGGGAGAGGGGGAATCTGTTTTTGGAGGATCTATGAGTGAGGTAGAGGGAATCTGTGATTGGAGGAGTTGTGAGTGAGGGAGAGAGGGTATCTGCGATTGGAGGAGTTGTGAGTGTGGTGTACGGAATCTGTGATTGGAGGAGTTGTGAGTGAGCAGGAGAGGGAATCTGTGATTGGAGGTGTTGTGAGTGAGGGAGAGAGGGAATCTGTGATTGGAGGAGTTGTGAGTGAGGGAGAGAGGGAATCTGTGATTGGAGGAGTTGTGAGTGAGGTAGAGGGAATCTGTGATTGGAGGAGTTGTGAGTGGGGGAAAGGAAATCTGTGATCAGAAGATTTGTGAGTGAGGGAGAGGGAATCTGTGATTGGAGGAGTTGTGAGTGAGGGAGAGAGGGAATCTGTGATTGGCTGAGTTTTGAGTGAGGGAGAGAGGGAGTCTGTGATTGGAGGAGTTGTGAGTGAGCGAGAGAGGGAGTCTGTGATTGGAGGAGTTGTGAGTGAGCGGGAGAGGGAGTCTGTGATTGGAGGAGTTGTGAGTGAGTGAGAGAGGGAATCTGTGATTGGAGGAGTTGTGAGTGAGTGGGATGGAAATTGTGATTGGAGGAGTTATGAATGGGGGAGGGGGAATCTGTGATTGGAGGATTTGTGAGCAAGGGGGAGGGAATCTGTGATTGGAGGAGTTGTGAGTGGGGGAGAGGGAATCTGTGATTGGAGGAGTCGTGTGATGGAGAGGGGAATCTGTGATTGGAGGAGTTGTGAGTGAGAGAGAGAGGGAATCCATGATAGGAGGAGTTGTGAGTGAGGGATAGAGGGAATCTGTGATTGGAGGTGTTGTGAGTGAGGGAGATAGGGAATCTGTGATTGGAGGAGTTGTGAGTGAGGGAGCGGCAATCTGTGATTGGAGGAGTTGTGAGTGAGGGAGAGGGGGAATCATGATTGGAGGAGATATGAGTGAGCGGGAGAGGGAATCTGTGATTGGAGGAGTTGTGAGTGAGGGAGAGAGGGAATCTGTGATTGGAGGAGTTGTGAGCGAGGGAGAGGGGGAATTTGTGATTGGAGGAGTTGTGAGTGAGGGAGAGGGGGAATCTGTGATTGGAAGATTTGTTAGTGGGGGAGAGGGAATCTGTGATTGGAAGAGTTGTGAGCGAGGGAGTGGGAATCTTTGAGTGGAGGAGTTGTGAGTGAGGGAGAGGGTGAATCTGTGATTGGAGGATTTGTGAATCCGGGAGAGGTGGAATCTGTGATTGGAGGAGCTATGAGTGTGCGGGAGTTGACATCTGTGATTGGAGGAGTTGTGAGTGAGGTAGAGGGAAACTGTGATTGGAGGAGTTGTGAGTGAGGGAGACGGAATCTGTGATTGGAGGATTTCTGAGTGAGGGAGGGAGGGAATCTGCGATTGGAGGAGTTGTGAGTGAGCAGAGAGGAAATCTGTGATTGGAGGAGTTGTGAGTGAGGGAAAGAGGGAATCTGTGATTGGAGGAGTTGTGAGTGAGGGAAAGAGGAATCTGTGATTGGAGGAGTGGTGAGTGAGGGAGAGGAGGAATCTCTGATTGGAGGAGTTGTGTGTGAGCGAGAGAGGGAATCTGCGATTGGAGGATTTGAAATTGAGGTAGACGGAATCTGTGATTGGAGGTGTTGTGAGTGAGGGATGGGGAATCTGTTTGGAGGAGTTGTGAGTGAGGGAGAGGGGAATTCTTTGATTGGAGGAGTTGTGAGCGAGGGAGGATGGAAATCTGTGTTTGGAGGGGTTGTGAGTGAGGGAGAGAGGGAATCTGTGATTGGACGAGCTGTGAGTGAGGGAGTGGGAATCTGTGTTCGGAGGAGTTGTGAGTGAGTGAGAGGGGGACTCTGTGTTTGGAGGAGTTGTGAGTGAGGGATAGAGGGAATCAGTGATTGGAGGAGTTGTGAGTGAGGCAGAGGGGGAATCTGTGTTCGGAGGAGTTGTGAGTGAGTGAGAGGGGGACTCTGTGATTGGAGGAGTTGTGAGTGAGGGAGAGGGAATCTTTGATTGGAGGAGTTGTGAGCGAGGGTGAGAGGGAATCTGTGATTGGAGGAGTTGTGAGTGAGGGTGAGGGTGAATCTGTGATTGGAGGTGTTTTGAGTGAGCGGGAGAGGGAATCTGTGGCTGGAGGAATTGTGAGAGAACGGGAGATCGAATCTGTGAATGGAGGAGTTGAGAGTGAGGGAGAGGGAATCTGTGATTGGAGGAGTTGTGAGTGAGGGGGAGGGAATCTGTGATTGGAAGAGTTGCGAGTGAGGGAGATACGGAATCTAGGATTGGAGGAGTTGTGAGCGAGGGTGGTGGATTCTGTGAATGGAGGAGTTGTGATTGAGGGAGACGGAATCTGTGATTGGAGATTTCTGAGTGAGGGAGGGAGGGAATCTGCATTGGAGGAGTTGTGAGTGATGGACAGAGGGAATCTGTGATTGGGGTGTTGTGAGAGAGGGAGAGGGAATCTTTGATTGGAGGAGTTGGGAGTGAGGGAAAGAGGGAATTTGTGATTGGAGGAGTTGTGAGAGAGGGAGAGAGGGAATCTGTGATTGGAGGAGTTGTGAGAGAGGGAGAGAGGAAATCTGTGATTGGAGGAGTTGTGAATGAGGGAGAGAGGGAATCTGTGATTGGAGGAGTTGTGAGTGAGGGAGAGAGGGAATCTGTGATTGGAGGAGTTGAGAGTGAGGGAGAGAGGGAATCTGTGATTGGAGGAGTTGTGAGTGAGAGAGAGGGTGAATCTGTGAAGGGAGGAGTTGTGAGTGAGGGAGAGAGGGAATCTGTGATTGGAGGAGTTGTGAGTGAGGGATAGAGGGAATCTGTGATTGGAGGAGTTGTGAGTGAGGGGGAGAGAGAATCCATGATAGGAGGAGTTGTGAGTGAGGGATAGAGGGAATCTGTGATTGGAGGAGTTGAGAGTGAGGGAGAGTGGGAATCTGTGATTGGAGGAGTTGTGAGTGAGGGAGAGGCAATCTGTGATTGGAGGAGTTGTGAGTGAGGGAGAGGGGGAATCATGATTGGAGGAGATAGGAGTGAGCGGGAGAGGGAATCTGTGATTGGAGGAGTTGTGAGTGAGGGATAGAGGGAATCTGTGATTGGAGGAGTTGTGAGTGAGGGGGAGAGGGAATCCATGATAGGAGGAGTTGTGAGTGAGGGATAGAGGGAATCTGTGATTGGAGGAGTTGAGAGTGAGGGAGAGAGGGAATCTGTGATTGGAGGAGTTGTGAGTGAGGGAGAGGCAATCTGTGATTGGAGGAGTTGTGTGTGAGGGAGAGGGGGAATCATGATTGGAGGAGTTAGGAGTGAGCGGGAGAGGGAATCTGTGATTGGAGGAGTTGTGAGTGAGGGAGAGAGGGAATCTGTGATTGGAGGAGTTGTGAGCGAGGGTGTGGGAATCTGAGATTGGAGGAGTTGTGAGTGAGGGAGAGAGGGAATCTGTGATTGGAAGAGTTGTGAGCGAGGGAGTGGGAATCTTTGATTGGAGGAGTTGTGAGTGAGGGGGAGGGAATCTGTGATTGGAGGAGTTGTGAGTGAGGGAGAGAGCGAATCTGTGAATGGAGGAGCTGTGAGTGAGGGAGAGGGGGAATCTCCGATTGGAGGAGTTGTGAGTGGGGGAGAGAGGGAATCTGTGATTGGAGGAGTTGTGAGTCAGAGAGAGGGTGAATCTGTGAAGGGAGGAGTTGTGAGTGAGAGAGAGAGGGAATCTGTGATTGGAGGAGTTGTGAGTGAGGGATAGAGGGAATCTGTGATTGGAGGAGTTGTGAGTGAGCAGGAGAGGGAATCTGTGATTGGAGGTGTTGTGAGTGAGGTAGAGAGGGAATCTGTGATTGGAGGAGTTGTGAGTGTGGTGTACGGAATCTGTGATTGGAGGAGTTGTGAGTGAGCAGGAGAGGGAATCTGTGATTGGAGGTGTTGTGAGTGAGGGAGAGAGGGAATCTGTGATTGGAGGAGTTGTGAGTGAGGGAGAGAGGGAATCTGTGATTGGAGGAGTTGTGAGTGAGGTAGAGGGAATCTGTGATTGGAGGAGTTGTGAGTGGGGGAAAGGAAATCTGTGATCAGAAGATTTGTGAGTGAGGGAGAGGGAATCTGTGATTGGAGGAGTTGTGAGTGAGGGAGAGAGGGAATCTGTGATTGGCTGAGTTTTGAGTGAGGGAGAGAGGGAGTCTGTGATTGGAGGAGTTGTGAGTGAGCGGGAGAGGGAGTCTGTGATTGGAGGAGTTGTGAGTGAGTGAGAGAGGGAATCTGTGATTGGAGGAGTTGTGAGTGAGTGGGATGGAAATTGTGATTGGAGGAGTTATGAATGGGGGAGGGGGAATCTGTGATTGGAGGATTTGTGAGCAAGGGGGAGGGAATCTGTGATTGGAGGAGTTGTGAGTGGGGGAGAGGGAATCTGTGATTGGAGGAGTTGTGTAATGGAGAGGGGAATCTGTGATTGGAGGAGTTGTGAGTGAGAGAGAGAGGGAATCTGTGATTGGAGGAGTTGTAAGTGAGGGCGAGGGAATCAGTGATTGGAGGAGTTGTGAGTGAGGGAGAGAGGGAATCTGTGATTGGAGGAGTTGTGAGTGAGGGAGAGGGAATGTCTGACTGGAGGAATTGTGAGTAAGGGAGAGTTGAAATCTGTGAATGGACGAGTTGTGAGTGTGGGAGAGAGGGAATCTGTGATTGGAAGAGTTGTGAGTGAGGGAGAGAGGGAATCTGTGATTGGAGGAGTTGTGAGTGAGGGAGAGAGGGAATCTGTGATTGGAGGAGGTGTGAGCGAGGGTGGGGGAACCTGTGATTGGAGGAGCTATGAGTGAGGGAGAGGGAAACTGGGATTGGAGGAGCAATGAGTGTGCGGGAGAGAGGGAATCTGTGATTGGAGGAGTTGTGAGTGAGGAAAAGAGGGTATCTGCGATTGGAGGAGTTGTGAGTGAGGTAGAGGGAATCTGTGATTGGAGCAGTTTTGAGTGAGGAAGAGAGGGAAGCTGTGATTGGAGGAGTTGTGATTGAGGCGGAAAATCTGTGATTGGAGGAGTTGTGAGTGAGGGAGAGGGGGAATCTGTGATTGGAGGAGTTGTGAGCGAGGGAGAGGCAATCTGTGATTGGAGGAGTTGTGAGTTAGCGGGAGAAGGAATCTGTGAATGGAGGAGTTGCGAGTGAGAGAGAGAGGGAATCTGCGATTGGAGGAGCTGTGAGTGATCAGGAGAGGGAATCTGTGATTGGAGGAGTTGTGAGTGAGCTGGAGGAGGAATTTGTGATTGGAGGAGATGTGAGTGAAGAAGAGGGAATCAGTGATTGGACGAGTTGTGTGAGGGAGAGGGGGAATCTGTGATTGGAGGAGTTGTGAGTGAGCGGGAGGTGGATTCTGTGAATGGAGGAGCTGTGAGTGAGGTAGAGAGGGAATCTGTGATTGGAGGAGTTGTGATTGAGGGAGAGAGGGAATCTGTGATTGGAGGAGTTGTGATTGAGGGAGAGAGGGAAGCTGTGATTGGAGGAGTTGTGAGTGAGGGAGAGAGGGAATCTGTGATTGGAGGAGCTGTGAGTGAGGTAGAGAGGGAATCTGTGATTGGAGGAGCTGTGAGTGAGGTAGAGAGGGAATCTGTGATTGGAGGAGCTGTGATTGAGGGAGAGAGGGAATCTGTGATCGGAAGAGTTGTGATTGAGGGAGAGAGGGAATCTGTGATTGGAGGAGCTGTGAGTGAGGTAGAGAGGGAATCTGTGATTGGAGGAGTTGTGATTGAGGGAGAGAGGGAATCTGTGATTGGAGGAGTTGTGAGTGAGTGAGAGAGGGAATCTGTGATTGGAGGAGTTGTGATTGAGGGAGAGGGGAAATCTGTGATGGGAGGAGTTGTGAGCGAGGGAGAGGGGGAATCTGTGTTTGGAGGATCTATGAGTGAGGTAGAGGGAATCTGTAATTGGAGGAGTTGTGAGTGAGGGAGAGAGGGAATCTGCGATTGGAGGAGTTGTGAGTGTGGTGTACGGAATCTGTGATTGGAGGAGTTGTGAGTGAGCAGGAGAGGGAATCTGTGATTGGAGGTGTTGTGAGTGAGGGAGAGAGGGAATCTGTGATTGGAGGAGTTGTGAGTGAGGGAGAGAGGGAATCTGTGATTGGAGGAGTTGTGAGTGAGGTAGAGGGAACCTGTGATTGGAGGAGTTGTGAGTGGGGGAAAGGAAATCTGTGATCAGAAGATTTGTGAGTGAGGGAGAGGGAATCTGTGATTGGAGGAGTTGTGAGTGAGGGAGAGAGGGTATCTGTGATTGGCTGAGTTTTGAGTGAGGGAGAGAGGGAGTCTGTGATTGGAGGAGTTGTGAGTGAGGGCGAGGGAATCTGTGATTGGAGGAGTTGTGAGTGAGGGAGAGGGAATGTCTGACTGGAGGAATTGTGAGTAAGGGAGAGATGAAATCTGTGAATGGACGAGTTGTGAGTGTGGGAGAGAGGGAATCTGTGATTGGAGGAGTTGTGAGTGAGTGAGAGAGGGAATCTGTGATTGGAGGAGTTGTGATTGAGGGAGAGTGGAAATCTGTGATGGGAGGAGTTGTGAGCGAGGGAGAGGGGGAATCTGTTTTTGGAGGTTCTATGAGTGAGGTAGAGGGAATCTGTGATTGGAGGAGTTGTGAGTGAGGGAGAGAGGGTATCTGCGATTGGAGGAGTTGTGAGTGTGGTGTACGGAATCTGTGATTGGAGGAGTTGTGAGTGAGCAGGAGAGGGAATCTGTGATTGGAGGTGTTGTGAGTGAGGGAGAGAGGGAATCTGTGATTGGAGGAGTTGTGAGTGAGGGAGAGAGGGAATCTGTGATTGGAGGAGTTGTGAGTGAGGTAGAGGGAATCTGTGATTGGAGGAGTTGTGAGTGGGGGAAAGGAAATCTGTGATCAGAAGATTTGTGAGTGAGGGAGAGGGAATCTGTGATTGGAGGAGTTGTGAGTGAGGGAGAGAGGGAATCTGTGATTGGCTGAGTTTTGAGTGAGGGAGAGAGGGAGTCTGTGATTGGAGGAGTTGTGAGTGAGCGAGAGAGGGAGTCTGTGATTGGAGGAGTTGTGAGTGAGCGGGAGAGGGAGTCTGTGATTGGAGGAGTTGTGAGTGAGTGAGAGAGGGAATCTGTGATTGGAGGAGTTGTGAGTGAGTGGGATGGAAATTGTGATTGGAGGAGTTATGAATGGGGGAGGGGGAATCTGTGATTGGAGGATTTGTGAGCAAGGGGGAGGGAATCTGTGATTGGAGGAGTTGTGAGTGGGGGAGAGGGAATCTGTGATTGGAGGAGTTGTGTGATGGAGAGGGGAATCTGTGATTGGAGGAGTTGTGAGTGAGAGAGAGAGGGAATCCATGATAGGAGGAGTTGTGAGTGAGGGATAGAGGGAATCTGTGATTGGAGGTGTTGTGAGTGAGGGAGATAGGGAATCTGTGATTGGAGGAGTTGTGAGTGAGGGAGCGGCAATCTGTGATTGGAGGAGTTGTGAGTGAGGGAGAGGGGGAATCATGATTGGAGGAGATATGAGTGAGCGGGAGAGGGAATCTGTGATTGGAGGAGTTGTGAGTGAGGGAGAGAGGGAATCTGTGATTGGAGGAGTTGTGAGCGAGGGAGAGGGGGAATTTGTGATTGGAGGAGTTGTGAGTGAGGGAGAGGGGGAATCTGTGATTGGAAGATTTGTTAGTGGGGGAGAGGGAATCTGTGATTGGAAGAGTTGTGAGCGAGGGAGTGGGAATCTTTGAGTGGAGGAGTTGTGAGTGAGGGAGAGGGTGAATCTGTGATTGGAGGATTTGTGAATCCGGGAGAGGTGGAATCTGTGATTGGTGGAGCTATGAGTGTGCGGGAGTTGACATCTGTGATTGGAGGAGTTGTGAGTGAGGTAGAGGGAAACTGTGATTGGAGGAGTTGTGAGTGAGGGAGACGGAATCTGTGATTGGAGGATTTCTGAGTGAGGGAGGGAGGGAATCTGCGATTGGAGGAGTTGTGAGTGAGCAGAGAGGAAATCTGTGATTGGAGGAGTTGTGAGTGAGGGAAAGAGGGAATCTGTGATTGGAGGAGTTGTGAGTGAGGGAAAGAGGAATCTGTGATTGGAGGAGTGGTGAGTGAGGGAGAGGAGGAATCTCTGATTGGAGGAGTTGTGTGTGAGCGAGAGAGGGAATCTGCGATTGGAGGATTTGAAATTGAGGTAGACGGAATCTGTGATTGGAGGTGTTGTGAGTGAGGGATGGGGAATCTGTTTGGAGGAGTTGTGAGTGAGGGAGAGGGGAATTCTTTGATTGGAGGAGTTGTGAGCGAGGGAGGATGGAAATCTGTGTTTGGAGGGGTTGTGAGTGAGGGAGAGAGGGAATCTGTGATTGGACGAGCTGTGAGTGAGGGAGTGGGAATCTGTGTTCGGAGGAGTTGTGAGTGAGTGAGAGGGGGACTCTGTGTTTGGAGGAGTTGTGAGTGAGGGATAGAGGGAATCAGTGATTGGAGGAGTTGTGAGTGAGGCAGAGGGGGAATCTGTGTTCGGAGGAGTTGTGAGTGAGTGAGAGGGGGACTCTGTGATTGGAGGAGTTGTGAGTGAGGGAGAGGGAATCTTTGATTGGAGGAGTTGTGAGCGAGGGTGAGAGGGAATCTGTGATTGGAGGAGTTGTGAGTGAGGGTGAGGGTGAATCTGTGATTGGAGGTGTTTTGAGTGAGCGGGAGAGGGAATCTGTGGCTGGAGGAATTGTGAGTGAACGGGAGATCGAATCTGTGAATGGAGGAGTTGAGAGTGAGGGAGAGGGAATCTGTGATTGGAGGAGTTGTGAGTGAGGGGGAGGGAATCTGTGATTGGAAGAGTTGCGAGTGAGGGAGATACGGAATCTAGGATTGGAGGAGTTGTGAGCGAGGGTGGTGGATTCTGTGAATGGAGGAGTTGTGATTGAGGGAGACGGAATCTGTGATTGGAGGATTTCTGAGTGAGGGAGGGAGGGAATCTGCATTGGAGGAGTTGTGAGTGATGGACAGAGGGAATCTGTGATTGGGGGAGTTGTGAGAGAGGGAGAGGGAATCTTTGATTGGAGGAGTTGGGAGTGAGGGAAAGAGGGAATTTGTGATTGGAGGAGTTGTGAGAGAGGGAGAGAGGGAATCTGTGATTGGAGGAGTTGTGAGAGAGGGAGAGAGGAAATCTGTGATTGGAGGAGTTGTGAATGAGGGAGAGAGGGAATCTGTGATTGGAGGAGTTGTGAGTGAGGGAGAGAGGGAATCTGTGATTGGAGGAGTTGAGAGTGAGGGAGAGAGGGAATCTGTGATTGGAGGAGTTGTGAGTGAGAGAGAGGGTGAATCTGTGAAGGGAGGAGTTGTGAGTGAGGGAGAGAGGGAATCTGTGATTGGAGGAGTTGTGAGTGAGGGATAGAGGGAATCTGTGATTGGAGGAGTTGTGAGTGAGGGGGAGAGAGAATCCATGATAGGAGGAGTTGTGAGTGAGGGATAGAGGGAATCTGTGATTGGAGGAGTTGAGAGTGAGGGAGAGTGGGAATCTGTGATTGGAGGAGTTGTGAGTGAGGGAGAGGCAATCTGTGATTGGAGGAGTTGTGAGTGAGGGAGAGGGGGAATCATGATTGGAGGAGATAGGAGTGAGCGGGAGAGGGAATCTGTGATTGGAGGAGTTGTGAGTGAGGGATAGAGGGAATCTGTGATTGGAGGAGTTGTGAGTGAGGGGGAGAGGGAATCCATGATAGGAGGAGTTGTGAGTGAGGGATAGAGGGAATCTGTGATTGGAGGAGTTGAGAGTGAGGGAGAGAGGGAATCTGTGATTGGAGGAGTTGTGAGTGAGGGAGAGGCAATCTGTGATTGGAGGAGTTGTGTGTGAGGGAGAGGGGGAATCATGATTGGAGGAGTTAGGAGTGAGCGGGAGAGGGAATCTGTGATTGGAGGAGTTGTGAGTGAGGGAGAGAGGGAATCTGTGATTGGAGGAGTTGTGAGCGAGGGTGTGGGAATCTGTGATTGGAGGAGTTGTGAGTGAGGGAGAGAGGGAATCTGTGATTGGAAGAGTTGTGAGCGAGGGAGTGGGAATCTTTGATTGGAGGAGTTGTGAGTGAGGGGGAGGGAATCTGTGATTGGAGGAGTTGTGAGTGAGGGAGAGAGCGAATCTGTGAATGGAGGAGCTGTGAGTGAGGGAGAGGGGGAATCTCCGATTGGAGGAGTTGTGAGTGAGGGAGAGAGGGAATCTGTGATTGGAGGAGTTGTGAGTCAGAGAGAGGGTGAATCTGTGAAGGGAGGAGTTTTGAGTGAGGGAGAGAGGGAATCTGTGATTGGAGGAGTTGTGAGTGAGGGATAGAGGGAATCTGTGATTGGAGGAGTTGTGAGTGAGCAGGAGAGGGAATCTGTGATTGGAGGTGTTGTGAGTGAGGTAGAGAGGGAATCTGTGATTGGAGGAGTTGTGAGTGTGGTGTACGGAATCTGTGATTGGAGGAGTTGTGAGTGAGCAGGAGAGGGAATCTGTGATTGGAGGTGTTGTGAGTGAGGGAGAGAGGGAATCTGTGATTGGAGGAGTTGTGAGTGAGGGAGAGAGGGAATCTGTGATTGGAGGAGTTGTGAGTGAGGTAGAGGGAATCTGTGATTGGAGGAGTTGTGAGTGGGGGAAAGGAAATCTGTGATCAGAAGATTTGTGAGTGAGGGAGAGGGAATCTGTGATTGGAGGAGTTGTGAGTGAGGGAGAGAGGGAATCTGTGATTGGCTGAGTTTTGAGTGAGGGAGAGAGGGAGTCTGTGATTGGAGGAGTTGTGAGTGAGCGGGAGAGGGAGTCTGTGATTGGAGGAGTTGTGAGTGAGTGAGAGAGGGAATCTGTGATTGGAGGAGTTGTGAGTGAGTGGGATGGAAATTGTGATTGGAGGAGTTATGAATGGGGGAGGGGGAATCTGTGATTGGAGGATTTGTGAGCAAGGGGGAGGGAATCTGTGATTGGAGGAGTTGTGAGTGGGGGAAAGGGAATCTGTGATTGGAGGAGTTGTGTAATGGAGAGGGGAATCTGTGATTGGAGGAGTTGTGAGTGAGAGAGAGAGGGAATCTGTGATTGGAGGAGTTGTAAGTGAGGGCGAGGGAATCAGTGATTGGAGGAGTTGTGAGTGAGGGAGAGAGGGAATCTGTGATTGGAGGAGTTGTGAGTGAGGGAGAGGGAATGTCTGACTGGAGGAATTGTGAGTAAGGGAGAGTTGAAATCTGTGAATGGACGAGTTGTGAGTGTGGGAGAGAGGGAATCTGTGATTGGAAGAGTTGTGAGTGAGGGAGAGAGGGAATCTGTGATTGGAGGAGTTGTGAGTGAGGGAGAGAGGGAATCTGTGATTGGAGGAGGTGTGAGCGAGGGTGGGGGAACCTGTGATTGGAGGAGCTATGAGTGAGGGAGAGGGAAACTGGGATTGGAGGAGCAATGAGTGTGCGGGAGAGAGGGAATCTGTGATTGGAGGAGTTGTGAGTGAGGAAAAGAGGGTATCTGCGATTGGAGGAGTTGTGAGTGAGGTAGAGGGAATCTGTGATTGGAGCAGTTTTGAGTGAGGAAGAGAGGGAAGCTGTGATTGGAGGAGTTGTGATTGAGGTGGAAAATCTGTGATTGGAGGAGTTGTGAGTGAGGGAGAGGGGGAATCTGTGATTGGAGGAGTTGTGAGCGAGGGAGAGGCAATCTGTGATTGGAGGAGTTGTGAGTTAGCGGGAGAAGGAATCTGTGAATGGAGGAGTTGCGAGTGAGAGAGAGAGGGAATCTGCGATTGGAGGAGCTGTGAGTGATCAGGAGAGGGAATCTGTGATTGGAGGAGTTGTGAGTGAGCTGGAGGAGGAATTTGTGATTGGAGGAGATGTGAGTGAAGAAGAGGGAATCAGTGATTGGACGAGTTGTGTGAGGGAGAGGGGGAATCTGTGATTGGAGGAGTTGTGAGTGAGCGGGAGGTGGATTCTGTGAATGGAGGAGCTGTGAGTGAGGTAGAGAGGGAATCTGTGATTGGAGGAGTTGTGATTGAGGGAGAGAGGGAATCTGTGATTGGAGGAGTTGTGATTGAGGGAGAGAGGGAAGCTGTGATTGGAGGAGTTGTGAGTGAGGGAGAGAGGGAATCTGTGATTGGAGGAGCTGTGAGTGAGGTAGAGAGGGAATCTGTGATTGGAGGAGCTGTGAGTGAGGTAGAGAGGGAATCTGTGATTGGAGGAGCTGTGATTGAGGGAGAGAGGGAATCTGTGATCGGAAGAGTTGTGATTGAGGGAGAGAGGGAATCTGTGATTGGAGGAGCTGTGAGTGAGGTAGAGAGGGAATCTGTGATTGGAGGAGTTGTGATTGAGGGAGAGAGGGAATCTGTGATTGGAGGAGTTGTGAGTGAGTGAGAGAGGGAATCTGTGATTGGAGGAGTTGTGATTGAGGGAGAGGGGAAATCTGTGATGGGAGGAGTTGTGAGCGAGGGAGAGGGGGAATCTGTGTTTGGAGGATCTATGAGTGAGGTAGAGGGAATCTGTGATTGGAGGAGTTGTGAGTGAGGGAGAGAGGGAATCTGCGATTGGAGGAGTTGTGAGTGTGGTGTACGGAATCTGTGATTGGAGGAGTTGTGAGTGAGCAGGAGAGGGAATCTGTGATTGGAGGTGTTGTGAGTGAGGGAGAGAGGGAATCTGTGATTGGAGGAGTTGTGAGTGAGGGAGAGAGGGAATCTGTGATTGGAGGAGTTGTGAGTGAGGTAGAGGGAACCTGTGATTGGAGGAGTTGTGAGTGGGGGAAAGGAAATCTGTGATCAGAAGATTTGTGAGTGAGGGAGAGGGAATCTGTGATTGGAGGAGTTGTGAGTGAGGGAGAGAGGGTATCTGTGATTGGCTGAGTTTTGAGTGAGGGAGAGAGGGAGTCTGTGATTGGAGGAGTTGTGAGTGAGCGAGAGAGGGAGTCTGTGATTGGAGGAGTTGTGAGTGAGCGGGAGAGGGAGTCTGTGATTGGAGGAGTTGTGAGTGAGTGAGAGAGGGAATCTGTGATTGGAGGAGTTGTGAGTGAGTGGGATGGAAATTGTGATTGGAGGAGTTATGAATGGGGGAGGGGGAATCTGTGATTGGAGGATTTGTGAGCAAGGGGGAGGGAATCTGTGATTGGAGGAGTTGTGAGTGGGGGAAAGGGAATCTGTGATTGGAGGAGTTGTGTAATGGAGAGGGGAATCTGTGATTGGAGGAGTTGTGAGTGAGAGAGAGAGGGAATCTGTGATTGGAGGAGTTGTAAGTGAGGGCGAGGGAATCAGTGATTGGAGGAGTTGTGAGTGAGGGAGAGAGGGAATCTGTGATTGGAGGAGTTGTGAGTGAGGGAGAGGGAATGTCTGACTGGAGGAATTGTGAGTAAGGGAGAGTTGAAATCTGTGAATGGACGAGTTGTGAGTGTGGGAGAGAGGGAATCTGTGATTGGAAGAGTTGTGAGTGAGGGAGAGAGGGAATCTGTGATTGGAGGAGTTGTGAGTGAGGGAGAGAGGGAATCTGTGATTGGAGGAGGTGTGAGCGAGGGTGGGGGAACCTGTGATTGGAGGAGCTATGAGTGAGGGAGAGGGAAACTGGGATTGGAGGAGCAATGAGTGTGCGGGAGAGAGGGAATCTGTGATTGGAGGAGTTGTGAGTGAGGAAAAGAGGGTATCTGCGATTGGAGGAGTTGTGAGTGAGGTAGAGGGAATCTGTGATTGGAGCAGTTTTGAGTGAGGAAGAGAGGGAAGCTGTGATTGGAGGAGTTGTGATTGAGGTGGAAAATCTGTGATTGGAGGAGTTGTGAGTGAGGGAGAGGGGGAATCTGTGATTGGAGGAGTTGTGAGCGAGGGAGAGGCAATCTGTGATTGGAGGAGTTGTGAGTTAGCGGGAGAAGGAATCTGTGAATGGAGGAGTTGCGAGTGAGAGAGAGAGGGAATCTGCGATTGGAGGAGCTGTGAGTGATCAGGAGAGGGAATCTGTGATTGGAGGAGTTGTGAGTGAGCTGGAGGAGGAATTTGTGATTGGAGGAGATGTGAGTGAAGAAGAGGGAATCAGTGATTGGACGAGTTGTGTGAGGGAGAGGGGGAATCTGTGATTGGAGGAGTTGTGAGTGAGCGGGAGGTGGATTCTGTGAATGGAGGAGCTGTGAGTGAGGTAGAGAGGGAATCTGTGATTGGAGGAGTTGTGATTGAGGGAGAGAGGGAATCTGTGATTGGAGGAGTTGTGATTGAGGGAGAGAGGGAAGCTGTGATTGGAGGAGTTGTGAGTGAGGGAGAGAGGGAATCTGTGATTGGAGGAGCTGTGAGTGAGGTAGAGAGGGAATCTGTGATTGGAGGAGCTGTGAGTGAGGTAGAGAGGGAATCTGTGATTGGAGGAGCTGTGATTGAGGGAGAGAGGGAATCTGTGATCGGAAGAGTTGTGATTGAGGGAGAGAGGGAATCTGTGATTGGAGGAGCTGTGAGTGAGGTAGAGAGGGAATCTGTGATTGGAGGAGTTGTGATTGAGGGAGAGAGGGAATCTGTGATTGGAGGAGTTGTGAGTGAGTGAGAGAGGGAATCTGTGATTGGAGGAGTTGTGATTGAGGGAGAGGGGAAATCTGTGATGGGAGGAGTTGTGAGCGAGGGAGAGGGGGAATCTGTGTTTGGAGGATCTATGAGTGAGGTAGAGGGAATCTGTGATTGGAGGAGTTGTGAGTGAGGGAGAGAGGGAATCTGCGATTGGAGGAGTTGTGAGTGTGGTGTACGGAATCTGTGATTGGAGGAGTTGTGAGTGAGCAGGAGAGGGAATCTGTGATTGGAGGTGTTGTGAGTGAGGGAGAGAGGGAATCTGTGATTGGAGGAGTTGTGAGTGAGGGAGAGAGGGAATCTGTGATTGGAGGAGTTGTGAGTGAGGTAGAGGGAACCTGTGATTGGAGGAGTTGTGAGTGGGGGAAAGGAAATCTGTGATCAGAAGATTTGTGAGTGAGGGAGAGGGAATCTGTGATTGGAGGAGTTGTGAGTGAGGGAGAGAGGGTATCTGTGATTGGCTGAGTTTTGAGTGAGGGAGAGAGGGAGTCTGTGATTGGAGGAGTTGTGAGTGAGCGAGAGAGGGAGTCTGTGATTGGAGGAGTTGTGAGTGAGCGGGAGAGGGAGTCTGTGATTGGAGGAGTTGTGAGTGAGTGAGAGAGGGAATCTGTGATTGGAGGAGTTGTGAGTGAGTGGGATGGAAATTGTGATTGGAGGAGTTATGAATGGGGGAGGGGGAATCTGTGATTGGAGGATTTGTGAGCAAGGGGGAGGGAATCTGTGATTGGAGGAGTTGTGAGTGGGGGAGAGGGAATCTGTGATTGGAGGAGTTGTGAGTGGGGGAGAGGGAATCTGTGATCAGAAGAGTTGTGAGTGAGGGAGAGGGAATCTGTGATTGGAGGAGTTGTGAGTGAGGGGGAGGGAAAATGTGTTTGGAGGTGTTGTGAGTGAGGGAGAGGGAATCTGTGTTTGGAGGAGTTGTGAGCGAGGGGGAGGGAATCTGTGATTGGATGATTTTGAGTGAGGGGGAGGGAATCTGTGATTGGAGGAGTTGTGAGTGAGGGAGAGAGGGAATCTGTGATTGGAGGAGTTGTGAGTGAGGGAGAGAGGGAATCTGCGATTGGAGGATTTGTGAGTGAGGTAGAGGGAATCTGTGATTGGAGGAGTTGTGCGTGAGGCAGAGGGGGAAGCTGCGATTGGAGGATTTGAAATTGAGGGAGAGGGAATCTGTGATTGGATGAGTTGAGTGAGGGGGAGGGAATCTGTGATTGGAGGAGATGTGAGGAAGCAGGAGGGGGAATCTGTGATTGGAGGAGTTGTGAGTGAGGTAGAGGGAATCTGTGATTGGAGGAGTTGTGAGTGAGGCATAGCGGGAATCTGTTATTGGTGGAGTTGTGAGTGAGGAGAGAGGGAATCTGTGATTGGAGGAGTTGTGAGTGAGGGAGAGAGAGAATCTTTGATTGGAGGAGTTGTGAGCTAGGGATTTAGGGAATCTGTGATTGGAGGAGTTGTGAGTTAGGGAGAGAGGGAATCTGTGATTGGAGGATTTGTGAGTGAGGCAGAGGGGGAATATGTTATTGGAGGAGTTGTGAGTGAGCGAGAGAGGGAATCTGTGATTGGAGGAGTTGTGAGTGAGGGAGCGTGAATCTGTGATTGGAGGAGTTGTGAGCGAGGGAGAGAGGGAATCTGTGATTGGAGGTGTTGTGAGAGAGGGAGACATTGAATCTGTGATTGGAGGAGTTGTGAGTGAGGGAGAGAGGGAATCTGTGATTGGAGGAGTTGTGAGTGAGGGAGAGAGGGAATCTGTGATTGCAGGAGTTGTGGGTGAGAGAGAGGGTGAATCTGTGATTGGAGGAGTTGTGAGCGAGGGAGAGAGGGAATCTGTAATTGGAGGAGTTGTGAGTGAGGGGGAGAGGGAATCCATGATAGGAGGAGTTGTGAGTGAGGGATAGAGGGAATCTGTGATTGGGGGTGTTGTGAGTGAGGGAGATAGGGAATCTGTGATTGGAGGAGTTGTGAGTGAGGGAGCGGCAATCTGTGATTGGAGGAGTTGTGAGTGAGGGAGAGGGGGAATCATGATTGGAGGAGATATGAGTGAGCGGGAGAGGGAATCTGTGATTGGAGGAGTTGTGAGTGAGGGAGAGAGGGAATCTGTGATTGGAGGAGTTGTGAGCGAGGGAGAGGGGGAATTTGTGATTGGAGGAGTTGTGAGTGAGGGAGAGGGGGAATCTGTGATTGGAAGATTTGTTACTGGGGGAGAGGGAATCTGTGATTGGAAGAGTTGTGAGCGAGGGAGTGGGAATCTTTGATTGGAGGAGTTGTGAGTGAGGGAGAGGGTGAATCTGTGATTGGAGGATTTGTGAATCCGGGAGAGGTGGAATCTGTGATTGGAGGAGCTATGAGTGTGCGGGAGTTGACATCTGTGATTGGAGGAGTTGTGAGTGAGGTAGAGGGAATCTGTGATTGGAGGAGTTGTGAGTGAGGGAGACGGAATCTGTGATTGGAGGATTTCTGAGTGAGGGAGGGAGGGAATCTGCGATTGGAGGAGTTGTGAGTGAGCAGAGAGGAAATCTGTGATTGGAGGAGTTGTGAGTGAGGGAAAGAGGCATTCTGTGATTGGAGGAGTTGTGAGTGAGGGAAAGAGGAATCTGTGATTGGAGGAGTGGTGAGTGAGGGAGAGGAGGAATCTCTGATTGGAGGAGTTGTGTGTGAGCGAGAGAGGGAATCTGCGATTGGAGGATTTGAAATTGAGGTAGACGGAATCTGTGATTGGAGGTGTTGTGAGTGAGGGATGGGGAATCTGTTTGGAGGAGTTGTGAGTGAGGGAGAGGGGAATTCTTTGATTGGAGGAGTTGTGAGCGAGGGAGGATGGGAATCTGTGTTTGGAGGGGTTGTGAGTGAGGGAGAGAGGGAATCTGTGATTGGACGAGCTGTGAGTGAGGGAGTGGGAATCTGTGTTCGGAGGAGTTGTGAGTGAGTGAGAGGGGGACTCTGTGTTTGGAGGAGTTGTGAGTGAGGGATAGAGGGAATCAGTGATTGGAGGAGTTGTGAGTGAGGCAGAGGGGGAATCTGTGTTCGGAGGAGTTGTGAGTGAGTGAGAGGGGGACTCTGTGATTGGAGGAGTTGTGAGTGAGGGAGAGGGAATCTCTGATTGGAGGAGTTGTGAGCGAGGGTGAGAGGGAATCTGTGATTGGAGGAGTTGTGAGTGAGGGTGAGGGTGAATCTGTGATTGGAGGTGTTTTGAGTGAGCGGGTGAGGGAATCTGTGGCTGGAGGAATTGTGAGTGAGCGGGAGATCGAATCTGTGAATGGAGGAGTTGAGAGTGAGGGAGAGGGAATCTGTGATTGGAGGAGTTGTGAGTGAGGGGGAGGGAATCTGTGATTGGAAGAGTTGCGAGTGAGGGAGATACGGAATCTAGGATTGGAGGAGTTGTGAGCGAGGGTGGTGGATTCTTTGAATGGAGGAGTTGTGAGTGAGGGAGACGGAATCTGTGATTGGAGGATTTCTGAGTGAGGGAGGGAGGGAATCTGCATTGGAGGAGTTGTGAGTGATGGACAGAGGGAATCTGTGATTGGGGGAGTTGTGAGAGAGGGAGAGGGAATCTTTGATTGGAGGAGTTGGGAGTGAGGGAAAGAGGGAATCTGTGATTGGAGGAGTTGTGAGTGAGGGAGAGAGGGAATCTGTGATTGGAGGAGTTGTGAGAGAGGGAGAGAGGAAATCTGTGATTGGAGGAGTTGTGAGTGAGGGAGAGAGGGAATCTGTGATTGGAGGAGTTGTGAGTGAGGGAGAGAGGGAATCTGTGATTGGAGGAGTTGTGAGTGAGGGAGAGAGGGAATCTGTGATTGGAGGAGTTGTGAGTGAGAGAGAGGGTGAATCTGTGAAGGGAGGAGTTGTGAGTGAGGGAGAGAGGGAATCTGTGATTGGAGGAGTTGTGAGTGAGGGATAGAGGGAATCTGTGATTGGAGGAGTTGTGAGTGAGGGGGAGAGAGAATCCATGATAGGAGGAGTTGTGAGTGAGGGATAGAGGGAATCTGTGATTGGAGGAGTTGAGAGTGAGGGAGAGAGGGAATCTGTGATTGGAGGAGTTGTGAGTGAGGGAGAGGCAATCTGTGATTGGAGGAGTTGTGAGTGAGGGAGAGGGGGAATCATGATTGGAGGAGATAGGAGTGAGCGGGAGAGGGAATCTGTGATTGGAGGAGTTGTGAGTGAGGGATAGAGGGAATCTGTGATTGGAGGAGTTGTGAGTGAGGGGGAGAGGGAATCCATGATAGGAGGAGTTGTGAGTGAGGGATAGAGGGAATCTGTGATTGGAGGAGTTGAGAGTGAGGGAGAGAGGGAATCTGTGATTGGAGGAGTTGTGAGTGAGGGAGAGGCAATCTGTGATTGGAGGAGTTGTGAGTGAGGGAGAGGGGGAATCATGATTGGAGGAGTTAGGAGTGAGCGGGAGAGGGAATCTGTGATTGGAGGAGTTGTGAGTGAGGGAGAGAGGGAATCTGTGATTGGAGGAGTTGTGAGCGAGGGTGTGGGAATCTGTGATTGGAGGATTTGTGAGTGGGGGAGAGGGAATCTGTGATTGGAAGAGTTGTGAGCGAGGGAGTGGGAATCTTTGATTGGAGGAATTGTGAGTGAGGGGGAGGGAATCTGTGATTGGAGGAGTTGTGAGTGAGGGAGAGAGCGAATCTGTGAATGGAGGAGCTGTGAGTGAGGGAGAGGGGGAATCTCCGATTGGAGGAGTTGTGAGTGAGGGAGAGGGGGAATCTGTGATTGGAGGACTTGTGAGTGAGCGGAGAGGGAATCTGTGATTGGAGGAGATGTGAGTGAGGGAGAGGGAATCTGTGATTGGAGGAGATGTGAGTGAGGGAGAGGGAATCTGTGATTGGAGGAGTTGTGAGTGAGGGAGAGAGGGAATCTGTGATTAGAGGAGATGTGAGTGAGCGTGAGAGTGAATCTGTGATTGGAGAAGATGTGAGCGAGTGAGAGAGCGAATCTGTGATTGGAGGAATTGTGAGTGAGGGAGAGGGGGATTCTGTGATTGGAGGAACTGTGAGTGAGGGAGAGTGAATCTGTGATTGGACCAGTTTTGAGTGAGGCAGCGGGCGAATTTGTGATTGGAGGAGTTGGGACTGAGGGAGAGAGGGAATCTGTGATTGGAGGAGTTGAGTGAGGGGGAGGGAATTTGTGATTGGAGGAGTTGTGAGCGAGGGTGTACGGGAATCTCTGATTGGAGGAGTTGTGAGTGAGGGAGAAAGGGAATCTGTGATTGGAGCAGATGTGATTGAGGGTGAGGGGGAATCTGCGATTGGCGGATTGTGAGTGATTGATAGAGGGAATCTGTGATTGGAGGAGTTGTGAGTGAGCAGGAGAGGGCATCTGTGATTGGAGGAGTTGTGAGTGAGGGAGAGGGAATCTGTGATTGGAGGATTTGTGAGTGGGGGAGAGGGAATGTGTGATCAGAAGAGTTGTGAGCGAGGGAGTGGGAATCTGTGATTGGAGGAGTTGTGAGTGAGGGGGAGGGAATCCTTGATTGGAGGAGTTGTGAGTGAGGGAAAGAGGGAATCTGTGACTGGAGGTGTTGTGAGTGAGGGAGAGGAGGAATCTGTGATTGGAGGAGTTGTGAGTGAGGGAGAGGAGGAATCTGTGATTGGAGCAGTTGTGAGTGAGGGAGAGGGGGAATCTGTGATTGGAGGAGTTGTGAGTGAGGGAGAGGGGGAATCTGTAATTGGAGGAGTTGTGAGTGTGGGAGAGAGGGAATCTGCGATTGGATGAGTTGTGAGTGAGGTAGAGGGAATCTGTGATTGGAGGAGTTGTGAGTGAGGCAGAGGGGGAAGCTGCGATTGGAGGATTTGAAAGTGAGGGAGAGGGAATCTGTGGATGAGTTGAGTGAGGGGGAGGGAATCTGTGATTGGAGGAGTTGTGAGTGAGGTAGAGGGAATCTGTGATTGGAGGAGTTGTGAGTGAGGCATAGCGGGAATCTGTTATTGGTGGAGTTGTGAGTGAGGAGAGAGGGAATCTGTGATTGGAGGAGTTGTGAGTTAGGGAGAGAGGGAATCCGTGATTGGAGGAGTTGTGAGTGAGGGAGGGGTGAATCTGTGATTGGAGGAGTTGTGAGTGAGACAGAGAGGGAATCTGTTATTGGAGGAATTGTGATTAAGGGAGAGGGGGACTCTGCGATTGGAGGATTTGTGAGTGAGGCAGAGGGGGAATCTGTTATTGGAGGAGTTGTGAGTGAGCGAGAGAGGGAATCTGTGATTGGAGGAGTTGTGAGTGAGGGAGACATTGAATCTGTGATTGGAGGAGTTGTGAGTGAGGGAGAGAGGGAATCTGTGATTGGAGGAGTTGTGAGTGAGGGAGAGAGGGAATCTGTGATTGGAGGAGTTGTGAGTGAGGGAGAGAGGGAATCTGTGATTGGAGGAGTTGTGAGTGAGAGAGAGGGTGAATCTGTGATTGGAGGAGTTGTGAGCGAGGGAGAGAGGGAATCTGTAATTGGAGGAGTTGTGAGTGAGGGGGAGAGGGAATCTATGATAGGAGCAGTTGTGAGTGAGGGATAGAGGGAATCTGTGATTGGAGGAGTTGTGAGTGAGGGTGTGGGGGAATCTGTGATTGGAGGAGTTGAGAGTGAGGGAGAGAGGGAATCTGTGAATGGAGGAGTTTTGACTGAGCGGGAGAGGGCATCTGTGATTGGTGGAGTTGTGAGTGAGCGGGAGAGGCAGTCTGTGATTGGAGGAGTTGTGAGTGAGGGAGAGGAGGAATCTGTGATTGGAGGAGTTGTGAGTGAGGGAGAGGGGGATTCTGTGATTGGAGTAGATGTGAGTGAGCGGGAGAGGGCCTCTGTGATTGGAGGAGTTGTGAGTGAGGGAGAGAGGGAATCTGTGATTGGAGGAGTTGTGAGTGAGGGAGAGGCAATCTGTGATTGGAGGAGTTGTGAGTGAGGGAGAGAGGGAATCTGTGATTGGAGGAGTTGTGAGCGAGGGTGTGGGAATCTGTGATTGGAGGATTTGTGAGTGGGGGAGAGGGAATCTGTGATTGGAAGAGTTGTGAGCGAGGGAGTGGGAATCTTTGATTGGAGGAGTGTGAGTGAGTGGGAGGGAATCTGTGATTGGAGGAGTTGTGAGTGAGGGAGAGAGGGAATCTGTGATTGGAGGAGTTGTGAGTGAGGGAGAGGGGGAATCTGTGATTGGAGGAGTTGTGAGTGAGGGAGAGAGGGAATCTGTGATTGGAGCAGATGTGATTGAGGGTGAGGGGGAATCTGTGATTGGAGGAGTTGTGAGTGAGCGGGAGAGGGCATCTGTGATTGGTGGAGTTGTGAGTGAGCGGGAGAGGCAGTCTGTGATTGGAGGTGTTGTGAGTGAGGGAGAGGAGGAATCTGTGATTGGAGGAGTTGTGAGTGAGGGAGAGGGGGAATCTGTGATTGGAGCAGTTGTGAGTGAGCGGGAGAGGGAGTCTGTGATTGGAGGAGTTGTGAGTGAGGGTGAGAGGGAATCTGTAATTGGAGGAGTTGTGAGTAAGTGGGATGGAAATTGTGATTGGAGGAGTTGTGAGTGGGGGAGAGAGGGAATCTGTGATTGGAGGAGTTGTGAGTGAGGGAGAGGAGGAATCTGTGATTGGAGGAGTTGTGAGTGAGGAAGAGAGCTGTGATTGGAGGAACTGTGAGTGAGGGAGAGGGGGATTCTGTGATTGGAGGAACTGTGAGTGAAGGAGAGTGAATCTGTTATTGGACCAGTTGTGAGTGAGGGAGCGGTGGAATTTGTGATTGGAGGAGTTGGGACTGAGGGAGAGGGAATCTGTGATTGTAGGAGTTGTGAGTGCGGGAGAGAGGGAATCTGTGATTGGAGGAGTTGTGAGTGAGGGAGAGAGGGAATCTGTGATTGGAGGAGTTGTGAGTGAGGGAGAGAGGGAATCTGTGTTTGGTGGAGTTGTGAGTGAGGGGAGAGACGGAATCTGAGATTGGAGGAGTTGTGAGTGAGGGAGAGGGGGATTCTGTGATTGGAGGAACTGTGAGTGAGGGAGAGAGAGAATCAGTGATTGTAGGAGTTGTGAGTGAGGTAGAGGGAATCTGTGATTGGAGGAGTTGTGAGTGAGGGAGACGGAATCTGTGATTGGAGGATTTCTGAGTGAGGGAGGGAGGGAATCTGCGATTGGAGGAGTTGTGAGTGAGCAGAGAGGAAATCTGTGATTGGAGGAGTTGTGAGTGAGGGAAAGAGGGAATCTGTGATTGGAGGAGTTGTGAGTGAGGGAAAGAGGAATCTGTGATTGGAGGAGTGGTGAGTGAGGGAGAGAGAGGAATCTCTGATTGGAGGAGTTGTGAGTGAGCGAGAGAGGGAATCTGCGATTGGAGGATTTGAAATTGAGGTAGACGGAATCTGTGATTGGAGGTGTTGTGAGTGAGGGATGGGGAATCTGTTTGGAGGAGTTGTGAGTGAGGGAGAGGGGAATTCTTTGATTGGAGGAGTTGTGAGCGAGGGAGGATGGGAATCTGTGTTTGGAGGGGTTGTGAGTGAGGGAGAGAGGGAATCTGTGATTGGAGGAGTTGTGAGTGAGGGGGAGGGAATCTGTGATTGGAAGAGTTGCGAGTGAGGGAGATACGGAATCTAGGATTGGAGGAGTTGTGAGCGAGGGTGGTGGATTCTGTGAATGGAGGAGTTGTGAGTGAGGGAGACGGAATCTGTGATTGGAGGATTTCTGAGTGAGGGAGGGAGGGAATCTGCATTGGAGGAGTTGTGAGTGATGGACAGAGGGAATCTGTGATTGGGGGAGTTGTGAGAGAGGGAGAGGGAATCTTTGATTGGAGGAGTTGGGAGTGAGGGAAAGAGGGAATCTGTGATTGGAGGAGTTGTGAGTGAGGGAGAGAGGGAATCTGTGATTGGAGGAGTTGTGAGAGAGGGAGAGAGGAAATCTGTGATTGGAGGAGTTGTGAGTGAGGGAGAGAGGGAATCTGTGATTGGAGGAGTTGTGAGTGAGGGAGAGAGGGAATCTGTGATTGGAGGAGTTGTGAGTGAGGGAGAGAGGGAATCTGTGATTGGAGGAGTTGTGAGTGAGAGAGAGGGTGAATCTGTGAAGGGAGGAGTTGTGAGTGAGGGAGAGAGGGAATCTGTGATTGGAGGAGTTGTGAGTGAGGGATAGAGGGAATCTGTGATTGGAGGAGTTGTGAGTGAGGGGGAGAGAGAATCCATGATAGGAGGAGTTGTGAGTGAGGGATAGAGGGAATCTGTGATTGGAGGAGTTGAGAGTGAGGGAGAGAGGGAATCTGTGATTGGAGGAGTTGTGAGTGAGGGAGAGGCAATCTGTGATTGGAGGAGTTGTGAGTGAGGGAGAGGGGGAATCATGATTGGAGGAGATAGGAGTGAGCGGGAGAGGGAATCTGTGATTGGAGGAGTTGTGAGTGAGGGATAGAGGGAATCTGTGATTGGAGGAGTTGTGAGTGAGGGGGAGAGGGAATCCATGATAGGAGGAGTTGTGAGTGAGGGATAGAGGGAATCTGTGATTGGAGGAGTTGAGAGTGAGGGAGAGAGGGAATCTGTGATTGGAGGAGTTGTGAGTGAGGGAGAGGCAATCTGTGATTGGAGGAGTTGTGAGTGAGGGAGAGGGGGAATCATGATTGGAGGAGTTAGGAGTGAGCGGGAGAGGGAATCTGTGATTGGAGGAGTGGGAGAGAGGGAATCTGTGATTGGAGGAGTTGTGAGCGAGGGTGTGGGAATCTGTGATTGGAGGATTTGTGAGTGGGGGAGAGGGAATCTGTGATTGGAAGAGTTGTGAGCGAGGGAGTGGGAATCTTTGATTGGAGGAATTGTGAGTGAGGGGGGAGGGAATCTGTGATTGGAGGAGTTGTGAGTGAGGGAGAGAGCGAATCTGTGAATGGAGGAGCTGTGAGTGAGGGAGAGGGGGAATCTCCGATTGGAGGAGTTGTGAGTGAGGGAGAGGGGGAATCTGTGATTGGAGGACTTGTGAGTGAGCGGAGAGGGAATCTGTGATTGGAGGAGATGTGAGTGAGGGAGAGGGAATCTGTGATTGGAGGGAGATGTGAGTGAGGGAGAGGGAATCTGTGATTGGAGGAGTTGTGAGTGAGGGAGAGAGGGAATCTGTGATTAGAGGAGATGTGAGTGAGCGTGAGAGTGAATCTGTGATTGGAGAAGATGTGAGCGAGTGAGAGAGCGAATCTGTGATTGGAGGAATTGTGAGTGAGGGGAGAGGGGGATTCTGTGATTGGAGGAACTGTGAGTGAGGGAGAGTGAATCTGTGATTGGACCAGTTTTGAGTGAGGCAGCGGGGCGAATTTGTGATTGGAGGAGTTGGGGACTGAGGGAGAGAGGGAATCTGTGATTGGAGGAGTTGAGTGAGGGGGAGGGAATCTGTGATTGGAGGAGTTGTGAGCGAGGGGTGTACGGGAATCTCTGATTGGAGGAGTTGTGAGTGAGGGAGAAAGGGAATCTGTGATTGGAGCAGATGTGATTGAGGGTGAGGGGGGAATCTGCGATTGGCGGATTGTGAGTGATTGATAGAGGGAATCTGTGATTGGAGGAGTTGTGAGTGAGCAGGAGAGGGCATCTGTGATTGGAGGAGTTGTGAGTGAGGGAGAGGGAATCTGTGATTGGAGGATTTGTGAGTGGGGGAGGAGGGAATGTGTGATCAGAAGAGTTGTGAGCGAGGGAGTGGGAATCTGTGATTGGAGGAGTTGTGAGTGAGGGGGAGGGAATCCTTCATTGGAGGAGTTTGTGAGTGAGGGAGAGAGGGAATCTGTGACTGGAGGTGTTGTGAGTGAGGGAGAGGAGGAATCTGTGATTGGAGGAGTTGTGAGTGAGGGAGAGGAGGAATCTGTGATTGGAGCAGTTGTGAGTGAGGGAGAGGGGGAATCTGTGATTGGAGGAGTTGTGAGTGAGGGAGAGGGGGAATCTGTAATTGGAGGAGTTGTGAGTGTGGGAGAGAGGGAATCTGCGATTGGATGAGTTGTGAGTGAGGTAGAGGGAATCTGTGATTGGAGGAGTTGTGAGTGAGGCAGAGGGGGAAGCTGCGATTGGAGGATTTGAAAGTGAGGGAGAGGGAATCTGTGGATGAGTTGAGTGAGGGGGAGGGAATCTGTGATTGGAGGAGTTGTGAGTGAGGTAGAGGGAATCTGTGATTGGAGGAGTTGTGAGTGAGGCATAGCGGGAATCTGTTATTGGTGGAGTTGTGAGTGAGGAGAGAGGGAATCTGTGATTGGAGGAGTTGTGAGTTAGGGAGAGAGGGGAATCCGTGATTGGAGGAGTTGTGAGTGAGGGAGGGGTGAATCTGTGATTGGAGGAGTTGTGAGTGAGACAGAGAGGGAATCTGTTATTGGAGGAATTGTGATTAAGGGAGAGGGGGACTCTGCGATTGGAGGATTTGTGAGTGAGGCAGAGGGGGAATCTGTTATTGGAGGAGTTGTGAGTGAGCGAGAGAGGGAATCTGTGATTGGAGGAGTTGTGAGTGAGGGAGGACATTGAATCTGTGGATTGGAGGAGTTGTGAGTGAGGGAGAGAGGGAATCTGTGATTGGAGGAGTTGTGAGTGAGGGAGAGAGGGAATCTGTGATTGGAGGAGTTGTGAGTGAGGGAGAGAGGGAATCTGTGATTGGAGGAGTTGTGAGTGAGAGAGAGGGTGAATCTGTGATTGGAGGAGTTGTGAGCGAGGGAGAGAGGGAATCTGTAATTGGAGGAGTTGTGAGTGAGGGGGAGAGGGAATCTATGATAGGAGCAGTTGTGAGTGAGGGATAGAGGGAATCTGTGATTGGAGGAGTTGTGAGTGAGGGTGTGGGGGAATCTGTGATTGGAGGAGTTGAGAGTGAGGGAGAGAGGGAATCTGTGAATGGAGGAGTTTTGACTGAGCGGGAGAGGGCATCTGTGATTGGTGGAGTTGTGAGTGAGCGGGAGAGGCAGTCTGTGATTGGAGGAGTTGTGAGTGAGGGAGAGGAGGAATCTGTGATTGGAGGAGTTGTGAGTGAGGGAGAGGGGGATTCTGTGATTGGAGTAGATGTGAGTGAGCGGGAGAGGGCCTCTGTGATTGGAGGAGTTGTGAGTGAGGGGAGAGAGGGAATCTGTGATTGGAGGAGTTGTGAGTGAGGGAGAGGCAATCTGTGATTGGAGGAGTTGTGAGTGAGGGAGAGAGGGAATCTGTGATTGGAGGAGTTGTGAGCGAGGGTGTGGGAATCTGTGATTGGAGGATTTGTGAGTGGGGGAGAGGGAATCTGTGATTGGAAGAGTTGTGAGCGAGGGAGTGGGAATCTTTGATTGGAGGAGTGTGAGTGAGTGGGAGGGAATCTGTGATTGGAGGAGTTGTGAGTGAGGGAGAGAGGGAATCTGTGATTGGAGGAGTTGTGAGTGAGGGAGAGGGGGAATCTGTGATTGGAGGAGTTGTGAGTGAGGGAGAGAGGGAATCTGTGATTGGAGCAGATGTGATTGAGGGTGAGGGGGAATCTGTGATTGGAGGAGTTGTGAGTGAGCGGGAGAGGGCATCTGTGATTGGTGGAGTTGTGAGTGAGCGGGAGAGGCAGTCTGTGATTGGAGGTGTTGTGAGTGAGGGAGAGGAGGAATCTGTGATTGGAGGAGTTGTGAGTGAGGGAGAGGGGGAATCTGTGATTGGAGCAGTTGTGAGTGAGCGGGAGAGGGAGTCTGTGATTGGAGGAGTTGTGAGTGAGGGTGAGAGGGAATCTGTAATTGGAGGAGTTGTGAGTAAGTGGGATGGAAATTGTGATTGGAGGAGTTGTGAGTGGGGGAGAGAGGGAATCTGTGATTGGAGGAGTTGTGAGTGAGGGAGAGGAGGAATCTGTGATTGGAGGAGTTGTGAGTGAGGAAGAGAGGGAATCTGTGATTGGAGGAACTGTGAGTGAGGGAGAGGGGGATTCTGTGATTGGAGGAACTGTGAGTGAAGGAGAGTGAATCTGTTATTGGACCAGTTGTGAGTGAGGGAGCGGTGGAATTTGTGATTGGAGGAGTTGGGACTGAGGGAGAGGGAATCTGTGATTGTAGGAGTTGTGAGTGCGGGAGAGAGGGAATCTGTGATTGGAGGAGGTTGTGAGTGAGGGAGAGAGGGAATCTGTGATTGGAGGAGTTGTGAGTGAGGGAGAGAGGGAATCTGTGTTTGGTGGAGTTGTGAGTGAGGGAGAGACGGAATCTGAGATTTGGAGGAGTTGTGAGTGAGGGAGAGGGGGATTCTGTGATTGGAGGAACTGTGAGTGAGGGAGAGAGAGAATCAGTGATTGTAGGAGTTGTGAGTGAGGTAGAGGGAATCTGTGATTGGAGGAGTTGTGAGTGAGGGAGACGGAATCTGTGATTGGAGGATTTCTGAGTGAGGGAGGGAGGGAATCTGCGATTGGAGGAGTTGTGAGTGAGCAGAGAGGAAATCTGTGATTGGAGGAGTTGTGAGTGAGGGAAAGAGGGAATCTGTGATTGGAGGAGTTGTGAGTGAGGGAAAGAGGAATCTGTGATTGGAGGAGTGGTGAGTGAGGGAGAGGAGGAATCTCTGATTGGAGGAGTTGTGAGTGAGCGAGAGAGGGAATCTGCGATTGGAGGATTTGAAATTGAGGTAGACGGAATCTGTGATTGGAGGTGTTGTGAGTGAGGGATGGGGAATCTGTTTGGAGGAGTTGTGAGTGAGGGAGAGGGGAATTCTTTGATTGGAGGAGTTGTGAGCGAGGGAGGATGGGAATCTGTGTTTGGAGGGGTTGTGAGTGAGGGAGAGAGGGAATCTGTGGCTGGAGGAATTGTGAGTGAGCGGGAGATCGAATCTGTGAATGGAGGAGTTGAGAGTGAGGGAGAGGGAATCTGTGATTGGAGGAGTTGTGAGTGAGGGGGAGGGAATCTGTGATTGGAAGAGTTGCGAGTGAGGGAGATACGGAATCTAGGATTGGAGGAGTTGTGAGCGAGGGTGGTGGATTCTGTGAATGGAGGAGTTGTGAGTGAGGGAGACGGAATCTGTGATTGGAGGATTTCTGAGTGAGGGAGGGAGGGAATCTGCATTGGAGGAGTTGTGAGTGATGGACAGAGGGAATCTGTGATTGGGGGAGTTGTGAGAGAGGGAGAGGGAATCTTTGATTGGAGGAGTTGGGAGTGAGGGAAAGAGGGAATCTGTGATTGGAGGAGTTGTGAGTGAGGGAGAGAGGGAATCTGTGATTGGAGGAGTTGTGAGAGAGGGAGAGAGGAAATCTGTGATTGGAGGAGTTGTGAGTGAGGGAGAGAGGGAATCTGTGATTGGAGGAGTTGTGAGTGAGGGAGAGAGGGAATCTGTGATTGGAGGAGTTGTGAGTGAGGGAGAGAGGGAATCTGTGATTGGAGGAGTTGTGAGTGAGAGAGAGGGTGAATCTGTGAAGGGAGGAGTTGTGAGTGAGGGAGAGAGGGAATCTGTGATTGGAGGAGTTGTGAGTGAGGGATAGAGGGAATCTGTGATTGGAGGAGTTGTGAGTGAGGGGGAGAGGGAATCCATGATAGGAGGAGTTGTGAGTGAGGGATAGAGGGAATCTGTGATTGGAGGAGTTGAGAGTGAGGGAGAGAGGGAATCTGTGATTGGAGGAGTTGTGAGTGAGGGAGAGGCAATCTGTGATTGGAGGAGTTGTGAGTGAGGGAGAGGGGGAATCATGATTGGAGGAGATAGGAGTGAGCGGGAGAGGGAATCTGTGATTGGAGGAGTTGTGAGTGAGGGAGAGAGGGAATCTGTGATTGGAGGAGTTGTGAGCGAGGGAGAGAGGGAATCTGTGATTGGAGGATTTGTGAGTGGGGGAGAGGGAATCTGTGATTGGAAGAGTTGTGAGCGAGGGAGTGGGAATCTTTGATTGGAGGAGTTGTGAGTGACGGGGAGGGAATCTGTGATTGGAGGAGTTGTGAGTGAGGGAGAGAGCGAATCTGTGAATGGAGGAGCTGTGAGTGAGGGAGAGGGGGAATCTCCGATTGGAGGAGTTGTGAGTGAGGGAGAGGGGGAATCTGTGATTGGAGGAGTTGTGAGTGAGGGAGAGGGGGAATCTGTGATTGGAGGACTTGTGAGTGAGCGGAGAGGGAATCTGTGATTGGAGGAGTTGTGAGTGAGGGAGAGAGGGAATCTGTGATTAGAGGAGATGTGAGTGAGCGTGAGAGTGAATCTGTGATTGGAGAAGATGTGAGCGAGTGAGAGAGTGAATCTGTGATTGGAGGAATTGTGAGTGAGGGAGAGGGGGATTCTGTGATTGGAGGAACTGTGAGTGAGGGAGAGTGAATCTGTGATTGGACCAGTTGTGAGTGAGGGAGCGGGCGAATTTGTGATTGGAGGAGTTGGGACTGAGGGAGAGGGAATCTATGAATGGAGGTATTGTGAGTGCGGGAGGGACGAAATCTGTGTTTGGAGGTGTTGTGAGAGACGGAATCTGCGATTGGAGGAGTTGTGAGTGAGGGAGACAGGGAATCTGTGATTGGAGGATTTGTGAGTGAGGGAGAGAGGGAATCTGTGATTGGAGGAGTTGTGAGTGAGGAAGAGGGAATCTGTGATTGGAGGAGTTGTGAGTGAGGGAGTGAGGGAATCTGTGATTGGAGGAGTTGAGTGAGGGGGAGGGAATCTGTGATTGGAGGAGTTGTGAGCGATGGTGTACGGGAATCTCTGATTGGAGGAGTTGTGAGTGAGGGAGAAAGGGAATCTGTGATTGGAGCAGATGTGATTGAGGGTGAGGGGGAATCTGCGATTGGCGGATTGTGAGTGATTGATAGAGGGAATCTGTGATTGGAGGAGTTGTGAGTGAGCAGGAGAGGGCATCTGTGATTGGAGGAGTTGTGAGTGAGGGAGAGGGAATCTGTGATTGGAGGATTTGTGAGTGGGGGAGAGGGAATGTGTGATCAGAAGAGTTGTGAGCGAGGGAGTGGGAATCTGTGATTGGAGGAGTTGTGAGTGAGGGGGAGGGAATCCTTGATTGGAGGAGTTGTGAGTGAGGGGGAGGGAATCCTTGATTGGAGGAGTTGTGAGTGAGGGAGAGAGGGAATCTGTGACTGGAGGTGTTGTGAGTGAGGGAGAGGAGGAATCTGTGATTGGAGGAGTTGTGAGTGAGGGAGAGGAGGAATCTGTGATTGGAGCAGTTGTGAGTGAGGGAGAGGGGGAATCTGTAATTGGAGGAGTTGTGAGTGTGGGAGAGAGGGAATCTGCGATTGGAGGAGTTGTGAGTGAGGTAGAGGGAATCTGTGATTGGAGGAGTTGTGAGTGAGGCAGAGGGGGAAGCTGCGATTGGAGGATTTGAAAGTGAGGGAGAGGGAATCTGTGGATGAGTTGAGTGAGGGGGAGGGAATCTGTGATTGGAGGAGTTGTGAGTGAGGTAGAGGGAATCTGTGATTGGAGGAGTTGTGAGTGAGGCATAGCGGGAATCTGTTATTGGTGGAGTTGTGAGTGAGGAGAGAGGGAAT
Organism: Isurus oxyrinchus; assembly: GCA_026770705.1. Lineage (NCBI taxonomy): Eukaryota > Metazoa > Chordata > Chondrichthyes > Lamniformes > Lamnidae > Isurus > Isurus oxyrinchus. The sequence goes on from JANJGN010000014.1 coordinate 10,448,943, forward strand.
CTGTGATTGGAGGAGTTGTGAGTTAGGGAGAGAGGGAATCCGTGATTGGAGGAGTTGTGAGTGAGGGAGGGGTGAATCTGTGATTGGAGGAGTTGTGAGTGAGACAGAGAGGGAATCTGTTATTGGAGGAATTGTGATTAAGGGAGAGGGGGACTCTGCGATTGGAGGATTTGTGAGTGAGGCAGAGGGGGAATCTGTTATTGGACGAGTTGTGAGTGAGCGAGAGAGGGAATCTGTGATTGGAGGAGTTGTGAGTGAGGGAGACATTGAATCTGTGATTGGAGGAGTTGTGAGTGAGGGACAGAGGGAATCTGTGATTGGAGGAGTTGTGAGTGAGGGAGAGAGGGAATCTGTGATTGGAGGAGTTGTGAGTGAGGGAGAGAGGGAATCTGTGATTGGAGGAGTTGTGAGTGAGGGAGACAGGGAATCTGTGATTGGAGGATTTGTGAGTGAGGGAGAGAGAGAATCTGCGATTGGAGGAGTTGTGAGTGAGGAAGAGGGAATCTGTGATTGGAGGAGTTGTGAGTGAGGGAGAGAGGGAATCTGTGATTGGAGGAGTTGAGTGAGGGGGAGGGAATCTGTGATTGGAGGAGTTGTGAGCGAGGGTGTACGGGAATCTCTGATTGGAGGAGTTGTGAGTGAGGGAGAAAGGGAATCTGTGATTGGAGCAGATGTGATTGAGGGTGAGGGCGAATCTGCGATTGGCGGATTGTGAGTGATTGATAGAGGGAATCTGTGATTGGAGGAGTTGTGAGTGAGCAGGAGAGGGCATCTGTGATTGGAGGAGTTGTGAGTGAGGGAGAGGGAATCTGTGATTGGAGGATTTGTGAGTGGGGGAGAGGGAATGTGTGATCAGAAGAGTTGTGAGCGAGGGAGTGGGAATCTGTGATTGGAGGAGTTGTGAGTGAGGGGGAGGGAATCCTTGATTGGAGGAGTTGTGAGTGAGGGAGAGGAGGAATCTGTGATTGGAGGAGTTGTGAGTGAGGGCGAGGAGGAATCTGTGATTGGAGCAGTTGTGAGTGAGGGAGAGGGGGAATCTGTAATTGGAGGAGTTGTGAGTGTGGGAGAGAGGGAATCTGCGATTGGAGGAGTTGTGAGTGAGGTAGAGGGAATCTGTGATTGGAGGAGTTGTGAGTGAGGCAGAGGGGGAAGCTGCGATTGGAGGATTTGAAAGTGAGGGAGAGGGAATCTGTGGATGAGTTGAGTGAGGGGGAGGGAATCTGTGATTGGAGGAGTTGTGAGTGAGGTAGAGGGAATCTGTGATTGGAGGAGTTGTGAGTGAGGCATAGCGGGAATCTGTTATTGGTGGAGTTGTGAGTGAGGAGAGAGAGAATCTGTGATTGGAGGAGTTGTGAGTTAGGGAGAGAGGGAATCCGTGATTGGAGGAGTTGTGAGTGAGGGAGGGGTGAATCTGTGATTGGAGGAGTTGTGAGTGAGACAGAGAGGGAATCTGTTATTGGAGGAATTGTGATTAAGGGAGAGGGGGACTCTGCGATTGGAGGATTTGTGAGTGAGGCAGAGGGGGAATCTGTTATTGGACGAGTTGTGAGTGAGCGAGAGAGGGAATCTGTGATTGGAGGAGTTGTGAGTGAGGGAGACATTGAATCTGTGATTGGAGGAGTTGTGAGTGAGGGAGAGAGGGAATCTGTGATTGGAGGAGTTGTGAGTGAGGGAGAGAGGGAATCTGTGATTGGAGGAGTTGTGAGTGAGGGAGAGAGGGAATCTGTGATTGGAGGAGTTGTGAGTGAGAGAGAGGGTGAATCTGTGATTGGAGGAGTTGTGAGCGAGGGAGAGAGGGAATCTGTAATTGGAGGAGTTGTGAGTGAGGGGGAGAGGGAATCTATGATAGGAGCAGTTGTGAGTGAGGGATAGAGGGAATCTGTGATTGGAGGAGTTGTGAGTGAGGGTGTGGGGGAATCTGTGATTGGAGGAGTTGAGAGTGAGGGAGAGAGGGAATCTGTGAATGGAGGAGTTTTGACTGAGCGGGAGAGGGAATCTGTGATTGGTGGAGTTGTGAGTGAGCGGGAGAGGCAGTCTGTGATTGGAGGAGTTGTGAGTGAGGGAGAGGAGGAATCTGTGATTGGAGGAGTTGTGAGTGAGGGAGAGGGGGATTCTGTGATTGGAGTAGATGTGAGTGAGCGGGAGAGGGACTCTGTGATTGGAGGAGTTGTGAGTGAGGGAGAGAGGGAATCTGTGATTGGAGGAGTTGTGAGTGAGGGAGAGGCAATCTGTGATTGGAGGAGTTGTGAGTGAGGGAGAGGGGGAATCATGATTGGAGGAGATATGAGTGAGCGGGAGAGGGAATCTGTGATTGGAGGAGTTGTGAGTGAGGGAGAGAGGGAATCTGTGATTGGAGGAGTTGTGAGCGAGAGTGTGGGAATCTGTGATTGGAGGATTTGTGAGTGGGGGAGAGGGAATCTGTGATTGGAAGAGTTGTGAGCGAGGGAGTGGGAATCTTTGATTGGAGGAGTTGTGAGTGAGTCGGAGGGAATCTGTGATTGGAGGTGTTGTGAGTGAGGGAGAGAGGGAATCTGTGATTGGAGGAGTTGTGAGTGAGGGAGAGGGGGAATCTGTGATTGGAGGAGTTGTGAGTGAGGGAGAGAGGGAATCTCTGATTGGAGCAGATGTGATTGAGGGTGAGGGGGATTCTGTGATTGGAGGAGTTGTGAGTGAGCGGGAGAGGGCATCTGTGATTGGTGGAGTTGTGAGTGAGCGGGAGAGGCAGTCTGTGATTGGAGGAGTGGTGAGTGAGGGAGAGGAGGAATCTGTGATTGGAGGAGTTGTGAGTGAGGGAGAGGGGGAATCTGTGATTGGAGCAGTTGTGAGTGAGCGGGAGAGGGAGTCTGTGATTGGAGGAGTTGTGAGTGAGGGTGAGAGGGAATCTTTAATTGGAGGAGTTGTGAGTAAGTGGGATGGAAATTGTGATTGGAGGAGTTGTGAGTGGGGGAGAGAGGGAATCTGTGATTGGAGGAGTTGTGAGTGAGGGAGAGGAGGAATCTGTGATTGGAGGAGTTGTGAGTGAGGAAGAGAGGGAATCTGTGATTGGAGGAACTGTGAGTGAAGGAGAGTGAATCTGTGATTGGACCAGTTGTGAGTGAGGGAGCGGTGGAATTTGTGATTGGAGGAGTTGGGACTGAGGGAGAGGGAATCTGTGAATGGAGGACTTGTGAGTGCGGGAGAGAGGGAATCTGTGATTGGAGGAGTTGTGAGTGAGGGAGAGAGGGAATCTGTGTTTGGTGGAGTTGTGAGTGAGGGAGAGACGGAATCTGAGATTGGAGGAGTTGTGAGTGAGGGAGACAGGGAATCGGTGATTGGAGGAGCTGTGTGTGAGGGAGAGGGGGAATCTGTGATTGGAGGAGTTGTGAGTGAGGCAGAGGGGTAAGCTGCGATTGGAGGATTTGAAAGTGAGGGAGAGGGAATCTGTGATTGGATGAGTTTTGAGTGAGCGGGAGAGGGAATCTGTGATTGGAGGAGTTGTGAGCGAGGGAGTGGGAGTCTGTGATTGGAGGAGCTGTGATTGAGGGAGAAAGGGAATCTGTGATTGGAGGAGATGTTATTGAGGGAGAGAGGGAATAGTGATTGGATGAGTTTTGAGTGAGCAGGAGAGGGAATCTGTGATTGGAGGAGTTGTGAGTGAGCGGGAGAGGGATTCTGTGATTGCAGGAGTTGTGAGTGAGGGAGAGAGGGAATCTGTGATTGGAGGAGTTGTGAGTGAGGGGGAGGGAAACTGTGTTTGGAGGAGTTGTGAGTGAGGGAGAGGGAATCTGTGTTTGGAGGAGTTGTGAGTGAGGGGGAGGGAAACTGTGATTGGAGGAGTTGCGAGTGGGGGAGAGGGAATCTGTGATTGGAGGATTTGTGAGTGAGGGAGAGAGGGAATCTGTGATTGGAGGAATTTTGATTGAGTGGGAGAGGGAATCTGTGATTGGAGGAGTTATGAGCGAGGGGGAGGGAATCTGTGATTTGCGGAGTTGTGAGTGAGGGAGAGGAGGAATCTGTGATTGGAGGAGTTGTGAGTGATGGAGATGGGGAATCTGATTGGAGCAGATGTGAGTGAGCGCGAGAGTGAATCTGTGATTGGAGGATATGTGAGCGAGAGAGGGTGAGAATCTGTGATTGGAGGAATTGTGAGTGAGGGAGAGGGGGATTCTGTGATTGGAGGAACTGTGAGTGAGGGAGAGTGAATCTGTGATTGGGGCAGTTGTGAGTGAGGGAGCGGGGGAATTTGTGATTGGAGGAGTTGGGACTGAGGGAGAGGGAATCTGTGAATGGAGGAATTGTGAGTGCGGGAGGGGGGGATTCTGTTTGGAGGAGTTGTGAGTGAGGGAGAGAGGGAATCTGTGATTGGAGGAGTTGTGAGTGAGGGAGAGACGGAATCTGAGATTGGAGAAGTTGTGAGTGAGGGTGAGGGAATCTGTGATTGGAGGAGTTGTGAGTGAAGCAGAGGGGGAAGCTTCGATTGGAGGATTTGAAAGTGTGGGAGAGGGAATCTGTGATTGGAGGAGTTGAGTGAGGGTGAGGGAATCTGTGATAGGAGGAGTTGTGAGAGAGGGAGTGGGGGAATCTCTGATTGGAGGAGTTGTGAGTGAGGGTGAGAGGGTAGCTGTGATTGGATGAATTTTGAGTGAGCGGGAGAGGGAATCTGTGATTGGAGGTGTTGTGAGTGAGCGGGAGAGGGCTCTGTGTTTGGAGAAGTTGTGAGTGTGGGAAAGAGGGAATCTGTGATTGGAGGAGTTGTGAGTGAGGTAGAGGGAATCTGTGATTGGAGGAGTTGTGAGTGAGGGAGAGGGGGAATCTCTGATTGGAGGAGTTGTGAGTGAGGTAGAGGGAATCTGTGTTTGGAGGAGTTGTGACTGAGGGGGAGGGAATCTGTGATCAGAAGAGTTGTGAGTGAGGGAGAGGGAATCTGTGTTTGGAGGAGTTGTGATTGAGGGGGAGGGAAACTATGTTTGGAGGAGTTGTGAGTGAGGGAGAGGGAATCTGTGATTGGAGGAGTTGTGAGTGAGGGAGAGAGGGAATCTGTGTTTGGAGGAGTTGTGAGCAAGGGAGAGAGGGAATCTGTGATTGGAGGAGTTCTGAGTGAGGGAGAGAGGGAATCTGTGATTGGAGGAATTTCAATGAGCGGGAGAGGGAATCTGTGATTGGAGGTGTTGTGAGCGAGGGAAAGGGAATCTGTGATTGGAGGAGTTGTGAGTGAGGCATAGGGGGAATCTGTGATTGGAGGAGTTGTGAGTGAGGGAGTGGAGGAATCTCTGATTGGAGGAGTTGTGAGTGAGGGAGAAGGGCAATCTGTGATTGGAGGAGTTGTGAGTGAGGGAGATTGGGAAACTGTGATTGGAGGAGTTGTGAGTGAGGGAGAGAGGGAATTTGTGATTGGAGGAGTTGTGAGTGAGGGAGAGAGGGAATATGTGATTGGAGGAGTTGTGAGTGAGGGAAAGGGTGAATGAGACAGTGAGTGAGGAGAGACGGGGAATGGGACAGTGAGTGAGAAGAGAGAGGAGGAATGGGACAGTGAGTGAGGAGAGAGAGGGGGAATGGGACAGTGAGTGAGGAGAGAGAGTCGGAATGGGCAGTGAGTGAGGAGAGAGGGGTAATGGGACAGTGAGTGAGGAGAGAGGGAGGGAATGGGACAGTGAGTGAGGATAGAGGGGGAATGGGAGATGTGAGTGAGGAGGGATGGGGAATGGGACATAGTGTGAGGAGAGACGTGGAACAGGACGGTGAGTGAGGAGAGAGGGGGAATGGGACAGGGAGTGAGGAGAGAGGGGGAATGGGATAGTGAGTGAGAAGAGAGGTGAATTGGGACAGTGAGTTAGCGGAGAGGGGGAATGGGACAGTGAGTGAGGAGAGAGAGGGAATGGGACAGTGAGTGAGGAGAAAGGTGCAAAGGGACAGTGAGTGAGGACAGAGGGGGAATGGGACAGTGATTGAGGAGAGAGGGAGGGAATGGGACAGTGAGTGAGGAGAGCATGAGGGAATGGGATAGTGAGTGAGGAGAGCGTGAGGGAATGGTACAGTTAGTGAGATGAGTGGGGGAATGGGACAGGGAGAGAGGAAAGAGTGGGAATGGGATAGTGAGTGAGCAGAGAGGGGGAATGGAAGATGTGAGGGAGGAGAGTGAGGGAATGGAAAATTGATTGAGGAGAGAGAGGGAATTGGACAATGTGTGAGGAGAGAGGGGGAATGGGACAGTGAGTGAGGAGAGTGGGAGCGAATGGGACAGTGAGTGAGGAGAGAGTGAGAATGGGACTGTGTGTGAGGAGAGAGAGGGAATGGGACAGTGAGTGAGGAGAGAGTGAGAATGGGTCCGTGTGTGAGGAGAGAGAGGGAATGGGACAATGAGTGAGGAGAGAGTGAGGGAATGGTACAGTGAGTGAGGAGTTCTTGAGGGTACGGTACACTGAGTGAGGAGAGAGAGGGAATGGGACGGGGAGAGAGGAGAGAGGTAGAATGGGACAGTGAGTGAGAAGAGAGGGGGAATGGGACAGTGAGTGAGGAGAGATTTGAAATGGGACAGTGTGTGAGGAGAGAGTGGGAATGGGACAGTGAGTGAGGAGTGAGGGGGAATTGGAAAATGTGTGAGGAGAGATGGACGGAATGGGACAGAGAATGAGGAGATAGTGAGGGAATTGGACAGTGATTGAGGAGAAAGGGTGAATGGGACAGTGAGTGATTAGAGAGGCGGAATGGGACAGTGTGTGAGGAGAGAGAGGGAATGGGACAGTGAGTGAGGAGAGAGAGGGAATGGGACAGTGAGAGAGGAGAGAGGGGGAATGGTACAGTGTGTGAGGAGAGAGGGGGAGTGGGACAGTGATTGAGGACATGGGGAAATGGTACTGTGAGTGAGGAAAAAAGGGTAAATGGGACAGTGAGTGAGGAGATAGGCGGAATGGGATAGTGAGAGTGGAGAGAGCGGGAATGGGACAGTGAGTGAGGAGTGAGAGAAAGGGGAAGTGAGTGAGGAGGGAGGGCGAATGGGAAAGTGTGTGAGGAGAGTGAGGGAATGTGACAGTGAGTGAGGAGAGAGCGGGAATGGGACAGTGAGTGAGGAGAGAGGGGGAATGGGTCAGTGAGTGAGGAGAGAGGTCGAATGGGAAAGTGTGTGAGGAGAGTGAGGGAATGTGACAGTGAGTGAGGAGAGAGCGGGAATGGGACAGTGAGTGAGGAGAGAGGGGGAATGGGACAGTGAGTGAGGAGAGAGGGGGAATGGGATAGTGACTGAGGGGAGAGGGGGAATGGGACAGTGAATGAGGAGAGAGGGGGAATGGGATAGTGAGTGAGGAGAGAAGAGGGAATTGGACCGTGAGTGAGGAGAGAGTGAGGGAATGGGAGTGAGGAGAGAGAGGGAATGGGACAGGGAGTGAGGAGAGAGTGGGAATGGGATAGTGTGTGAGGAGACAGTGGGAACGGGACAGCGTGTGAGGAGAGAGCGGGAATTGTACAGTGAGTGAGGATAGAGGGGGAATGGGACAGTTAGTGAGGAGAGAGGGGGAATGGGACAGTGAGTGAGGAGAGAGGGGGAATGTGACAGTGAGTGAGGAGAGAGGGAGCGAATGGGACAGTGAGTGAGGAGAGAGTGAGAATGGGACCATGTGTGAGGAGAGAGGGGGAATGGGACAGTGAGTGAGGAGAGAGGAGGCAATGGGACAGTGGGTGAGGAGTGCTTGAGGGTACGGAACAGTGAGTGAGGAGAGAGGGAGAATGGGTCAGTGAGTAAGGAGAGAGGGGGAATGGGACAGTGAGTGAGAAGAGAGGGGGAATTGGACAGTGAGTGAGAAGAGAGGGGGAATGAGAGATGTGAGTGAGGAGAGGGGGGAATGGGACAGTGAGTGAGGAGAGAGGGGGAATGGGACAGTGAGTGAGGAGAGAGGGGGAATGGGACAGTGAGTGAGGAGAGAGGGTGAATGGGAAAGTGAGTGATTGGAGAGGCAGAATGGGACAGTGTGTGAGGAGAGAGAGGGAATGGCACAGTGAGTGAGGAGAGAGAGGGAATGGGACAGTGAGTGAGGAGAGAGAGGGAATGGGACAGTGAGTGAGGAGAGATTGGGAATGGGATAGTGAGTGAGGAGAGAGAGGGAATGGCACAGTGAGTGAGGAGAGAGAGGGAATGGGACAGTGATTGAGGAGATAGGGAAATGGTACAGTGAGTGAGGAAAAAAGGGTAATGGGACAGTGAGTGAAGAGATAGGGGGAGTGGGACAGTGAGTGAGGAGAGAGTGAGAATAGACAGTGAGTGAGGAGAGATTGGGAATGTGACAGTGAGTGAGGAGAGAGGGAGGGAATGGGGAAAGTGAGTGAGGAGAGAGTGAAAATGGTTCAGTGAGTTAGGAGAGAGGGGGAATGGGACAGTGTGTGAGGAGAGAGAGGGAATGGGACAGTGAGTGAGAAGATAGGGGGAATGGGACAGTGAGTGAGGAGAGAGGGGGAATGGGACAGTGAGTGAGGAGAGAGGGGGAATGGGACAGTGAGTGAGGAGAGAGAGGGAATGGGACAGTGAGTGAGGAGAGAGTGGGAATGGGACAGGGAGTGAGGAGAGAGTGGGAATGGGATAGTGTGTGTGGAGACAGTGGGAACGGGACAGTGTGTGAGGAGAGAGCGGGAATCGTACAGTTATTGAGGATAGAAGGGGAATGTGACAGTGAGTGAGGAGAGAGAGGGAATGGGACAGTGAGTGAGGAGAGAGGGGGAATGGGAGAGTGAGTGAGGAGAGAGAGGGAATGGGACAGTGAGTGAGGATAGAGGGGGAATTGGGCAGTGAGTGAGGATAGAGGGGGAATTGGGCAGTTAGTGAGGAGAGGGGGAATTGGAGAGTGAGTGAGGAGAGAGGGGGAATGGGACAAAGAGAGTAGAGAGAGGGGGAATGGGAGAGTGAGTGAGGAGAGAGAGGGTATGTTACAGTGTGTGAGGAGAAAGCGGGAGTGGGACAGTGAGTGAGTAGAGAGTGTGAATGGGACAGTGTGTGAGGAGAGATGGGGAATGGGACAGTGAGTGAGGAGAGAGAGGGTATGTTACAGTGTGTGAGGAGAAAGCGGGAATGGGACAGTGAGTGAGTAGAGAGTGGGAATGGGACAGTGAGTGAGTAGAGAGTGTGAATGGGACAGTGAGTGAGGAGAGAGAGGGAATGGCACAGTGAGTGAGGAGAGAGAGGGAATGGGACAGTGATTGAGGAGATAGGGAAATGGTACAGTGAGTGAGGAAAAAAGGGTAATGGGACAGTGAGTGAAGAGATAGGGGGAGTGGGACAGTGAGTGAGGAGAGAGTGAGAATAGACAGTGAGTGAGGAGAGATTGGGAATGTGACAGTGAGTGAGGAGAGAGGGAGGGAATGGGGAAAGTGAGTGAGGAGAGAGTGAAAATGGTTCAGTGAGTTAGGAGAGAGGGGGAATGGGACAGTGTGTGAGGAGAGAGAGGGAATGGGACAGTGAGTGAGAAGATAGGGGGAATGGGACAGTGAGTGAGGAGAGAGGGGGAATGGGACAGTGAGTGAGGAGAGAGGGGGAATGGGACAGTGAGTGAGGAGAGAGAGGGAATGGGACAGTGAGTGAGGAGAGAGTGGGAATGGGACAGGGAGTGAGGAGAGAGTGGGAATGGGATAGTGTGTGTGGAGACAGTGGGAACGGGACAGTGTGTGAGGAGAGAGCGGGAATCGTACAGTTATTGAGGATAGAAGGGGAATGTGACAGTGAGTGAGGAGAGAGAGGGAATGGGACAGTGAGTGAGGAGAGAGGGGGAATGGGAGAGTGAGTGAGGAGAGAGAGGGAATGGGACAGTGAGTGAGGATAGAGGGGGAATTGGGCAGTGAGTGAGGATAGAGGGGGAATTGGGCAGTTAGTGAGGAGAGGGGGAATTGGAGAGTGAGTGAGGAGAGAGGGGGAATGGGACAAAGAGAGTAGAGAGAGGGGGAATGGGAGAGTGAGTGAGGAGAGAGAGGGTATGTTACAGTGTGTGAGGAGAAAGCAGGAGTGGGACAGTGAGTGAGTAGAGAGTGTGAATGGGACAGTGTGTGAGGAGAGATGGGGAATGGGACAGTGAGTGAGGAGAGAGAGGGTATGTTACAGTGTGTGAGGAGAAAGCAGGAATGGGACAGTGAGTGAGTAGAGAGTGGGAATGGGACAGTGAGTGAGTAGAGAGTGTGAATGGGACAGTGTGTGAGGAGAGAGGGGGAATGGGACAGTGAGTGTGGAGAGAGGGGGAATGGGACAGTGAGTGAGGAGTGAGCGGGAATTGGACAATGTGTGAGGAGAGATGGACGGAATGGGTCAGAGAATGAGGAGAGAGTGAGGGAATGGGACAGTGAGTGAGGAGAGAGGGTGAATGGGACAGTGAGTGATTAGAGAGGCAGAATGGCACAGTGTGTGAGGAGAGAGAGGGAATGGCACAGTGAGTGAGGAGAGAGAGGGATTGGGACAGCGAGTGAGGAAAAAAGGGTAATGGGACAGTGACTGAGGAGATCGGGGGAGTGGGATAGTGAGTGAGGAGAGATTGGGAATGGAACAGTGAGTGAGGAGAGAGGCGGAATGGGACAGTGACTGAGGAGAGAGGGGGAATGGGATAGTGAGAGTGGAGAGAGGGTAAATGGGACAGTGAGTGAGGGGAGAGAGAAAGGGACAGTGAGTGAGGAGAGAGGGGGAATGGGACAGTGAGTGAGGAGAGAGGGAGAATGGAACAGTGAGTGAGTAGAGAGGGGGAATGGGACAGTGAGTGAGGAGAGAGAGGGAATGGGACAGTGAGTGAGGAGAAAGGTGCAATTGGACACTGTGTGAGGAGAGAGGGGGAATGTGACAGTGAGTGAGGAGAGAGGGAGGGATTGGGAAAGTGAGTGAGGAGAGAGTGAGAATGGGAGAGTGAGTGAGGAGAGAGAGGGAATGGGACAGTGAGTGAGGATAGAGGGGGAATTGGGCAGTCAGTGAGGAGAGGGGGAATTGGAGAGTGAGTGAGGAGAGAGGGGGAATGGGACAAAGAGAGTAGAGAGAGGGTATGTTACAGTGTGTGAGGAGAAAGCGGGAGTGGGACAGTGTGTGAGTAGAGAGTGTGAATGGGACAGTGTGTGAGGAGAGATGGGGAATGGGACAGTGTGTGAGGAGAGAGGGGGAATGGGACAGTGAGTGAGGAGAGAGGGGGAATGGGATAGTGAGAGTGGAGAGAGGGTAAATGGGACAGTGAGTGAGGGGAGAGAGAAAGGGACAGTGAGTGAGGAGAGAGGGGGAATGGGACAGTGAGTGAGGAGAGAGGGAGAATGGAACAGTGAGTGAGTAGAGAGGGGGAATGGCACAGTGAGTGAGGAGAGAGAGGGATTGGGACAGCGAGTGAGGAAAAAAGGGTAATGGGACAGTGACTGAGGAGATCGGGGGAGTGGGATAGTGAGTGAGGAGAGATTGGGAATGGAACAGTGAGTGAGGAGAGAGGCGGAATGGGACAGTGACTGAGGAGAGAGGGGGAATGGGATAGTGAGAGTGGAGAGAGGGTAAATGGGACAGTGAGTGAGGGGAGAGAGAAAGGGACAGTGAGTGAGGAGAGAGGGGGAATGGGACAGTGAGTGAGGAGAGAGGGAGAATGGAACAGTGAGTGAGTAGAGAGGGGGAATGGGACAGTGAGTGAGGAGAGAGAGGGAATGGGACAGTGAGTGAGGAGAAAGGTGCAATTGGACACTGTGTGAGGAGAGAGGGGGAATGTGACAGTGAGTGAGGAGAGAGGGAGGGATTGGGAAAGTGAGTGAGGAGAGAGTGAGAATGGGAGAGTGAGTGAGGAGAGAGAGGGAATGGGACAGTGAGTGAGGATAGAGGGGGAATTGGGCAGTCAGTGAGGAGAGGGGGAATTGGAGAGTGAGTGAGGAGAGAGGGGGAATGGGACAAAGAGAGTAGAGAGAGGGTATGTTACAGTGTGTGAGGAGAAAGCGGGAGTGGGACAGTGTGTGAGTAGAGAGTGTGAATGGGACAGTGTGTGAGGAGAGATGGGGAATGGGACAGTGTGTGAGGAGAGAGGGGGAATGGGTCAGTGTTTGAGGAGAGACATGGAACTGGACGGTGTGTGAGGAGAGAGGGAGAATGGGACAGTGAGTGTGGAGAGAGGGGGAATGGGACAGTGAGTGAGGAGAGAGGGGGAATGGGACAGTGAGTGAAGATAGAGGGGGAATGGGACAGTGAGTGAGGAGAGAGTGAGGGAATGGGACAATGAGTGAGGAGAGAGTGAGGGAATGGGACAGTGAATGAGGAGTGCTTAAGGGTACGGTACAGTGAGTGAGGAGAGAGAGGGAATCGGACAGGGAGAGAGGAGAGAGGTAGAATGGGACAGTGAGTGAGAAGAGAGGGGGAATGGGACAGTGAGTGATCAGAGAGGGAGAATGGGAGATGTGAGTGAAGAGAGAGGGGGAATGGGACAGTGAGTGAGGAGAGAGTTGGAATGGGACAGTGTGTGAGGAGAGAGAGGGAATGGCATAGTGAGTGAGGAGAGAGAGGGAATGGGACAGTGATTGAGGAGATGGGGAAATGGTACAGTGAGTGAGGAAAAAAGGGTAAATGGGACAGTGAGTGAGGAGTGAGCGGGAATGGGACAATGTGCGAGGAGAGAGGGACGGACTGGGTCAGAGAATGAGGAGAGAGTGAGGGAATGGGACAGTGAGTGAGGAGAGAGGGTGAATGGGACAGTGAGTGAGGAGAGAGTGGGAATGGGACATTGAGTGAGGAGAGAGAGGGAATGGGACAGTGAGTGAGGAGAGAGGGGGAATGGGACAGTGAGTGAGGGGAGAGTGGGAATGGGACATTGAGTGAGGAGAGAGAGAAAGGGACAGTGAGTGAGGAGAGAGGTAGGGATTGGGAAAGTGAGTGAGGAGAGCGTTTGGGAATGGGACAGTGAGTGAGGAGAGAGGGGGAATGGGATAGTGAGTGAGGAGAGAGGGGGAAAGGGACAGTGAGGGCGGAGAGAGTGGGAATGGGACAGTGAGGGCGGAGAAAGGGGGAATGGGACAGAGAGTGAGGAGAGAGGGGGAAACGTACAGTGAGTGAGGATAGAGGGGGAATCGGACAGTGAGTGAGGAGAGAGGGGGAATGGGACAGTGAGTGAGAAGAGAGGAGGAATGGGTCAGTGAGTGAGGAGAGAGAGAAAGGGACAGTGAGTGAGGAGAGAGGGGGAATGGGACAGTGAGTGAGGAGAGAGGGGGAATGGGACAGTGAGTGAGGAGAGAGGGGGAATGGTACAGTGATTGAGGAGAGAGGGAAATGGGACAGTGAGTGAGGAGAGAGGGGGAATGGGACAGTGAGTGAGGAGAGAGGGGGAATGTGACAGTGAGTGCGGAGAGAGGGAGAGAATGGGAAAGTGAGTGAGGAGAGAGTGAGAATGGGTCAGTGAGTTAGGAGAGAGGGGGAATGGGACAGTGTGTGAGGAGAGAGGGAGGGAATGGGACAGTGAGTGAGGAGAGAGGGGGAATGGGATAGTGACTGAGGGGAGAGGGGGAATGGGACAGTGAATGAGGAGAGAGGGGGAATGGGATAGTGAGTGAGGAGAGAAGAGGGAATTGGACCGTGAGTGAGGAGAGAGTGAGGGAATGGGACAGTGAGTGAGGAGAGAGAGGGAATGGGACAGGGAGTGAGGAGAGAGTGGGAATGGGATAGTGTGTGAGGAGACAGTGGGAACGGGACATCGTGTGAGGAGAGAGCGGGAATCGTACAGTGAGTGAGGAGAAAGGGGGAACGGGACAGTGAGTGAGGAGAGAGAGGGAATGGGACAGTGATTGAGGAGATGGGGAAATGGTACAGTGAGTGTTGGAAAAAAGGGTAAATGGGACAGTGAGTGAGGAGTGAGCGGGAATTGGACAATGTGCGAGGTGAGAGGGACGGAATGGGTCAGAGAATGAGGAGAGAGTGAGGGAATGGGACAGTGAGTGAGGAGAGAGCAGGAATCGTACAGTGAGTGAGGAGAGAGGGGGAACGGGACAGTGAGTGAGGAGAGAGGGGGAATGGGACAGTTAGTGAGGAGAGAGGGGGAATGGGACAGTGAGTGAGGAGAGAGGGGGAATGTGACAGTGAGTGAGGAGAGAGGAGGCAATGGGACAGTGAGTGAGGAGTGCTTGAGGGTACGGAACAGTGAGTGAGGAGAGAGGGAGAATGGGTCAGTGAGTAAGGAGAGAGGGGGAATGGGACAGTGAGTGAGGAGAGAGGGGGAATGGGAAAGTGTGTGAGGAGAGAGTGGGAATGGGACAGAGAATGAGGTGAGAGTGAGGTAATGGGACAGTGAGTGAGGAGCGAGGGTGAATGGGACAGTGAGTGAGGAGCGAGGGTGAATGGGACAGTGTGTGATGAGAGAGAGGGAATGGCACAGTGAGTCAGGAGAGAGAGGGAACAGGACAGTGAGTGAGGAGATGGGGGAGTGGGACAGTGAGTGAGGAGAGATTGGGAATGGGATAGTGAGTGAGGAGAGAAGGGGAAGGGGTAGTGAGTGAGGAGATAGAGGGGAATGGGACAGTGAGTGAGGAGGTAGGGAGATTGGGACAGTGAGTGAGGAGAGAGTGAGGGAATGGGACAGTGAGTGAGGAGTGCTTAAGGGTACGGTACAGTGAGTGAGGAGAGAGAGGGAATGGGACAGGGAGAGAGGAGAGAGGTAGAATGGGACAGTGAGTGAGAAGAGAGGGGGAATGGGACAGTGAGTGATCAGAGAGGGAGAATGGGAGATGTGAGTGAAGAGAGAGGGGGAATGGGACAGTGAGTGAGGAGAGAGAGGGAATGGGACAGTGATTGAGGAGATGGGGAAATGGTACAGTGAGTGAGGAGAAAAGGGTAAATGGGACAGTGAGTGAGGAGTGAGCGGGAATTGGACAATGTGCGAGGAGAGAGGGACGGAATGGGTCAGAGAATGAGGAGAGAGTGAGGGAATGGGACAGTGAGTGAGGAGAGAGGGTGAATGGGACAGTGAGTGAGGAGAGAGTGGGAATGGGACATTGAGTGAGGAGAGAGAGGGAATGGGACAGTGAGTGAGGAGAGAGGGGGAATGGGACAGTGAGTGAGGGGAGAGTGGGAATGGGACATTGAGTGAGGAGAGAGAGAAAGGGACAGTGAGTGAGGAGAGAAGTAGGGATTGGGAAAGTGAGTGAGGAGAGCGTTTGGGAATGGGACAGTGAGTGAGGAGAGAGGGGGAATGGGATAGTGAGTGAGGAGAGAGGGGGAAAGGGACAGTGAGGGCGGAGAGAGTGGGAATGGGACAGTGAGTGAGGGGAGAGTGGGAATGGGACATTGAGTGAGGAGAGAGAGAAAGGGACAGTGAGTGAGGAGAGAGGTAGGGATTGGGAAAGTGAGTGAGGAGAGCGTTTGGGAATGGGACAGTGAGTGAGGAGAGAGGGGGAATGGGATAGTGAGTGAGGAGAGAGGGGGAAAGGGACAGTGAGGGCGGAGAGAGTGGGAATGGGACAGTGAGGGCGGAGAAAGGGGGAATGGGACAGTGAGTGAGGAGAGAGTTGGAATGGGACAGTGTGTGAGGAGAGAGAGGGAATGGCACAGTGAGTGAGGAGAGAGAGGGAATGGGACAGTGATTGAGGAGATGGGGAAATGGTACAGTGAGTGAGGAAAAAAGGGTAAATGGGACAGTGAGTGATGAGTGAGCGGGAATTGGACAATGTGCGAGGAGAGAGGGACGGAATGGGTCAGAGAATGAGGAGAGAGTGAGGGAATGGGACAGTGAGTGAGGAGAGAGGGTGAATGGGACAGTGAGTGAGGAGAGAGTGGGAATGGGACATTGAGTGAGGAGAGAGGGGGAATGGGACAGTGAGTGAGGGGAGAGTGGGAATGGGACATTGAGTGAGGAGAGAGAGAAAGGGACAGTGAGTGAGGAGAGAGAGGGAATGGGACAGTGATTGAGGAGATGGGGAAATGGTACAGTGAGTGTTGGAAAAAAGGGTAAATGGGACAGTGAGTGAGGAGTGAGCGGGAATTGGACAATGTGCGAGGTGAGAGGGACGGAATGGGTCAGAGAATGAGGAGAGAGTGAGGGAATGGGACAGTGAGTGAGGAGAGAGCAGGAATCGTACAGTGAGTGAGGAGAGAGGGGGAACGGGACAGTGAGTGAGGAGAGAGGGGGAATGGGACAGTTAGTGAGGAGAGAGGGGGAATGGGACAGTGAGTGAGGAGAGAGGGGGAATGTGACAGTGAGTGAGGAGAGAGGAGGCAATGGGACAGTGAGTGAGGAGTGCTTGAGGGTACGGAACAGTGAGTGAGGAGAGAGGGAGAATGGGTCAGTGAGTAAGGAGAGAGGGGGAATGGGACAGTGAGTGAGGAGAGAGGGGGAATGGGAAAGTGTGTGAGGAGAGAGTGGGAATGGGACAGAGAATGAGGTGAGAGTGAGGTAATGGGACAGTGAGTGAGGAGCGAGGGTGAATGGGACAGTGAGTGAGGAGCGAGGGTGAATGGGACAGTGTGTGATGAGAGAGAGGGAATGGCACAGTGAGTCAGGAGAGAGAGGGAACAGGACAGTGAGTGAGGAGATGGGGGAGTGGGACAGTGAGTGAGGAGAGATTGGGAATGGGATAGTGAGTGAGGAGAGAAGGGGAAGGGGTAGTGAGTGAGGAGATAGAGGGGAATGGGACAGTGAGTGAGGAGGTAGGGAGATTGGGACAGTGAGTGAGGAGAGAGTGAGGGAATGGGACAGGGAGAGAGGAGAGAGGTAGAATGGGACAGTGAGTGAGAAGAGAGGGGGAATGGGACAGTGAGTGATCAGAGAGGGAGAATGGGAGATGTGAGTGAAGAGAGAGGGGGAATGGGACAGTGAGTGAGGAGAGAGAGGGAATGGGACAGTGATTGAGGAGATGGGGAAATGGTACAGTGAGTGAGGAGAAAAGGGTAAATGGGACAGTGAGTGAGGAGTGAGCGGGAATTGGACAATGTGCGAGGAGAGAGGGACGGAATGGGTCAGAGAATGAGGAGAGAGTGAGGGAATGCGACAGTGAGTGAGGAGAGAGGGTGAATGGGACAGTGAGTGAGGAGAGAGTGGGAATGGGACATTGAGTGAGGAGAGAGAGGGAATGGGACAGTGAGTGAGGAGAGAGGGGGAATGGGACAGTGAGTGAGGGGAGAGTGGGAATGGGACATTGAGTGAGGAGAGAGAGAAAGGGACAGTGAGTGAGGAGAGAAGTAGGGATTGGGAAAGTGAGTGAGGAGAGCGTTTGGGAATGGGACAGTGAGTGAGGAGAGAGGGGGAATGGGATAGTGAGTGAGGAGAGAGGGGGAAAGGGACAGTGAGGGCGGAGAGAGTGGGAATGGGACAGTGAGTGAGGGGAGAGTGGGAATGGGACATTGAGTGAGGAGAGAGAGAAAGGGACAGTGAGTGAGGAGAGAGGTAGGGATTGGGAAAGTGAGTGAGGAGAGCGTTTGGGAATGGGACAGTGAGTGAGGAGAGAGGGGGAATGGGATAGTGAGTGAGGAGAGAGGGGGAAAGGGACAGTGAGGGCGGAGAGAGTGGGAATGGGACAGTGAGGGCGGAGAAAGGGGGAATGGGACAGTGAGTGAGGAGAGAGTTGGAATGGGACAGTGTGTGAGGAGAGAGAGGGAATGGCACAGTGAGTGAGGAGAGAGAGGGAATGGGACAGTGATTGAGGAGATGGGGAAATGGTACAGTGAGTGAGGAAAAAAGGGTAAATGGGACAGTGAGTGATGAGTGAGCGGGAATTGGACAATGTGCGAGGAGAGAGGGACGGACTGGGTCAGAGAATGAGGAGAGAGTGAGGGAATGGGACAGTGAGTGAGGAGAGAGGGTGAATGGGACAGTGAGTGAGGAGAGAGTGGGAATGGGACATTGAGTGAGGAGAGAGGGGGAATGGGACAGTGAGTGAGGGGAGAGTGGGAATGGGACATTGAGTGAGGAGAGAGAGAAAGGGACAGTGAGTGAGGAGAGAGGTAGGGATTGGGAAAGTGAGTGAGGAGAGCGTTTGGGAATGGGACAGTGAGTGAGGAGAGAGGGGGAATGGGATAGTGAGTGAGGAGAGAGGGGGAAAGGGACAGTGAGTGAGGAGAGAGTGGGAATGGGACAGTGAGGGCGGAGAAAGGGGGAATGGGACAGAGAGTGAGAAGAGAGGGGGAATGGGACAGTGAGTGAGAAGAGAGGAGGAATGGGTCAGTGAGTGAGGAGAGAGAGAAAGGGACATTGAGTGAGGAGAGAGGGGGAATGGTACAGTGATTGAGGAGAGAGCGAAATGGGACATTGTGTGAGGAGAGAGGGAGTGAATGGGACAGTGAGTGAGGAGAGAGAGGGAATGCGACAGTGAGTGAGGAGAGAGGGGGAATGGGACAGTGAGTGAGGAGAGAGGGGGAATGGGATAGTGACTGAGGGGAGAGGGGGAATGGGACAGTGAATGAGGAGAGAGGGGGAATGGGATAGTGTGTGAGGAGAGAAGAGGGAATTGGACCGTGAGTGAGGAGAGAGTGAGGGAATGGGAGTGAGGAGAGAGAGGGAATGGGACAGGGAGTGAGGAGAGAGTGGGAATGGGATAGTGTGTGAGGAGACAGTGGGAACGGGACAGCGTGTGAGGAGAGAGCGGGAATCGTACAGTGAGTGAGGATAGAGGGGGAATGGGACAGTTAGTGAGGAGAGAGGGGGAATGGGACAGTGAGTGAGGAGAGAGGGGGAATGTGACAGTGAGTGAGGAGAGAGGGAGCGAATGGGACAGTGAGTGAGGAGAGAGTGAGAATGGGACCATGTGTGAGGAGAGAGGGGGAATGGGACAGTGAGTGAGGAGAGAGGAGGCAATGGGACAGTGAGTGAGGAGTGCTTGAGGGTACGGAACAGTGAGTGAGGAGAGAGGGAGAATGGGTCAGTGAGTAAGGAGAGAGGGGGAATGGGACAGTGAGTGAGAAGAGAGGGGGAATTGGACAGTGAGTGAGGAGAGAGGGGGAATGGGACAGTGAGTGAGGGGAGAGTGGGAATG
The DNA here is from genome assembly GCA_026770705.1 of Isurus oxyrinchus. Classification (NCBI taxonomy): domain Eukaryota; kingdom Metazoa; phylum Chordata; class Chondrichthyes; order Lamniformes; family Lamnidae; genus Isurus; species Isurus oxyrinchus. The sequence goes on from JANJGN010000014.1 coordinate 10,467,840, forward strand.
GGACATTGAGTGAGGAGAGAGAGAAAGGGACAGTGAGTGAGGAGAGAAGTAGGGATTGGGAAAGTGAGTGAGGAGAGCGTTTGGGAATGGGACAGTGAGTGAGGAGAGAGGGGGAATGGGATAGTGAGTGAGGAGAGAGGGGGAAAGGGACAGTGAGGGCGGAGAGAGTGGGAATGGGACAGTGAGTGAGGGGAGAGTGGGAATGGGACATTGAGTGAGGAGAGAGAGAAAGGGACAGTGAGTGAGGAGAGAGGTAGGGATTGGGAAAGTGAGTGAGGAGAGCGTTTGGGAATGGGACAGTGAGTGAGGAGAGAGGGGGAATGGGATAGTGAGTGAGGAGAGAGGGGGAAAGGGACAGTGAGGGCGGAGAGAGTGGGAATGGGACAGTGAGGGCGGAGAAAGGGGGAATGGGACAGTGAGTGAGGAGAGAGTTGGAATGGGACAGTGTGTGAGGAGAGAGAGGGAATGGCACAGTGAGTGAGGAGAGAGAGGGAATGGGACAGTGATTGAGGAGATGGGGAAATGGTACAGTGAGTGAGGAAAAAAGGGTAAATGGGACAGTGAGTGATGAGTGAGCGGGAATTGGACAATGTGCGAGGAGAGAGGGACGGAATGGGTCAGAGAATGAGGAGAGAGTGAGGGAATGGGACAGTGAGTGAGGAGAGAGGGTGAATGGGACAGTGAGTGAGGAGAGAGTGGGAATGGGACATTGAGTGAGGAGAGAGGGGGAATGGGACAGTGAGTGAGGGGAGAGTGGGAATGGGACATTGAGTGAGGAGAGAGAGAAAGGGACAGTGAGTGAGGAGAGAGAGGGAATGGGACAGTGATTGAGGAGATGGGGAAATGGTACAGTGAGTGTTGGAAAAAAGGGTAAATGGGACAGTGAGTGAGGAGTGAGCGGGAATTGGACAATGTGCGAGGTGAGAGGGACGGAATGGGTCAGAGAATGAGGAGAGAGTGAGGGAATGGGACAGTGAGTGAGGAGAGAGCAGGAATCGTACAGTGAGTGAGGAGAGAGGGGGAACGGGACAGTGAGTGAGGAGAGAGGGGGAATGGGACAGTTAGTGAGGAGAGAGGGGGAATGGGACAGTGAGTGAGGAGAGAGGGGGAATGTGACAGTGAGTGAGGAGAGAGGAGGCAATGGGACAGTGAGTGAGGAGTGCTTGAGGGTACGGAACAGTGAGTGAGGAGAGAGGGAGAATGGGTCAGTGAGTAAGGAGAGAGGGGGAATGGGACAGTGAGTGAGGAGAGAGGGGGAATGGGAAAGTGTGTGAGGAGAGAGTGGGAATGGGACAGAGAATGAGGTGAGAGTGAGGTAATGGGACAGTGAGTGAGGAGCGAGGGTGAATGGGACAGTGAGTGAGGAGCGAGGGTGAATGGGACAGTGTGTGATGAGAGAGAGGGAATGGCACAGTGAGTCAGGAGAGAGAGGGAACAGGACAGTGAGTGAGGAGATGGGGGAGTGGGACAGTGAGTGAGGAGAGATTGGGAATGGGATAGTGAGTGAGGAGAGAAGGGGAAGGGGTAGTGAGTGAGGAGATAGAGGGGAATGGGACAGTGAGTGAGGAGGTAGGGAGATTGGGACAGTGAGTGAGGAGAGAGTGAGGGAATGGGACAGGGAGAGAGGAGAGAGGTAGAATGGGACAGTGAGTGAGAAGAGAGGGGGAATGGGACAGTGAGTGATCAGAGAGGGAGAATGGGAGATGTGAGTGAAGAGAGAGGGGGAATGGGACAGTGAGTGAGGAGAGAGAGGGAATGGGACAGTGATTGAGGAGATGGGGAAATGGTACAGTGAGTGAGGAGAAAAGGGTAAATGGGACAGTGAGTGAGGAGTGAGCGGGAATTGGACAATGTGCGAGGAGAGAGGGACGGAATGGGTCAGAGAATGAGGAGAGAGTGAGGGAATGCGACAGTGAGTGAGGAGAGAGGGTGAATGGGACAGTGAGTGAGGAGAGAGTGGGAATGGGACATTGAGTGAGGAGAGAGAGGGAATGGGACAGTGAGTGAGGAGAGAGGGGGAATGGGACAGTGAGTGAGGGGAGAGTGGGAATGGGACATTGAGTGAGGAGAGAGAGAAAGGGACAGTGAGTGAGGAGAGAAGTAGGGATTGGGAAAGTGAGTGAGGAGAGCGTTTGGGAATGGGACAGTGAGTGAGGAGAGAGGGGGAATGGGATAGTGAGTGAGGAGAGAGGGGGAAAGGGACAGTGAGGGCGGAGAGAGTGGGAATGGGACAGTGAGTGAGGGGAGAGTGGGAATGGGACATTGAGTGAGGAGAGAGAGAAAGGGACAGTGAGTGAGGAGAGAGGTAGGGATTGGGAAAGTGAGTGAGGAGAGCGTTTGGGAATGGGACAGTGAGTGAGGAGAGAGGGGGAATGGGATAGTGAGTGAGGAGAGAGGGGGAAAGGGACAGTGAGGGCGGAGAGAGTGGGAATGGGACAGTGAGGGCGGAGAAAGGGGGAATGGGACAGTGAGTGAGGAGAGAGTTGGAATGGGACAGTGTGTGAGGAGAGAGAGGGAATGGCACAGTGAGTGAGGAGAGAGAGGGAATGGGACAGTGATTGAGGAGATGGGGAAATGGTACAGTGAGTGAGGAAAAAAGGGTAAATGGGACAGTGAGTGATGAGTGAGCGGGAATTGGACAATGTGCGAGGAGAGAGGGACGGACTGGGTCAGAGAATGAGGAGAGAGTGAGGGAATGGGACAGTGAGTGAGGAGAGAGGGTGAATGGGACAGTGAGTGAGGAGAGAGTGGGAATGGGACATTGAGTGAGGAGAGAGGGGGAATGGGACAGTGAGTGAGGGGAGAGTGGGAATGGGACATTGAGTGAGGAGAGAGAGAAAGGGACAGTGAGTGAGGAGAGAGGTAGGGATTGGGAAAGTGAGTGAGGAGAGCGTTTGGGAATGGGACAGTGAGTGAGGAGAGAGGGGGAATGGGATAGTGAGTGAGGAGAGAGGGGGAAAGGGACAGTGAGTGAGGAGAGAGTGGGAATGGGACAGTGAGGGCGGAGAAAGGGGGAATGGGACAGAGAGTGAGAAGAGAGGGGGAATGGGACAGTGAGTGAGAAGAGAGGAGGAATGGGTCAGTGAGTGAGGAGAGAGAGAAAGGGACATTGAGTGAGGAGAGAGGGGGAATGGTACAGTGATTGAGGAGAGAGCGAAATGGGACATTGTGTGAGGAGAGAGGGAGTGAATGGGACAGTGAGTGAGGAGAGAGAGGGAATGCGACAGTGAGTGAGGAGAGAGGGGGAATGGGACAGTGAGTGAGGAGAGAGGGGGAATGGGATAGTGACTGAGGGGAGAGGGGGAATGGGACAGTGAATGAGGAGAGAGGGGGAATGGGATAGTGTGTGAGGAGAGAAGAGGGAATTGGACCGTGAGTGAGGAGAGAGTGAGGGAATGGGAGTGAGGAGAGAGAGGGAATGGGACAGGGAGTGAGGAGAGAGTGGGAATGGGATAGTGTGTGAGGAGACAGTGGGAACGGGACAGCGTGTGAGGAGAGAGCGGGAATCGTACAGTGAGTGAGGATAGAGGGGGAATGGGACAGTTAGTGAGGAGAGAGGGGGAATGGGACAGTGAGTGAGGAGAGAGGGGGAATGTGACAGTGAGTGAGGAGAGAGGGAGCGAATGGGACAGTGAGTGAGGAGAGAGTGAGAATGGGACCATGTGTGAGGAGAGAGGGGGAATGGGACAGTGAGTGAGGAGAGAGGAGGCAATGGGACAGTGAGTGAGGAGTGCTTGAGGGTACGGAACAGTGAGTGAGGAGAGAGGGAGAATGGGTCAGTGAGTAAGGAGAGAGGGGGAATGGGACAGTGAGTGAGAAGAGAGGGGGAATTGGACAGTGAGTGAGAAGAGAGGGGGAATGAGAGATGTGAGTGAGGAGAGGGGGGAATGGGACAGTGAGTGAGGAGAGAGGGGGAATGGGACAGTGAGTGAGGAGAGAGGGGGAATGGGACAGTGAGTGAGGAGAGAGGGGGAATGGGACAGTGAGTGAGGAGAGAGGGGGAATGGGACAGTGAGTGAGGAGAGAGTGGGAATGGGACAGAGAATGAGGAGAGAGTGAGGGAATAGGACATTGAGTGAAGAGAGAGGGGGAATGGGACAGTGAGTGAGGAGAGAGTGGGAATGGCACAGTGAGTGAGGAGAGAGAGGGAATGGGACAGTGATTGAGGAGATGGGGAAATGGTACAGTGAGTGAGGAGAGAGGCGGAATGGGACAGTGAGTGAGAAGAGATTGGGAATGGGATGGTGAGAGTGGAGAGAGCGGGAATGGGACAGTGAGTGAGGAGAGAGGGGGAATGGGACAGTGATTGAGGAGAGAAGGGGAATGGGACAGTGAGTGAGGAGAGAGGGGGAATGGGACAGTGAGTGAGAAGAGAGAGAAAGGGACAGTGAGTGAGGAGAGAGGGGGAATGGGACAGTGAGTGAGGAGAGTGAAGGAATGGGACAGTGAATGAGGCGTGAGGGGGAATGGGACAGTGAGTGAGGAGAGAGGGGGAATGGGACAGTGAGTGAGGAGAGAGGGTGAATGTGAAAGTGAGTGATTAGAGAGGCAGAATGGGACAGTGTGTGAGGAGAGAGACGGAATGGCACAGTGAGTGAGGAAAAAAGGGTAATGGTACAGTGAAGGAGGAGATTGGGGGAGTGGGATAGTGAGTGAGGAGAGATTGGGAATGGGACAGTGAGTGAGGAGAGAGGCGGAATGGGACAGTGAGTGAGGAGAGATTGGGAATGGGATAGTGAGAGTGGAGAGAGGCGGAATGGGACATTGAGTGAGGAGAGAGAGAAAGGGACAGTGAGTGAGGAGAGAGGGAGGGATTATGAAAGTGAGTGAGGAGAGAGTGAGAATGGGATAGTGAGTGAGGAGAGAGGGGGAAAAGGGACAGTGAGGGCGGTGAGAGGGGGAATGGGACAGTGTGTGAGTGGAGAGAGGGAATGGGGCAGTGAGTGAGGAGAAAGTGGGAATGGGATAGTGAGTGAGCAGAGTGGGGGAATGGAAGATGTGAGTGAGGAGAGAGGGGGAATGGGACAGTGAGTGAGGAGAGAGAGGGATTTGGACAATGTGTGAGGAGAGAGGGGGAATGGGACAGTGAGTGAGGAGAGAGAGGGAATGGGACAGTGAGTGAGGAGAGAGGGAGCGAATGGGACAGTGAATGAGGAGACTGCGAGGGAATGGGACAGTGAGTGAGGAGAGAGGGGGAATGGGACGGTGAGTGAGGAGAGAGGGAGCGAATGTGACAGTGAATGAGGAGACTGCGAGGGAATGGGACAGTGAGTGAGGAGAGAGTGAGAATGGGTCCGTGTGTGAGGAGAGAGGGGGAATGGGACAGTGTGTGAGGAGAGAGGGGGAATGGGACAGTGAGTGAGGAGAGAGGAAGGTAATGGGACAATGAGTGAGGAGAGAGTGAGGGAATGGGACAGTGAGTGAGGAGTGCTTGAGGGTACGGTACAGTGAGTGAGGAGAGAGAGGAAATGGAACAGGGAGAGAGGAGAGAGGGAGAATGGGACAGTGAGTGAGCAGAGAGGGGGAATGGGACAGTGAGTGAGGAGAGAGGGTGAATGGGAAAGTGAGTGATTGGAGAGGCAGAATGGGACAGTGAGTGAGGAGAGAGGTGGAATGGGACAGTGAGTGAGGAGAGAGGGGGAATGGCACAGTGAGTGAGGAGAGAGAGGGAATGGCACAGTGAGTGAGGAGAGATTGGGAATGGGATAGTGAGTGAGGACAGAGAGGGAATGGGACAATGAGTGAGGAGAGAGGTGGAATGAGACAGTGAGTGAGGAGAGAGGGGGACTAGGACAGTGAGTGAAGAGAGAGGGGGAATGGGACAGTGAGTGAGGAGAGAGAGGGAATGGGACAGTGAGTGAGGAGAGAGTGGGAATGGGATAGTGTGTGAGGAGACAGTGGGAACGGGACAGTGTGTGAGGAGAGAACGGGAATCGTACAGTGATTGAGGATAGAGGGGGAATGGGACAGTTAGTGAGGAGAGAGAGGGAATGGGACAGTGAGTGAGGAGAGAGGGGGAATGGATCAGTGTTTGAGGAGAGACATGGAACTGGACGGTGTCTGAGGAGAGAGGGGGAATGGGACAGTGAGTGTGGAGAGAGGGGGAATGGGACAGTGAGTGAGGAGTGAGCGGGAATGGGACAATGTGTGAGGAGAGATGGACGGAATGGGTCAGAGAATGAGGAGAGAGTGAGGGAATGGGACAGTGAGTGAGGAGAGAGGGTGAATGGGACAGTGAGTGATTAGAGAGGCAGAATGGGACAGTGTGTGAGGAAAGAGAGGGAATGGCACAGTGAGTGAGGAGAGAGAGGGACTGGGAAAGCGAGTGAGGAAAAAAGGGTAATGGGACAGTGACTGAGGAGATCGGGGGAGTGGGATAGTGAGTGAGGAGAGATTGGGAATGGAACAGTGAGTGAGGAGAGAGGCGGAATGGGACAGTGACTGAGGAGAGATTGGGAATGGGATAGTGAGAGTGGAGAGAGGGTAAATGGGACAGTGAGTGAGGAGAGCGAGAAAGGGACAGTGAGTGAGGAGAGAGGGGGAATGGGACAGTGAGTGAGGAGAGAGGGAGAATGGAACAGTGAGTGAGTAGAGAGGAGGAATGGGACAGTGAGTGAGGAGAGAGAGGGAATGGGACAGTGAGTGAGGAGAAAGGTGCAATTGGACACTGAGTGAGGAGAGAGGGGGAATGTGACAGTGAGTGAGGAGAGAGGGAGGGATTGGGACATTGAGTGAGGAGAGAGGGGGAATGGGACAGTGAGTGAGGGGAGAGTGGGAATGGGACATTGAGTGAGGAGAGAGAGAAAGGGACAGTGAGTGAGGAGAGAGGTAGGGATTGGGAAAGTGAGTGAGGAGAGCGTTTGGGAATGGGACAGTGAGTGAGGAGAGAGGGGGAATGGGATAGTGAGTGAGGAGAGAGGGGGAAAGGGACAGTGAGTGAGGAGAGAGTGGGAATGGGACAGTGAGGGCGGAGAAAGGGGGAATGGGACAGAGAGTGAGAAGAGAGGGGGAATGGGACAGTGAGTGAGAAGAGAGGAGGAATGGGTCAGTGAGTGAGGAGAGAGAGAAAGGGACATTGAGTGAGGAGAGAGGGGGAATGGTACAGTGATTGAGGAGAGAGCGAAATGGGACATTGTGTGAGGAGAGAGGGAGTGAATGGGACAGTGAGTGAGGAGAGAGAGGGAATGCGACAGTGAGTGAGGAGAGAGGGGGAATGGGACAGTGAGTGAGGAGAGAGGGGGAATGGGATAGTGACTGAGGGGAGAGGGGGAATGGGACAGTGAATGAGGAGAGAGGGGGAATGGGATAGTGTGTGAGGAGAGAAGAGGGAATTGGACCGTGAGTGAGGAGAGAGTGAGGGAATGGGAGTGAGGAGAGAGAGGGAATGGGACAGGGAGTGAGGAGAGAGTGGGAATGGGATAGTGTGTGAGGAGACAGTGGGAACGGGACAGCGTGTGAGGAGAGAGCGGGAATCGTACAGTGAGTGAGGATAGAGGGGGAATGGGACAGTTAGTGAGGAGAGAGGGGGAATGGGACAGTGAGTGAGGAGAGAGGGGGAATGTGACAGTGAGTGAGGAGAGAGGGAGCGAATGGGACAGTGAGTGAGGAGAGAGTGAGAATGGGACCATGTGTGAGGAGAGAGGGGGAATGGGACAGTGAGTGAGGAGAGAGGAGGCAATGGGACAGTGAGTGAGGAGTGCTTGAGGGTACGGAACAGTGAGTGAGGAGAGAGGGAGAATGGGTCAGTGAGTAAGGAGAGAGGGGGAATGGGACAGTGAGTGAGAAGAGAGGGGGAATTGGACAGTGAGTGAGAAGAGAGGGGGAATGAGAGATGTGAGTGAGGAGAGGGGGGAATGGGACAGTGAGTGAGGAGAGAGGGGGAATGGGACAGTGAGTGAGGAGAGAGGGGGAATGGGACAGTGAGTGAGGAGAGAGGGGGAATGGGACAGTGAGTGAGGAGAGAGGGGGAATGGGACAGTGAGTGAGGAGAGAGTGGGAATGGGACAGAGAATGAGGAGAGAGTGAGGGAATAGGACATTGAGTGAAGAGAGAGGGGGAATGGGACAGTGAGTGAGGAGAGAGTGGGAATGGCACAGTGAGTGAGGAGAGAGAGGGAATGGGACAGTGATTGAGGAGATGGGGAAATGGTACAGTGAGTGAGGAGAGAGGCGGAATGGGACAGTGAGTGAGAAGAGATTGGGAATGGGATGGTGAGAGTGGAGAGAGCGGGAATGGGACAGTGAGTGAGGAGAGAGGGGGAATGGGACAGTGATTGAGGAGAGAAGGGGAATGGGACAGTGAGTGAGGAGAGAGGGGGAATGGGACAGTGAGTGAGAAGAGAGAGAAAGGGACAGTGAGTGAGGAGAGAGGGGGAATGGGACAGTGAGTGAGGAGAGTGAAGGAATGGGACAGTGAATGAGGCGTGAGGGGGAATGGGACAGTGAGTGAGGAGAGAGGGGGAATGGGACAGTGAGTGAGGAGAGAGGGTGAATGTGAAAGTGAGTGATTAGAGAGGCAGAATGGGACAGTGTGTGAGGAGAGAGACGGAATGGCACAGTGAGTGAGGAAAAAAGGGTAATGGTACAGTGAAGGAGGAGATTGGGGGAGTGGGATAGTGAGTGAGGAGAGATTGGGAATGGGACAGTGAGTGAGGAGAGAGGCGGAATGGGACAGTGAGTGAGGAGAGATTGGGAATGGGATAGTGAGAGTGGAGAGAGGCGGAATGGGACATTGAGTGAGGAGAGAGAGAAAGGGACAGTGAGTGAGGAGAGAGGGAGGGATTATGAAAGTGAGTGAGGAGAGAGTGAGAATGGGATAGTGAGTGAGGAGAGAGGGGGAAAAGGGACAGTGAGGGCGGTGAGAGGGGGAATGGGACAGTGTGTGAGTGGAGAGAGGGAATGGGGCAGTGAGTGAGGAGAAAGTGGGAATGGGATAGTGAGTGAGCAGAGTGGGGGAATGGAAGATGTGAGTGAGGAGAGAGGGGGAATGGGACAGTGAGTGAGGAGAGAGAGGGATTTGGACAATGTGTGAGGAGAGAGGGGGAATGGGACAGTGAGTGAGGAGAGAGAGGGAATGGGACAGTGAGTGAGGAGAGAGGGAGCGAATGGGACAGTGAATGAGGAGACTGCGAGGGAATGGGACAGTGAGTGAGGAGAGAGGGGGAATGGGACGGTGAGTGAGGAGAGAGGGAGCGAATGTGACAGTGAATGAGGAGACTGCGAGGGAATGGGACAGTGAGTGAGGAGAGAGTGAGAATGGGTCCGTGTGTGAGGAGAGAGGGGGAATGGGACAGTGTGTGAGGAGAGAGGGGGAATGGGACAGTGAGTGAGGAGAGAGGAAGGTAATGGGACAATGAGTGAGGAGAGAGTGAGGGAATGGGACAGTGAGTGAGGAGTGCTTGAGGGTACGGTACAGTGAGTGAGGAGAGAGAGGAAATGGAACAGGGAGAGAGGAGAGAGGGAGAATGGGACAGTGAGTGAGCAGAGAGGGGGAATGGGACAGTGAGTGAGGAGAGAGGGTGAATGGGAAAGTGAGTGATTGGAGAGGCAGAATGGGACAGTGAGTGAGGAGAGAGGTGGAATGGGACAGTGAGTGAGGAGAGAGGGGGAATGGCACAGTGAGTGAGGAGAGAGAGGGAATGGCACAGTGAGTGAGGAGAGATTGGGAATGGGATAGTGAGTGAGGACAGAGAGGGAATGGGACAATGAGTGAGGAGAGAGGTGGAATGAGACAGTGAGTGAGGAGAGAGGGGGACTAGGACAGTGAGTGAAGAGAGAGGGGGAATGGGACAGTGAGTGAGGAGAGAGAGGGAATGGGACAGTGAGTGAGGAGAGAGTGGGAATGGGATAGTGTGTGAGGAGACAGTGGGAACGGGACAGTGTGTGAGGAGAGAACGGGAATCGTACAGTGATTGAGGATAGAGGGGGAATGGGACAGTTAGTGAGGAGAGAGAGGGAATGGGACAGTGAGTGAGGAGAGAGGGGGAATGGATCAGTGTTTGAGGAGAGACATGGAACTGGACGGTGTCTGAGGAGAGAGGGGGAATGGGACAGTGAGTGTGGAGAGAGGGGGAATGGGACAGTGAGTGAGGAGTGAGCGGGAATGGGACAATGTGTGAGGAGAGATGGACGGAATGGGTCAGAGAATGAGGAGAGAGTGAGGGAATGGGACAGTGAGTGAGGAGAGAGGGTGAATGGGACAGTGAGTGATTAGAGAGGCAGAATGGGACAGTGTGTGAGGAAAGAGAGGGAATGGCACAGTGAGTGAGGAGAGAGAGGGACTGGGAAAGCGAGTGAGGAAAAAAGGGTAATGGGACAGTGACTGAGGAGATCGGGGGAGTGGGATAGTGAGTGAGGAGAGATTGGGAATGGAACAGTGAGTGAGGAGAGAGGCGGAATGGGACAGTGACTGAGGAGAGATTGGGAATGGGATAGTGAGAGTGGAGAGAGGGTAAATGGGACAGTGAGTGAGGAGAGCGAGAAAGGGACAGTGAGTGAGGAGAGAGGGGGAATGGGACAGTGAGTGAGGAGAGAGGGAGAATGGAACAGTGAGTGAGTAGAGAGGAGGAATGGGACAGTGAGTGAGGAGAGAGAGGGAATGGGACAGTGAGTGAGGAGAAAGGTGCAATTGGACACTGAGTGAGGAGAGAGGGGGAATGTGACAGTGAGTGAGGAGAGAGGGAGGGATTGGGAAAGTGAGTGAGGAGAGAGTGAGAATGGGTCAGTGAGTAAGGAGAGAGGGGGAATGGGACAGTGAGTGAGGAGAGAGGGGGAATGGGACAGTGAGTGAGGAGAGAGGGGGAAAGGGACAGTGAGGGTGGAGAGAGGCGGAATGGGATAGTGAGTGAGGAGAGCGGGAATCGTACAATGAGTGAGGATAGAGGGGGAATGGGATAGTGAGTGAGGAGAGAGGGGGAATGGGACAGTGAGTGAGGAGAGAGAGGGAATTGGACAATGTGTGAGGAGAGAGGGGGAATGGGACAGTGAGTGAGGAGAGAGAGGGAATGGGACAGTGAGTGAGGAGAGATTGGGAATGGGATGGTGAGAGTGGAGAGAGCGGGAATGGGACAGTGAGTGAGGAGAGAGGGGGAATGGGACAGTGATTGAGGAGAGAAGGGGAATGGGACAGTGAGTGAGGAGAGAGGGTGAATGGGACAGTGAGTGAGAAGAGAGAGAAAGGGACAGTGAGTGAGGAGAGAGGGGGAATGGGACAGTGAGTGAGGAGAGTGAGGGAATGGGACAGTGAATGAGGCGTGAGGGGGAATGGGACAGTGAGTGAGGAGAGAGGGGGAATGGGACAGTGAGTGAGGAGAGAGGGTGAATGTGAAAGTGAGTGATTAGAGAGGCAGAATGGGACAGTGTGTGAGGAGAGAGACGGAATGGCACAGTGAGTGAGGAAAAAAGGGTAATGGTACAGTGAAGGAGGAGATTGGGGGAGTGGGATAGTGAGTGAGGAGAGATTGGGAATGGGACAGTGAGTGAGGAGAGAGGCGGAATGGGACAGTGAGTGAGGAGAGATTGGGAATGGGGTAGTGAGAGTGGAGAGAGGGGGAATGGGACATTGAGTGAGGAGAGAGAGAAAGGGACAGTGAGTGAGGAGAGAGGGAGGGATTATGAAAGTGAGTGAGGAGAGAGTGAGAATGGGATAGTGAGTGAGGAGAGAGGGGGAAAGGGACAGTGAGGGCGGTGAGAGGGGGAATGGGAGAGTGTGTGAGTGGAGAGAGGGAATGGGACAGTGAGTGAGGAGAAAGTGGGAATGGGATAGTGAGTGAGCAGAGTGGGGGAATGGAAGATGTGAGTGAGGAGAGAGGGGGAATGGGACAGTGAGTGAGGAGAGAGAGGGATTTGGACAATGTGTGAGGAGAGAGGGGGAATGGGACAGTGAGTGAGGAGAGAGAGGGAATGGGACAGTGAGTGAGGAGAGAGGGGGAATGTGACAGTGAGTGAGGAGAGAGGGAGTGAATGGGACAGTGAATGAGGAGAGAGGGGGAATGGGACAGTGTGTGAGGAGAGAGGGGGAATGGGACAGTGTGTGAGGAGAGAGGGGGAATGGGACAGTGAGTGAGGAGAGAGGAAGGTAATGGGACAGTGAGTGAGGAGAGAGTGAGGGAATGGGACAGTGAGTGAGGAGTGCTTGAGGGTACCGTACAGTGAGTGAGGAGAGAGAGGAAATGGAACAGGGAGAGAGGAGAGAGGGAGAATGGGACAGTGAGTGAGCAGAGAGGGGGAATGGGACAGTGAGTGAGGAGAGAGGGTGAATGGGAAAGTGAGTGATTGGAGAGGCAGAATGGGACAGTGAGTGAGGAGAGAGGTGGAATGGGACAGTGAGTGAGGAGAGAGGGGGAATGGCACAGTGAGTGAGGAGAGAGGGAATGGGACAGTGAGTGAGGAGAGATTGGGAATGGGATAATGAGTGAGGAGAGAGAGGGAATGGCACAGTGAGTGAGGAGAGATTGGGAATGGGATAGTGAGTGAGGAGAGAGAGGGAATGGCACAGTGAGTGAGGAGAGAGAGGGTTTGGGACAGCGAGTGAGGAAAAAAGGGTAATGGGACAGTGACTGAGGAGATCGGGGGAGTGGGATAGTGAGTGAGGAGAGATTGGGAATGGAACAGTGAGTGAGGAGAGAGGCGGAATGGGACAGTGACTGAGGAGAGATTGGGAATGGGATAGTGAGAGTGGAGAGAGGGTAAATGGGACAGTGAGTGAGGAGAGCGAGAAAGGGACAGTGAGTGAGGAGAGAGGGGGAATGGGACAGTGAGTGAGGAGAGAGGGAGAATGGAACAGTGAGTGAGTAGAGAGGAGGAATGGGACAGTGAGTGAGGAGAGAGAGGGAATGGGACAGTGAGTGAGGAGAAAGGTGCAATTGGACACTGAGTGAGGAGAGAGGGGGAATGTGACAGTGAGTGAGGAGAGAGGGAGGGATTGGAAAAGTGAGTGAGGAGAGAGTGAGAATGGGTCAGTGAGTAAGGAGAGAGGGGGAATGGGACAGTGAGTGAGGAGAGAGGGGGAATGGGACAGTGAGTGAGGAGAGAGGGGGAAAGGGACAGTGAGGGCGGAGAGAGGCGGAATGGGATAGTGAGTGAGGAGAGAGCGGGAATCGTACAGTGAGTGAGGATAGAGGGGGAATGGGATAGTGAGTGAGGAGAGAGGGGGAATGGGACAGTGAGTGAGGAGAGAGAGGGAATTGGACAATGTGTGAGGAGAGAGAGGGAATGGGACAGTGAGTGAGGAGAGAGGGGGAATGTGACAGTGAGTGAGGAGAGAGGGGGAAAGGGACAGTGAGGGCGGAGAGAGGCGGAATGGGATAGTGAGTGAGGAGAGAGCGGGAATCGTACAGTGAGTGAGGATAGAGGGGGAATGGGACAGGGAGAGAGGAGTGAGGGAGATTGGGACAGTGAGTGAGGAGAGACGGGGAATGTGACAGTGAGTGAGGAGAGAGGGAGCGAATGGTACAGTGAATGAGGAGACTGCGAGGGAATGGGACAGTAAGTGAGGAGAGAGTGAGAATGGGACCGTGTGTGAGGAGAGAGGGGGAATGGGACAGTGAGTGAGGAGAGAGGGAGGGAATGGGACAGTGAATGAGGAGACTGCGAGGGAATGGGACAGTGAGTGAGGAGAGAGGAAGGTAATGGGACAGTGAGTGAGGAGTGCTTGAGGGTACGGTACAGTGAGTGAGGAGAGAGAGGGAATGGGACAGTGAGTGAGGAGAGAGGGGGAATGTGACAGTGAGTGAGGAGAGAGGGAGCGAATGGGACAGTGAATGAGGAGACTGCGAGGGAATGGGACAGTGACTGAGGAGAGAGGGGGAATGGGACGGTGAGTGAGGAGAGAGGGGGAATGTGACAGTGAGTGAGGAGAGAGGGAGCGAATGGGACAGTGAATGAGGAGACTGCGAGGGAATGGGACCGTGTGTGAGGAGAGAGGGGGAATGGGACAGTATGTGAGGAGAGAGGGGGAATGGGACAGTGAGTGAGGAGAGAGAGGGATTTGGACAATGTGTGAGGAGAGAGGGGGAATGGGACAGTGAGTGAGGAGAGAGAGGGAATGGGACAGTGAGTGAGGAGAGAGGGGGAATGTGACAGTGAGTGAGGAGAGAGGGAGTGAATGGGACAGTGAATGAGGAGAGAGGGGGAATGGGACAGTGTGTGAGGAGAGAGGGGGAATGGGACAGTGTGTGAGGAGAGAGGGGGAATGGGACAGTGAGTGAGGAGAGAGGAAGGTAATGGGACAGTGAGTGAGGAGAGAGTGAGGGAATGGGACAGTGAGTGAGGAGTGCTTGAGGGTACGGTACAGTGAGTGAGGAGAGAGAGGAATTGGAACAGGGAGAGAGGAGAGTGGGAGAATGGGACAGTGAGTGAGCAGAGAGGGGGAATGGGACAGTGAGTGAGGAGAGAGGGTGAATGGGAAAGTGAGTGATTGGAGAGGCAGAATGGGACAGTGAGTGAGGAGAGAGGTGGAATGGGACAGTGAGTGAGGAGAGAGGGGGAATGGCACAGTGAGTGAGGAGAGAGGGAATGGGACAGTGAGTGAGGAGAGATTGGGAATGGGATAATGAGTGAGGAGAGAGAGGGAATGGCACAGTGAGTGAGGAGAGATTGGGAATGGGATAGTGAGTGAGGAGAGAGAGGGAATGGCACAGTGAGTGAGGAGAGAGAGGGTTTGGGACAGCGAGTGAGGAAAAAAGGGTAATGGGACAGTGACTGAGGAGATCGGGGGAGTGGGATAGTGAGTGAGGAGAGATTGGGAATGGAACAGTGAGTGAGGAGAGAGGCGGAATGGGACAGTGACTGAGGAGAGATTGGGAATGGGATAGTGAGAGTGGAGAGAGGGTAAATGGGACAGTGAGTGAGGAGAGCGAGAAAGGGACAGTGAGTGAGGAGACAGGGGGAATGGGACAGTGAGTGAGGAGAGAGGGAGAATGGAACAGTGAATGAGTAGAGAGGAGGAATGGGACAGTGAGTGAGGAGAGAGAGGGAATGGGACAGTGAGTGAGGAGAAAGGTGCAATTGGACACTGAGTGAGGAGAGAGGGGGAATGTGACAGTGAGTGAGGAGAGAGGGAGGGATTGGAAAAGTGAGTGAGGAGAGAGTGAGAATGGGTCAGTGAGTAAGGAGAGAGGGGGAATGGGACAGTGAGTGAGGAGAGAGGGGGAATGGGACAGTGAGTGAGGAGAGAGGGGGAAAGGGACAGTGAGGGCGGAGAGAGGCGGAATGGGATAGTGAGTGAGGAGAGAGCGGGAATCGTACAGTGAGTGAGGATAGAGGGGGAATGGGATAGTGAGTGAGGAGAGAGGGGGAATGGGACAGTGAGTGAGGAGAGAGAGGGAATTGGACAATGTGTGAGGAGAGAGAGGGAATGGGACAGTGAGTGAGGAGAGAGGGGGAATGTGACAGTGAGTGAGGAGAGAGGGGGAAAGGGACAGTGAGGGCGGAGAGAGGCGGAATGGGATAGTGAGTGAGGAGAGAGCGGGAATCGTACAGTGAGTGAGGATAGAGGGGGAATGGGACAGGGAGAGAGGAGTGAGGGAGATTGGGACAGTGAGTGAGGAGAGACGGGGAATGTGACAGTGAGTGAGGAGAGAGGGAGCGAATGGTACAGTGAATGAGGAGACTGCGAGGGAATGGGACAGTAAGTGAGGAGAGAGTGAGAATGGGACCGTGTGTGAGGAGAGAGGGGGAATGGGACAGTGAGTGAGGAGAGAGGGAGGGAATGGGACAGTGAATGAGGAGACTGCGAGGGAATGGGACAGTGAGTGAGGAGAGAGGAAGGTAATGGGACAGTGAGTGAGGAGTGCTTGAGGGTACGGTACAGTGAGTGAGGAGAGAGAGGGAATGGGACAGTGAGTGAGGAGAGAGGGGGAATGTGACAGTGAGTGAGGAGAGAGGGAGCGAATGGGACAGTGAATGAGGAGACTGCGAGGGAATGGGACAGTGACTGAGGAGAGAGGGGGAATGGGACGGTGAGTGAGGAGAGAGGGGGAATGTGACAGTGAGTGAGGAGAGAGGGAGCGAATGGGACAGTGAATGAGGAGACTGCGAGGGAATGGGACCGTGTGTGAGGAGAGAGGGGGAATGGGACAGTATGTGAGGAGAGAGGGGGAATGGGACAGTGAGTGAGGAGAGAGGAAGGTAATGGGACAGTGTGTGAGAAGAGAGAGGGAATGGGACAGTGAGTGAGGAGAGATTGGGAATGGGATAGTGAGTGAGGAGAGAGAGGGAATGGCACAGTGAGTGAGGAGAGAGAGGGAATGGCACAGTGAGTGAGGAGAGATTGGGAATGGGATAGTGAGTGAGGAGAGAGAGGGAATGGCACAGTGAGTGAGGAGAGAGAGGGATTGGGACAGGGAGAGAGGAGAGAGGGAGAGTGGGACAGTGAGTGAGCAGAGAGGCAGAATGGGACAGTGTGTGAGAAGAGAGAGGGAATGGGACAGTGAGTGAGGAGAGATTGGGAATGGGATAGTGAGTGAGGAGAGAGAGGGAATGGCACAGTGAGTGAGGAGAGAGAGGGAATGGCACAGTGAGTGAGGAGAGATTGGGAATGGGATAGTGAGTGAGGAGAGAGAGGGAATGGCACAGTGAGTGAGGAGAGAGAGGGATTGGGACAGCGAGTGAGGAAAAAAGGGTAATGGGACAGTGACTGAGGAGATCGGGGGAGTGGGATAGTGAGTGAGGAGAGATTGGGAATGGAACAGTGAGTGAGGAGAGAGGCGGAATGGGACAGTGACTGAGGAGAGATTGGGAATGGGATAGTGAGAGTGGAGAGAGGGTAAATGGGACAGTGAGTGAGGAGAGCGAGAAAGGGACAGTGAGTGAGGAGAGAGGGGGAATGGGACAGTGAGTGAGGAGAGAGGGAGAATGGAACAGTGAGTGAGTAGAGAGGAGGAATGGGACAGTGAGTGAGGAGAGAGAGGGAATGGGACAGTGAGTGAGGAGAAAGGTGCAATTGGACACTGAGTGAGGAGAGAGGGGGAATGTGACAGTGAGTGAGGAGAGAGGGAGGGATTGGGAAAGTGAGTGAGGAGAGAGTGAGAATGGGTCAGTGAGTAAGGAGTGAGGGGGAATGGGACAGTGAGTGAGGAGAGAGGGGGAATGGGACAGTGAGTGAGGAGAGAGGGGGAATGGGACAGTGAGTGAGGAGAGAGGGGGAAAGGGACAGTGAGGGCGGAGAGAGGCGGAATGGGATAGTGAGTGAGGAGAGAGCGGGAATCGTACAGTGAGTGAGGATAGAGGGGGAATGGGATAGTGAGTGAGGAGAGAGGGGGAATGGGACAGTGAGTGAGGAGAGAGAGGGAATTGGACAATGTGTGAGGAGAGAGGGGGAATGGGACAGTGAGTGAGGAGAGAGAGGGAATGGGACAGTGAGTGAGGAGAGAGGGGGAATGTGACAGTGAGTGAGGAGAGAGGGGGAAAGGGACAGTGAGGGCGGAGAGAGGCGGAATGGGATAGTGAGTGAGGAGAGAGCGGGAATCGTACAGTGAGTGAGGATAGAGGGGGAATGGGACAGGGAGAGAGGAGAGAGGGAGATTGGGACAGTGAGTGAGGAGAGACGTGGAATGTGACAGTGAGTGAGGAGAGAGGGAGCGAATGGTACAGTGAATGAGGAGACTGTGAGGGAATGGGACAGTGAGTGAGGAGAGAGTGAGAATGGGACCGTGTGTGAGGAGAGAGGGGGAATAGGACAGTGAGTGAGGAGAGAGGGAGGGAATGGGACAGTGAATGAGGAGACTGCGAGGGAATGGGACAGTGAGTGAGGAGAGAGGAAGGTAATGGGACAGTGAGTGAGGAGTGCTTGAGAGTACGGTACAGTGAGTGAGGAGAGAGAGGGAATGGGACAGTGAGTGAGGAGAGAGGGGGAATGTGACAGTGAGTGAGGAGAGAGGGAGCGAATGGGACAGTGAATGAGGAGACTGCGAGGGAATGGGACAGTGACTGAGGAGAGAGGGGGAATGGGACGGTGAGTGAGGAGAGAGGGGGAATGTGACAGTGAGTGAGGAGAGAGGGAGCGAATGGGACAGTGAATGAGGAGACTGCGAGGGAATGGGACCGTGTGTGAGGAGAGAGGGGGAATGGGACAGTATGTGAGGAGAGAGGGGGAATGGGACAGTGAGTGAGGAGAGAGGAAGGTAATGGGACAGTGAGTGAGGAGTGCTTGAGGGTACGGTACAGTGAGTGAGGAGAGAGAGGAAATGGAACAGGGAGAGAGGAGAGAGGGAGAGTGGGACAGTGAGTGAGCAGAGAGGCAGAATGGGACAGTGTGTGAGAAGAGAGAGGGAATGGGACAGTGAGTGAGGAGAGATTGGGAATGGGATAGTGAGTGAGGAGAGAGAGGGAATGGCACAGTGAGTGAGGAGAGAGAGGGAATGGCACAGTGAGTGAGGAGAGAGAGGGAATGGGACAGTGATTGAGGAGATAGGGAAATGGTACAGTGAGTGAGGAAAAAAGGGTAATGGGACAGTAAGTGAAGAGATAGGGGGAGTGGGATAGTGAGTGAGGAGAGAGTGAGAATAGACAGTGAGTGAGGAGAGATTGGGAATGTGACAGTGAGTGAGGAGAGAGGGGGAATGGGACAGTGAGTGAGGAGAGAGGGGGAATGGGACAGTGAGTGAGGAGAGAGGGGGAATGGGATAGTGAGTGAGGAGAGAGGGGGAATGGGACAGTGAGTGAGGAGAGAGGGGGAATGTGACAGTGAGTGAGGAGAGAGGGAGGGAATGGGAAAGTGAGTGAGGAGAGAGTGAAAATGGTTCAGTGAGTTAGGAGAGAGGGGGAATGGGACAGTGTGTGAGGAGAGAGAGGGAATGGGATAGTGAGTGAGAAGATAGGGGGAATGGGACAGTGAGTGAGGAGAGAGGGGGAATGGGACAGTGAGTGAGGAGAGAGGGGGAATGGGACAGTGAGTGAGGAGAGAGAGGGAATGGGACAGTGAGTGAGGATAGAGGGGGAATGGGACAGTGAGTGAGGAGAGAGGGGGAATGGGAGAGTGAGTGAGGAGAGAGAGGGAATGGGACAGTGAGTGAGGATAGAGGGGGAATTGGACAGTTAGTGAGGAGAGAGGGGGAATGGGACAGTGAGTGAGGAGAGAGGGGGAATTGGAGAGTGAGTGAGGAGAGCGGGGGAATGGGACAGTGAGTGAGATAGAGGAGGAATTGGACAGTTAGTGAGGAGAGAGGGGGAATTGGAGAGTGAGTGAGGAGAGAGGGGGATTGGGACAGCGAGAGTAGAGAGAGGGGGAATGGGACAGTGAGTGAGGAGAGAGAGAGTATGTTACAGTGTGTGAGGAGAGATGGGGAATGGGACAGTAAGTGAGGAGAGAGGGGGAATGGGTCAGTGTTTGAGGAAAGACATAGAACTGGACGGTGTGTGAGGAGAGAGGGGGAATGGGACAGTGTGTGAGGAGTGAGCGGGAATTGGACAATGTGTGAGGAGAGATGGACGGAATGGGTCAGAGAATGAGGAGAGAGTGAGGGAATGGGACAGTGAGTGAGGATCGAGGGTGAATGGGACAGTGAGTGATTAGAGAGGCAGAATGGGACAGTGTGTGAGGAGAGAGAGGGAATGGCACAGTGAGTGAGGAGAAAGAGGGACTGGGACAGTGAGTGAGGAGAGAGAGAAAGGGACAGTGAGTGAGGAGAGAGGGGGAATGGGACAGTGAGTGAGGAGAGAGGGAGAATGGAACAGTGAGTGAGTAGAGAGGGGGAATGGGACAGTGAGTGAGGAGAGAGGGAATGGGACAGTGAGTGAGGAGAAAGGTGCAATTGGACGCTGAGTGAGGAGAGAGGGGAATGTGACAGTGAGTGAGGAGAGAGGGAGGGATTGGGAAAGTGAGTGAGGAGAGAGTGAGAATGGGTCAGTGAGTAAGGAGAGAGGGGGAATGGGACAGTGAGTGAGGAGAGAGGGGGAATGGGACAGTGAGTGAGGAGAGAGTGGGAATGGGACAGTGAGTGAGGAGAGAGGGGGAATGGGATAGTGAGTGAGGAGAGAGGGGGAAAGGGACAGTGAGGGCGGAGAGAGGCGGAATGGAATAGTGAGTGAGGAGAGAGCGGGAATCGTACAGTGAGTGAGGATAGAGGGGGAATGGGATAGTGAGTGAGGAGAGAGAGGGAATTGGACAATGTGTGAGGAGAGAGGGGGAATGGGACAGTGAGTGAGGAGAGAGAGGGAATGTGACAGTGAGTGAGGAGAGAGGGAGCGAATGTAACAGTGAATGAGGAGACTGCGAGGGAATGGGACAGTGAGTGAGGAGAGAGAGGGAATTGGACAATGTGTGAGGAGAGAGGGGGAAAGGGACAGTGAGGGCAGAGAGAGGGGGAATGGGACAGTGTGTGAGGAGAGAGGGGGAATGGGACAGTGAGTGAGGAGAGAGGGGGAATGGGACAATGAGTGAGGAGAGAGGGGGAATCGGACAGTGAGTGAGGAGAGAGGGGGAATGGGACAGTGAGTAAGAAGAGAGGAGGAATGGGTCAGTGAGTGAGGAGAGAGGCAAATGGACAGTGAGTGAGGAGAGAGGGGGAATGGGACAGTGAGTGAGGAGAGAGGGGGAATGGGACAGTGAGTGAGGAGAGAGGGGGAATGGTACTGTGTTTGAGGAGAGAGGGAAATGGGACAGTGTGTGAGGAGAGAGAGGGAATGGGACAGTGAGTGAGGAGAGAGGGAGAATGTGACAGTGAGTGAGGAGAGAGGGAGAGAATGGGATAGTGAGTGAGGAGAGAGTGAGAATGGGTCAGTGAGTTAAGAGAGAGGGGGAATGGGACAGTGTGTGAGGAGAGAGGGAGGGAATGGGACAGTGAGTGAGGAGAGAGGGGGAATGTGACAGTGAGTGAGGAGAGAGGGAGCGAATGGGACAGTGAATGAGGAGACTGCGAGGGAATGGGACAGTGAGTGAGGAGAGAGGGGGAATGGGACGGTGAGTGAGGAGAGAGAGGGAATGTGACAGTGAGTGAGGATAGAGGGGGAATGGGACAGTGAGTGAGAAGAGAGGGGGAATGTGACAGTGAGTGAGGAGAGTGGGAGCGAATGAGACAGTGAATGAGGAGACTGCGAGGGAATGGGACAGTGAGTGAGGAGAGAGTGAGAATGGGTCCGTGTGTGAGGAGAGAGGGGGAATGGGACAGTGTGTGAGGAGAGAGGGGGAATGGGACAGGGAGAGAGGAGAGAGGGAGAATGGGACAGTGAGTGAGCAGAGAGGGGGAATGGGACAGTGAGTGAGGAGAGAGGGTGAATGGGAAAGTGAGTGATTGGAGAGGCAGAATGGGACAGTGTGTGAGGAGAGAGAGGGAATGGCACAGTGAGTGAGGAGAGAGAGGGAATGGGACAGTGAGTGAGGAGAGAGAGGGAATGGGACAGTGAGTGAGGAGAGATTGGGAATGGGATAGTGAGTGAGGAGAGAGAGGGAATGGCACAGTGAGTGAGGAGAGAGAGGGAATGGGACAGTGATTGAGGAGATAGGGAAATGGTACAGTGAGTGAGGAAAAAAGGGTAATGGGACAGTGAGTGAAGAGATAGGGGGAGTGGGACAGTGAGTGAGGAGAGAGTGAGAATAGACAGTGAGTGAGGAGAGAGGGAGGGAATGGGAAAGTGAGTGAGGAGAGAGTGAAAATGGTTCAGTGAGTTAGGAGAGAGGGGGAATGGGACAGTGTGTGAGGAGAGAGAGGGAATGGGACAGTGAGTGAGAAGATAGGGGGAATGGGACAGTGAGTGAGGAGAGAGGGGGAATGGGACAGTGAGTGAGGAGAGAGGGGGAATGGGACAGTGAGTGAGGAGAGAGAGGGAATGGGACAGTGAGTGAGGAGAGAGTGGGAATGGGACAGGGAGTGAGGAGAGAGTGGGAATGGGATAGTGTGTGAGGAGACAGTGGGAACGGGACAGTGTGTGAGGAGAGAGCGGGAATCATACAGTGATTGAGGATAGAAGGGGAATGTGACAGTGAGTGAGGAGAGAGAGGGAATGGAACAGTGAGTGAGGAGAGAGGGGGAATGGGAGAGTGAGTGAGGAGAGAGAGGGAATGGGACAGTGAGTGAGGATAGAGGGGGAATTGGGCAGTTAGTGAGGAGAGGGGGAATTGGAGAGTGAGTGAGGAGAGAGGGGGAATGGGACAAAGAGAGTAGAGAGAGGGGGAATGGGAGAGTGAGTGAGGAGAGAGAGGGTATGTTACAGTGTGTGAGGAGAAAGCGGGAGTGGGACAGTGAGTGAGTAGAGAGTGTGAATGGGACAGTGTGTGAGGAGAGATGGGGAATGGGACAGTGAGTGTGGAGAGAGAGGGTATGTTACAGTGTGTGAGGAGAAAGCGGGAATGGGACAGTGAGTGAGTAGAGAGTGGGAATGGGACAGTGAGTGAGTAGAGAGTGTGAATGGGACAGTGAGTGTGGAGAGAGGGGGAATGGGACAGTGAGTGAGGAGTGAGCGGGAATTGGACAATGTGTGAGGAGAGATGGACGGAATGGGTCAGAGAATGAGGAGAGAGTGAGGGAATGGGACAGTGAGTGAGGAGAGAGGGTGAATGGGACAGTGAGTGATTAGAGAGGCAGAATGGCACAGTGTGTGAGGAGAGAGAGGGAATGGCACAGTGAGTGAGGAGAGAGGTAGGGATTGGGAAAGTGAGTGAGGAGAACGTTTGGGAATGGGACAGTGAGTGAGGAGAGAGGGGGAATGGGATAGTGAGTGAGGAGAGAGGGGGAAAGGGACAGTGAGTGAGGAGAGAGTGGGAATGGGACAGTGAGGGCGGAGAAAGGGGGAATGGGACAGAGAGTGAGAAGAGAGGGGGAATGGGACAGTGAGTGAGAAGAGAGGAGGAATGGGTCAGTGAGTGAGGAGAGAGAGAAAGGGACAGTGAGTGAGGAGAGAGGGGGAATGGTACAGTGATTGAGGAGAGAGCGAAATGGGACATTGTGTGAGGAGAGAGGGAGTGAATGGGACAGTGAGTGAGGAGAGAGAGGGAATGCGACAGTGAGTGAGGAGAGAGGGGGAATGGGACAGTGAGTGAGGAGAGAGGGGGAATGGGATAGTGACTGAGGGGAGAGGGGGAATGGGACAGTGAATGAGGAGAGAGGGGGAATGGGATAGTGTGTGAGGAGAGAAGAGGGAATTGGACCGTGAGTGAGGAGAGAGTGAGGGAATGGGAGTGAGGAGAGAGAGGGAATGGGACAGGGAGTGAGGAGAGAGTGGGAATGGGATAGTGTGTGAGGAGACAGTGGGAACGGGACAGCGTGTGAGGAGAGAGCGGGAATCGTACAGTGAGTGAGGATAGAGGGGGAATGGGACAGTTAGTGAGGAGAGAGGGGGAATGGGACAGTGAGTGAGGAGAGAGGGGGAATGTGACAGTGAGTGAGGAGAGAGGGAGCGAATGGGACAGTGAGTGAGGAGAGAGTGAGAATGGGACCATGTGTGAGGAGAGAGGGGGAATGGGACAGTGAGTGAGGAGAGAGGAGGCAATGGGACAGTGAGTGAGGAGTGCTTGAGGGTACGGAACAGTGAGTGAGGAGAGAGGGAGAATGGGTCAGTGAGTAAGGAGAGAGGGGGAATGGGACAGTGAGTGAGAAGAGAGGGGGAATTGGACAGTGAGTGAGAAGAGAGGGGGAATGAGAGATGTGAGTGAGGAGAGGGGGGAATGGGACAGTGAGTGAGGAGAGAGGGGGAATGGGACAGTGAGTGAGGAGAGAGGGGGAATGGGACAGTGAGTGAGGAGAGAGGGGGAATGGGACAGTGAGTGAGGAAAGAGGGGGAATGGGACAGTGAGTGAGGAGAGAGTGGGAATGGGACAGAGAATGAGGAGAGAGTGAGGGAATAGGACATTGAGTGAAGAGAGAGGGGGAATGGGACAGTGAGTGAGGAGAGAGTGGGAATGGCACAGTGAGTGAGGAGAGAGAGGGAATGGGACAGTGATTGAGGAGATGGGGAAATGGTACAGTGAGTGAGGAGAGAGGCGGAATGGGACAGTGAGTGAGGAGAGATTGGGAATGGGATGGTGAGAGTGGAGAGAGCGGGAATGGGACAGTGAGTGAGGAGAGAGGGGGAATGGGACAGTGATTGAGGAGAGAAGGGGAATGGGACAGTGAGTGAGGAGAGAGGGGGAATGGGACAGTGAGTGAGAAGAGAGAGAAAGGGACAGTGAGTGAGGAGAGAGGGGGAATGGGACAGTGAGTGAGGAGAGTGAAGGAATGGGACAGTGAATGAGGCGTGAGGGGGAATGGGACAGTGAGTGAGGAGAGAGGGGGAATGGGACAGTGAGTGAGGAGAGAGGGTGAATGTGAAAGTGAGTGATTAGAGAGGCAGAATGGGACAGTGTGTGAGGAGAGAGACGGAATGGCACAGTGAGTGAGGAAAAAAGGGTAATGGTACAGTGAAGGAGGAGATTGGGGGAGTGGGATAGTGAGTGAGGAGAGATTGGGAATGGGACAGTGAGTGAGGAGAGAGGCGGAATGGGACAGTGAGTGAGGAGAGATTGGGAATGGGATAGTGAGAGTGGAGAGAGGCGGAATGGGACATTGAGTGAGGAGAGAGAGAAAGGGACAGTGAGTGAGGAGAGAGGGAGGGATTATGAAAGTGAGTGAGGAGAGAGTGAGAATGGGATAGTGAGTGAGGAGAGAGGGGGAAAAGGGACAGTGAGGGCGGTGAGAGGGGGAATGGGACAGTGTGTGAGTGGAGAGAGGGAATGGGGCAGTGAGTGAGGAGAAAGTGGGAATGGGATAGTGAGTGAGCAGAGTGGGGGAATGGAAGATGTGAGTGAGGAGAGAGGGGGAATGGGACAGTGAGTGAGGAGAGAGAGGGATTTGGACAATGTGTGAGGAGAGAGGGGGAATGGGACAGTGAGTGAGGAGAGAGAGGGAATGGGACAGTGAGTGAGGAGAGAGGGAGCGAATGGGACAGTGAATGAGGAGACTGCGAGGGAATGGGACAGTGAGTGAGGAGAGAGGGGGAATGGGACGGTGAGTGAGGAGAGAGGGAGCGAATGTCACAGTGAATGAGGAGACTGCGAGGGAATGGGACAGTGAGTGAGGAGAGAGTGAGAATGGGTCCGTGTGTGAGGAGAGAGGGGGAATGGGACAGTGTGTGAGGAGAGAGGGGGAATGGGACAGTGAGTGAGGAGAGAGGAAGGTAATGGGACAATGAGTGAGGAGAGAGTGAGGGAATGGGACAGTGAGTGAGGAGTGCTTGAGGGTACGGTACAGTGAGTGAGGAGAGAGAGGAAATGGAACAGGGAGAGAGGAGAGAGGGAGAATGGGACAGTGAGTGATCAGAGAGGGGGAATGGGACAGTGAGTGAGGAGAGAGGGTGAATGGGAAAGTGAGTGATTGGAGAGGCAGAATGGGACAGTGAGTGAGGAGAGAGGTGGAATGGGACAGTGAGTGAGGAGAGAGGGGGAATGGCACAGTGAGTGAGGAGAGAGAGGGAATGGGACAGTGAGTGAGGAGAGATTGGGAATGGGATAATGAGTGAGGAGAGAGAGGGAATGGCACAGTGAGTGAGGAGAGATTGGGAATGGGATAGTGAGTGAGGACAGAGAGGGAATGGGACAGTGAGTGAGGAGAGAGGTGGAATGAGACAGTGAGTGAGGAGAGAGGGGGACTAGGACAGTGAGTGAAGAGAGAGGGAATGGGACAGTGAGTGAGGAGAGAGTGGGAATGTGATAGTGTGTGAGGAGACAGTGGGAACGGGACAGTGTGTGAGGAGAGAACGGGAATCGTACAGTGATTGAGGATAGAGGGGGAATGGGACAGTTAGTGAGGAGAGAGAGGGAATGGGACAGTGAGTGAGGAGAGAGGGGGAATGGGTCAGTGTTTGAGGAGAGACATGGAACTGGACGGTGTCTGAGGAGAGAGGGGGAATGGGACAGTGAGTGTGGAGAGAGGGGGAATGGGACAGTGAGTGAGGAGTGAGCGGGAATGGGACAATGTGTGAGGAGAGATGGACGGAATGGGTCAGAGAATGAGGAGAGAGTGAGGGAATGGGACAGTGAGTGAGGAGAGAGGGTGAATGGGACAGTGAGTGATTAGAGAGGCAGAATGGGACAGTGTGTGAGGAAAGAGAGGGAATGGCACAGTGAGTGAGGAGAGAGAGGGACTGGGAAAGCGAGTGAGGAAAAAAGGGTAATGGGACAGTGACTGAGGAGATCGGGGGAGTGGGATAGTGAGTGAGGAGAGATTGGGAATGGAACAGTGAGTGAGGAGAGAGGCGGAATGGGACAGTGACTGAGGAGAGATTGGGAATGGGATAGTGAGAGTGGAGAGAGGGTAAATGGGACAGTGAGTGAGGAGAGCGAGAAAGGGACAGTGAGTGAGGAGACAGGGGGAATGGGACAGTGAGTGAGGAGAGAGGGAGAATGGAACAGTGAGTGAGTAGAGAGGAGGAATGGGACAGTGAGTGAGGAGAGAGAGGGAATGGGACAGTGAGTGAGGAGAAAGGTGCAATTGGACACTGAGTGAGGAGAGAGGGGGAATGTGACAGTGAGTGAGGAGAGAGGGAGGGATTGGGAAAGTGAGTGAGGAGAGAGTGAGAATGGGTCAGTGAGTAAGGAGAGAGGGGGAATGGGACAGTGAGTGAGGAGAGAGGGGGAATGGGACAGTGAGTGAGGAGAGAGGGGGAAAGGGACAGTGAGGGTGGAGAGAGGCGGAATGGGATAGTGAGTGAGGAGAGCGGGAATCGTACAATGAGTGAGGATAGAGGGGGAATGGGATAGTGAGTGAGGAGAGAGGGGGAATGGGACAGTGAGTGAGGAGAGAGAGGGAATTGGACAATGTGTGAGGAGAGAGGGGGAATGGGACAGTGAGTGAGGAGAGAGAGGGAATGGGACAGTGAGTGAGGAGAGATTGGGAATGGGATGGTGAGAGTGGAGAGAGCGGGAATGGGACAGTGAGTGAGGAGAGAGGGGGAATGGGACAGTGATTGAGGAGAGAAGGGGAATGGGACAGTGAGTGAGGAGAGAGGGTGAATGGGACAGTGAGTGAGAAGAGAGAGAAAGGGACAGTGAGTGAGGAGAGAGGGGGAATGGGACAGTGAGTGAGGAGAGTGAGGGAATGGGACAGTGAATGAGGCGTGAGGGGGAATGGGACAGTGAGTGAGGAGAGAGGGGGAATGGGACAGTGAGTGAGGAGAGAGGGTGAATGTGAAAGTGAGTGATTAGAGAGGCAGAATGGGACAGTGTGTGAGGAGAGAGACGGAATGGCACAGTGAGTGAGGAAAAAAGGGTAATGGTACAGTGAAGGAGGAGATTGGGGGAGTGGGATAGTGAGTGAGGAGAGATTGGGAATGGGACAGTGAGTGAGGAGAGAGGCGGAATGGGACAGTGAGTGAGGAGAGATTGGGAATGGGGTAGTGAGAGTGGAGAGAGGGGGAATGGGACATTGAGTGAGGAGAGAGAGAAAGGGACAGTGAGTGAGGAGAGAGGGAGGGATTATGAAAGTGAGTGAGGAGAGAGTGAGAATGGGATAGTGAGTGAGGAGAGAGGGGGAAAGGGACAGTGAGGGCGGTGAGAGGGGGAATGGGACAGTGTGTGAGTGGAGAGAGGGAATGGGACAGTGAGTGAGGAGAAAGTGGGAATGGGATAGTGAGTGAGCAGAGTGGGGGAATGGAAGATGTGAGTGAGGAGAGAGGGGGAATGGGACAGTGAGTGAGGAGAGAGAGGGATTTGGACAATGTGTGAGGAGAGAGGGGGAATGGGACAGTGAGTGAGGAGAGAGAGGGAATGGGACAGTGAGTGAGGAGAGAGGGGGAATGTGACAGTGAGTGAGGAGAGAGGGAGTGAATGGGACAGTGAATGAGGAGAGAGGGGGAATGGGACAGTGTGTGAGGAGAGAGGGGGAATGGGACAGTGTGTGAGGAGAGAGGGGGAATGGGACAGTGAGTGAGGAGAGAGGAAGGTAATGGGACAGTGAGTGAGGAGAGAGTGAGGGAATGGGACAGTGAGTGAGGAGTGCTTGAGGGTACGGTACAGTGAGTGAGGAGAGAGAGGAAATGGAACAGGGAGAGAGGAGAGAGGGAGAATGGGACAGTGAGTGAGCAGAGAGGGGGAATGGGACAGTGAGTGAGGAGAGAGGGTGAATGGGAAAGTGAGTGATTGGAGAGGCAGAATGGGACAGTGAGTGAGGAGAGAGGTGGAATGGGACAGTGAGTGAGGAGAGAGGGGGAATGGCACAGTGAGTGAGGAGAGAGGGAATGGGACAGTGAGTGAGGAGAGATTGGGAATGGGATAATGAGTGAGGAGAGAGAGGGAATGGCACAGTGAGTGAGGAGAGATTGGGAATGGGATAGTGAGTGAGGAGAGAGAGGGAATGGCACAGTGAGTGAGGAGAGAGAGGGTTTGGGACAGCGAGTGAGGAAAAAAGGGTAATGGGACAGTGACTGAGGAGATCGGGGGAGTGGGATAGTGAGTGAGGAGAGATTGGGAATGGAACAGTGAGTGAGGAGAGAGGCGGAATGGGACAGTGACTGAGGAGAGATTGGGAATGGGATAGTGAGAGTGGAGAGAGGGTAAATGGGACAGTGAGTGAGGAGAGCGAGAAAGGGACAGTGAGTGAGGAGAGAGGGGGAATGGGACAGTGAGTGAGGAGAGAGGGAGAATGGAACAGTGAGTGAGTAGAGAGGAGGAATGGGACAGTGAGTGAGGAGAGAGAGGGAATGGGACAGTGAGTGAGGAGAAAGGTGCAATTGGACACTGAGTGAGGAGAGAGGGGGAATGTGACAGTGAGTGAGGAGAGAGGGAGGGATTGGAAAAGTGAGTGAGGAGAGAGTGAGAATGGGTCAGTGAGTAAGGAGAGAGGGGGAATGGGACAGTGAGTGAGGAGAGAGGGGGAATGGGACAGTGAGTTAGGAGAGAGGGGGAAAGGGACAGTGAGGGCGGAGAGAGGCGGAATGGGATAGTGAGTGAGGAGAGAGCGGGAATCGTACAGTGAGTGAGGATAGAGGGGGAATGGGATAGTGAGTGAGGAGAGAGGGGGAATGGGACAGTGAGTGAGGAGAGAGAGGGAATTGGACAATGTGTGAGGAGAGAGAGGGAATGGGACAGTGAGTGAGGAGAGAGGGGGAATGTGACAGTGAGTGAGGAGAGAGGGGGAAAGGGACAGTGAGGGCGGAGAGAGGCGGAATGGGATAGTGAGTGAGGAGAGAGCGGGAATCGTACAGTGAGTGAGGATAGAGGGGGAATGGGACAGGGAGAGAGGAGTGAGGGAGATTGGGACAGTGAGTGAGGAGAGACGGGGAATGTGACAGTGAGTGAGGAGAGAGGGAGCGAATGGTACAGTGAATGAGGAGACTGCGAGGGAATGGGACAGTAAGTGAGGAGAGAGTGAGAATGGGACCGTGTGTGAGGAGAGAGGGGGAATGGGACAGTGAGTGAGGAGAGAGGGAGGGAATGGGACAGTGAATGAGGAGACTGCGAGGGAATGGGACAGTGAGTGAGGAGAGAGGAAGGTAATGGGACAGTGAGTGAGGAGTGCTTGAGGGTACGGTACAGTGAGTGAGGAGAGAGAGGGAATGGGACAGTGAGTGAGGAGAGAGGGGGAATGTGACAGTGAGTGAGGAGAGAGGGAGCGAATGGGACAGTGAATGAGGAGACTGCGAGGGAATGGGACAGTGACTGAGGAGAGAGGGGGAATGGGACGGTGAGTGAGGAGAGAGAGGGAATGGGACAGTGAGTGAGGAGAGAGGGGGAATGGGTCAGTGTTTGAGGAGAGACATGGAACTGGACGGTGTCTGAGGAGAGAGGGGGAATGGGACAGTGAGTGTGGTGAGAGGGGGAATGGGACAGTGAGTGAGGAGTGAGCGGGAATGGGACAATGTGTGAGGAGAGATGGACGGAATGGGTCAGAGAATGAGGAGAGAGTGAGGGAATGGGACAGTGAGTGAGGAGAGAGAGGGAATGGGACAGTGAGTGATTAGAGAGGCAGAATGGGACAGTGTGTGAGGAAAGAGAGGGAATGGCACAGTGAGTGAGGAGAGAGAGGGACTGGGAAAGCGAGTGAGGAAAAAAGGGTAATGGGACAGTGACTGAGGAGATCGGGGGAGTGGGATAGTGAGTGAGGAGAGATTGGGAATGGAACAGTGAGTGAGGAGAGAGGCGGAATGGGACAGTGACTGAGGAGAGATTGGGAATGGGATAGTGAGAGTGGAGAGAGGGTAAATGGGACAGTGAGTGAGGAGAGCGAGAAAGGGACAGTGAGTGAGGAGACAGGGGGAATGGGACAGTGAGTGAGGAGAGAGGGAGAATGGAACAGTGAGTGAGTAGAGAGGAGGAATGGGACAGTGAGTGAGGAGAGAGAGGGAATGGGACAGTGAGTGAGGAGAAAGGTGCAATTGGACACTGAGTGAGGAGAGAGGGGGAATGTGACAGTGAGTGAGGAGAGAGGGAGGGATTGGGAAAGTGAGTGAGGAGAGAGTGAGAATGGGTCAGTGAGTAAGGAGAGAGGGGGAATGGGACAGTGAGTGAGGAGAGAGGGGGAATGGGACAGTGAGTGAGGAGAGAGGGGGAAAGGGACAGTGAGGGTGGAGAGAGGCGGAATGGGATAGTGAGTGAGGAGAGCGGGAATCGTACAATGAGTGAGGATAGAGGGGGAATGGGATAGTGAGTGAGGAGAGAGGGGGAATGGGACAGTGAGTGAGGAGAGAGAGGGAATTGGACAATGTGTGAGGAGAGAGGGGGAATGGGACAGTGAGTGAGGAGAGAGAGGGAATGGGACAGTGAGTGAGGAGAGATTGGGAATGGGATGGTGAGAGTGGAGAGAGCGGGAATGGGACAGTGAGTGAGGAGAGAGGGGGAATGGGACAGTGATTGAGGAGAGAAGGGGAATGGGACAGTGAGTGAGGAGAGAGGGTGAATGGGACAGTGAGTGAGAAGAGAGAGAAAGGGACAGTGAGTGAGGAGAGAGGGGGAATGGGACAGTGAGTGAGGAGAGTGAGGGAATGGGACAGTGAATGAGGCGTGAGGGGGAATGGGACAGTGAGTGAGGAGAGAGGGGGAATGGGACAGTGAGTGAGGAGAGAGGGTGAATGTGAAAGTGAGTGATTAGAGAGGCAGAATGGGACAGTGTGTGAGGAGAGAGACGGAATGGCACAGTGAGTGAGGAAAAAAGGGTAATGGTACAGTGAAGGAGGAGATTGGGGGAGTGGGATAGTGAGTGAGGAGAGATTGGGAATGGGACAGTGAGTGAGGAGAGAGGCGGAATGGGACAGTGAGTGAGGAGAGATTGGGAATGGGGTAGTGAGAGTGGAGAGAGGGGGAATGGGACATTGAGTGAGGAGAGAGAGAAAGGGACAGTGAGTGAGGAGAGAGGGAGGGATTATGAAAGTGAGTGAGGAGAGAGTGAGAATGGGATAGTGAGTGAGGAGAGAGGGGGAAAGGGACAGTGAGGGCGGTGAGAGGGGGAATGGGACAGTGTGTGAGTGGAGAGAGGGAATGGGACAGTGAGTGAGGAGAAAGTGGGAATGGGATAGTGAGTGAGCAGAGTGGGGGAATGGAAGATGTGAGTGAGGAGAGAGGGGGAATGGGACAGTGAGTGAGGAGAGAGAGGGATTTGGACAATGTGTGAGGAGAGAGGGGGAATGGGACAGTGAGTGAGGAGAGAGAGGGAATGGGACAGTGAGTGAGGAGAGAGGGGGAATGTGACAGTGAGTGAGGAGAGAGGGAGTGAATGGGACAGTGAATGAGGAGAGAGGGGGAATGGGACAGTGTGTGAGGAGAGAGTGGGAATGGGACAGTGTGTGAGGAGAGAGGGGGAATGGGACAGTGAGTGAGGAGAGAGGAAGGTAATGGGACAGTGAGTGAGGAGAGAGTGAGAGAATGGGACAGTGAGTGAGGAGTGCTTGAGGGTACGGTACAGTGAGTGAGGAGAGAGAGGAAATGGAACAGGGAGAGAGGAGAGAGGGAGAATGGGACAGTGAGTGAGCAGAGAGGGGGAATGGGACAGTGAGTGAGGAGAGAGGGTGAATGGGAAAGTGAGTGATTGGAGAGGCAGAATGGGACAGTGAGTGAGGAGAGAGGTGGAATGGGACAGTGAGTGAGGAGAGAGGGGGAATGGCACAGTGAGTGAGGAGAGAGAGGGAATGGGACAGTGAGTGAGGAGAGATTGGGAATGGGATAATGAATGAGGAGAGAGAGGGAATGGCACAGTGAGTGAGGAGAGATTGGGAATGGGATAGTGAGTGAGGAGAGAGAGGGAATGGCACAGTGAGTGAGGAGAGAGAGGGTTTGGGACAGCGAGTGAGGAAAAAAGGGTAATGGGACAGTGACTGAGGAGATCGGGGGAGTGGGATAGTGAGTGAGGAGAGATTGGGAATGGAACAGTGAGTGAGGAGAGAGGCGGAATGGGACAGTGACTGAGGAGAGATTGGGAATGGGATAGTGAGAGTGGAGAGAGGGTAAATGGGACAGTGAGTGAGGAGAGCGAGAAAGGGACAGTGAGTGAGGAGAGAGGGGGAATGGGACAGTGAGTGAGGAGAGAGGGAGAATGGAACAGTGAGTGAGTAGAGAGGAGGAATGGGACAGTGAGTGAGGAGAGAGAGGGAATGGGACAGTGAGTGAGGAGAAAGGTGCAATTGGACACTGAGTGAGGAGAGAGGGGGAATGTGACAGTGAGTGAGGAGAGAGGGAGGGATTGGAAAAGTGAGTGAGGAGAGAGTGAGAATGGGTCAGTGAGTAAGGAGAGAGGGGGAATGGGACAGTGAGTGAGGAGAGAGGGGGAATGGGACAGTGAGTGAGGAGAGAGGGGGAAAGGGACAGTGAGGGCGGAGAGAGGCGGAATGGGATAGTGAGTGAGGAGAGAGCGGGAATCGTACAGTGAGTGAGGATAGAGGGGGAATGGGATAGTGAGTGAGGAGAGAGGGGGAATGGGACAGTGAGTGAGGAGAGAGAGGGAATTGGACAATGTGTGAGGAGAGAGGGGGAATGGGACAGTGAGTGAGGAGAGAGAGGGAATGGGACAGTGAGTGAGGAGAGAGGGGGAATGTGACAGTGAGTGAGGAGAGAGGGGGAAAGGGACAGTGAGGGCGGAGAGAGGCGGAATGGGATAGTGAGTGAGGAGAGAGCGGGAATCGTACAGTGAGTGAGGATAGAGGGGGAATGGGACAGGGAGAGAGGAGTGAGGGAGATTGGGACAGTGAGTGAGGAGAGACGGGGAATGTGACAGTGAGTGAGGAGAGAGGGAGCGAATGGTACAGTGAATGAGGAGACTGCGAGGGAATGGGACAGTGAGTGAGGAGAGAGTGAGAATGGGACCGTGTGTGAGGAGAGAGGGGGAATGGGACAGTGAGTGAGGAGAGAGGGAGGGAATGGGACAGTGAATGAGGAGACTGCGAGGGAATGGGACAGTGAGTGAGGAGAGAGGAAGGTAATGGGACAGTGAGTGAGGAGTGCTTGAGGGTACGGTACAGTGAGTGAGGAGAGAGAGGGAATGGGACAGTGAGTGAGGAGAGAGGGGGAATGTGACAGTGAGTGAGGAGAGAGGGAGCGAATGGGACAGTGAATGAGGAGACTGCGAGGGAATGGGACAGTGACTGAGGAGAGAGGGGGAATGGGACGGTGAGTGAGGAGAGAGGGGGAATGTGACAGTGAGTGAGGAGAGAGGGAGCGAATGGGACAGTGAATGAGGAGACTGCGAGGGAATGGGACCGTGTGTGAGGAGAGAGGGGGAATGGGACAGTATGTGAGGAGAGAGGGGGAATGGGACAGTGAGTGAGGAGAGAGGAAGGTAATGGGACAGTGAGTGAGGAGTGCTTGAGGGTACGGTACAGTGAGTGAGGAGAGAGAGGAAATGGAACAGGGAGAGAGGAGAGAGGGAGAGTGGGACAGTGAGTGAGCAGAGAGGCAGAATGGGACAGTGTGTGAGAAGAGAGAGGGAATGGGACAGTGAGTGAGGAGAGATTGGGAATGGGATAGTGAGTGAGGAGAGAGAGGGAATGGCACAGTGAGTGAGGAGAGAGAGGGAATGGCACAGTGAGTGAGGAGAGATTGGGAATGGGATAGTGAGTGAGGAGAGAGAGGGAATGGCACAGTGAGTGAGGAGAGAGAGGGATTGGGACAGCAAGTGAGGAAAAAAGGGTAATGGGACAGTGACTGAGGAGATCGGGGGAGTGGGATAGTGAGTGAGGAGAGATTGGGAATGGAACAGTGAGTGAGGAGAGTGGCGGAATGGGACAGTGACTGAGGAGAGAATGGGAATGGGATAGTGAGAGTGGAGAGAGGGTAAATGGGACAGTGAGTGAGGAGAGCGAGAAAGGGACAGTGAGTGAGGAGAGAGGGGGAATGTGACAGTGAGTGAGGAGAGAGGGAGAATGGAACAGTGAGTGAGTAGAGAGGAGGAATGGGACAGTGAGTGAGGAGAGAGAGGGAATGGGACAGTGAGTGAGGAGAAAGGTGCAATTGGACACTGAGTGAGGAGAGAGGGGGAATGTGACAGTGAGTGAGGAGAGAGGGAGGGATTGGGAAAGTGAGTGAGGAGAGAGTGAGAATGGGTCAGTGAGTAAGGAGAGAGGGGGAATGGGACAGTGAGTGAGGAGAGAGGGGGAATGGGACAGTGAGTGAGGAGAGAGGGGGAAAGGGACAGTGAGGGCGGAGAGAGGCGGAATGGGATAGTGAGTGAGGAGAGAGCGGGAATCGTACAGTGAGTGAGGATAGAGGGGGAATGGGATAGTGAGTGAGGAGAGAGGGGGAATGGGACAGTGAGTGAGGAGAGAGAGGGAATTGGACAATGTGTGAGGAGAGAGGGGGAATGGGACAGTGAGTGAGGAGAGAGAGGGAATGGGACAGTGAGTGAGGAGAGAGGGGGAATGTGACAGTGAGTGAGGAGAGAGGGGGAAAGGGACAGTGAGGGCGGAGAGAGGCGGAATGGGATAGTGAGTGAGGAGAGAGCGGGAATCGTACAGTGAGTGAGGATAGAGGGGGAATGGGACAGGGAGAGAGGAGAGAGGGAGATTGGGACAGTGAGTGAGGAGAGACGGGGAATGTGACAGTGAGTGAGGAGAGAGGGAGCGAATGGTACAGTGAATGAGGAGACTGTGAGGGAATGGGACAGTGAGTGAGGAGAGAGTGAGAATGGGACCGTGTGTGAGGAGAGAGGGGGAATGGGACAGTGAGTGAGGAGAGAGGGAGGGAATGGGACAGTGAATGAGGAGACTGCGAGGGAATGGGACAGTGAGTGAGGAGAGAGGAAGGTAATGGGACAGTGAGTGAGGAGTGCTTGAGGGTATGGTACAGTGAGTGAGGAGAGAGAGGGAATGGGACAGTGAGTGAGGAGAGAGGGGGAATGTGACAGTGAGTGAGGAGAGAGGGAGCGAATGGGACAGTGAATGAGGAGACTGCGAGGGAATGGGACAGTGACTGAGGAGAGAGGGGGAATGGGACGGTGAGTGAGGAGAGAGGGGGAATGTGACAGTGAGTGAGGAGAGAGGGAGCGAATGGGACAGTGAATGAGGAGACTGCGAGGGAATGGGACCGTGTGTGAGGAGAGAGGGGGAATGGGACAGTATGTGAGGAGAGAGGGGGAATGGGACAGTGAGTGAGGAGAGAGGAAGGTAATGGGACAGTGAGTGAGGAGTGCTTGAGGGTACGGTACAGTGAGTGAGGAGAGAGAGGAAATGGAACAGGGAGAGAGGAGAGAGGGAGAGTGGGACAGTGAGTGAGCAGAGAGGCAGAATGGGACAGTGTGTGAGAAGAGAGAGGGAATGGGACAGTGAGTGAGGAGAGATTGGGAATGGGATAGTGAGTGAGGAGAGAGAGGGAATGGCACAGTGAGTGAGGAGAGAGAGGGAATGGCACAGTGAGTGAGGAGAGAGAGGGAATGGGACAGTGATTGAGGAGATAGGGAAATGGTACAGTGAGTGAGGAAAAAAGGGTAATGGGACAGTAAGTGAAGAGATAGGGGGAGTGGGATAGTGAGTGAGGAGAGAGTGAGAATAGACAGTGAGTGAGGAGAGATTGGGAATGTGACAGTGAGTGAGGAGAGAGGGGGAATGGGACAGTGAGTGAGGAGAGAGGGGGAATGGGACAGTGAGTGAGGAGAGAGGGGGAATGGGATAGTGAGTGAGGAGAGAGGGGGAATGGGACAGTGAGTGAGGAGAGAGGGGGAATGTGACAGTGAGTGAGGAGAGAGGGAGGGAATGGGAAAGTGAGTGAGGAGAGAGTGAAAATGGTTCAGTGAGTTAGGAGAGAGGGGGAATGGGACAGTGTGTGAGGAGAGAGAGGGAATGGGATAGTGAGTGAGAAGATAGGGGGAATGGGACAGTGAGTGAGGAGAGAGGGGGAATGGGACAGTGAGTGAGGAGAGAGGGGGAATGGGACAGTGAGTGAGGAGAGAGAGGGAATGGGACAGTGAGTGAGGAGAGAGTGGGAATGGGATAGTGAGTGAGGAGACAGTGGGAACGGGACAGTGAGTGAGGAGAGAGAGGAAATCTTACAGTGATTGAGGATAGAAGGGGAATGTGACAGTGAGTGAGGAGAGAGAGGGAATGGGACAGTGAGTGAGGATAGAGGGGGAATGGGACAGTGAGTGAGGAGAGAGGGGGAATGGGAGAGTGAGTGAGGAGAGAGAGGGAATGGGACAGTGAGTGAGGATAGAGGGGGAATTGGACAGTTAGTGAGGAGAGAGGGGGAATGGGACAGTGAGTGAGGAGAGAGGGGGAATTGGAGAGGGAGTGAGGAGAGCGGGGGAATGGGACAGTGAGTGAGGATAGAGGAGGAATTGGACAGTTAGTGAGGAGAGAGGGGGAATTGGAGAGTGAGTGAGGAGAGAGGGGGATTGGGACAGCGAGAGTAGAGAGAGGGGGAATGGGACAGTGAGTGAGGAGAGAGAGAGTATGTTACAGTGTGTGAGGAGAGATGGGGAATGGGACAGTAAGTGAGGAGAGAGGGGGAATGGGTCAGTGTTTGAGGAAAGACATAGAACTGGACGGTGTGTGAGGAGAGAGGGGGAATGGGACAGTGTGTGAGGAGTGAGCGGGAATTGGACAATGTGTGAGGAGAGATGGACGGAATGGGTCAGAGAATGAGGAGAGAGTGAGGGAATGGGACAGTGAGTGAGGATCGAGGGTGAATGGGACAGTGAGTGATTAGAGAGGCAGAATGGGACAGTGTGTGAGGAGAGAGAGGGAATGGCACAGTGAGTGAGGAGAAAGAGGGACTGGGACAGTGAGTGAGGAGAGAGAGAAAGGGACAGTGAGTGAGGAGAGAGGGGGAATGGGACAGTGAGTGAGGAGAGAGGGAGAATGGAACAGTGAGTGAGTAGAGAGGGGGAATGGGACAGTGAGTGAGGAGAGAGGGAATGGGACAGTGAGTGAGGAGAAAGGTGCAATTGGACGCTGAGTGAGGAGAGAGGGGAATGTGACAGTGAGTGAGGAGAGAGGGAGGGATTGGGAAAGTGAGTGAGGAGAGAGTGAGAATGGGTCAGTGAGTAAGGAGAGAGGGGGAATGGGACAGTGAGTGAGGAGAGAGGGGGAATGGGACAGTGAGTGAGGAGAGAGTGGGAATGGGACAGTGAGTGAGGAGAGAGGGGGAATGGGATAGTGAGTGAGGAGAGAGGGGGAAAGGGACAGTGAGGGCGGAGAGAGGCGGAATGGAATAGTGAGTGAGGAGAGAGCGGGAATCGTACAGTGAGTGAGGATAGAGGGGGAATGGGATAGTGAGTGAGGAGAGAGAGGGAATTGGACAATGTGTGAGGAGAGAGGGGGAATGGGACAGTGAGTGAGGAGAGAGAGGGAATGTGACAGTGAGTGAGGAGAGAGGGAGCGAATGTAACAGTGAATGAGGAGACTGCGAGGGAATGGGACAGTGAGTGAGGAGAGAGAGGGAATTGGACAATGTGTGAGGAGAGAGGGGGAAAGGGACAGTGAGGGCGGAGAGAGGGGGAATGGGACAGTGTGTGAGGAGAGAGGGGGAATGGGACAGTGAGTGAGGAGAGAGGGGGAATGGGACAATGAGTGAGGTGAGAGGGGGAATCGGACAGTGAGTGAGGAGAGAGGGGGAATGGGACAGTGAGTAAGAAGAGAGGAGGAATGGGTCAGTGAGTGAGGAGAGAGACAAATGGACAGTGAGTGAGGAGAGAGGGGGAATGGGACAGTGAGTGAGGAGAGAGGGGGAATGGGACAGTGAGTGAGGAGAGAGGGGGAATGGTACTGTGATTGAGGAGAGAGGGAAATGGGACAGTGTGTGAGGAGAGAGAGGGAATGGGACAGTGAGTGAGGAGAGAGGGAGAATGTGACAGTGAGTGAGGAGAGAGGGAGAGAATGGGATAGTGAGTGAGGAGAGAGTGAGAATGGGTCAGTGAGTTAAGAGAGAGGGGGAATGGGACAGTGTGTGAGGAGAGAGGGAGGGAATGGGACAGTGAGTGAGGAGAGAGGGGGAATGTGACAGTGAGTGAGGAGAGAGGGAGCGAATGGGACAGTGAATGAGGAGACTGCGAGGGAATGGGACAGTGAGTGAGGAGAGAGGGGGAATGGGACGGTGAGTGAGGAGAGAGAGGGAATGTGACAGTGAGTGAGGATAGAGGGGGAATGGGACAGTGAGTGAGGAGAGAGGAAGGTAATGGGACAGTGAGTGAGGAGTGCTTGAGGGTACGGTACAGTGAGTGAGGAGAGAGAGGAAATGGAACAGGGAGAGAGGAGAGAGGGAGAATGGGACAGTGAGTGAGCAGAGAGGGGGAATGGGACAGTGAGTGAGGAGAGAGGGTGAATGGGAAAGTGAGTGATTGGAGAGGCAGAATGGGACAGTGTGTGAGGAGAGAGAGGGAATGGCACAGTGAGTGAGGAGAGAGAGGGAATGGGACAGTGAGTGAGGAGAGAGAGGGAATGGGACAGTGAGTGAGGAGAGATTGGGAATGGGATAGTGAGTGAGGAGAGAGAGGGAATGGCACAGTGAGTGAGGAGAGAGAGGGAATGGGACAGTGATTGAGGAGATAGGGAAATGGTACAGTGAGTGAGGAAAAAAGGGTAATGGGACAGTGAGTGAAGAGATAGGGGGAGTGGGACAGTGAGTGAGGAGAGAGTGAGAATAGACAGTGAGTGAGGAGAGAGGGAGGGAATGGGAAAGTGAGTGAGGAGAGAGTGAAAATGGTTCAGTGAGTTAGGAGAGAGGGGGAATGGGACAGTGTGTGAGGAGAGAGAGGGAATGGGACAGTGAGTGAGAAGATAGGGGGAATGGGACAGTGAGTGAGGAGAGAGGGGGAATGGGACAGTGAGTGAGGAGAGAGGGGGAATGGGACAGTGAGTGAGGAGAGAGAGGGAATGGGACAGTGAGTGAGGAGAGAGTGGGAATGGGACAGGGAGTGAGGAGAGAGTGGGAATGGGATAGTGTGTGAGGAGACAGTGGGAACGGGACAGTGTGTGAGGAGAGAGCGGGAATCATACAGTGATTGAGGATAGAAGGGGAATGTGACAGTGAGTGAGGAGAGAGAGGGAATGGGACAGTGAGTGAGGAGAGAGGGGGAATGGGAGAGTGAGTGAGGAGAGAGAGGGAATGGGACATTGAGTGAGGATAGAGGGGGAATTGGGCAGTTAGTGAGGAGAGGGGGAATTGGAGAGTGAGTGAGGAGAGAGGGGGAATGGGACAAAGAGAGTAGAGAGAGGGGGAATGGGAGAGTGAGTGAGGAGAGAGAGGGTATGTTACAGTGTGTGAGGAGAAAGCGGGAGTGGGACAGTGAGTGAGTAGAGAGTGTGAATGGGACAGTGTGTGAGGAGAGATGGGGAATGGGACAGTGAGTGAGGAGAGAGAGGGTATGTTACAGTGTGTGAGGAGAAAGCGGGAATGGGACAGTGAGTGAGTAGAGAGTGGGAATGGGACAGTGAGTGAGTAGAGAGTGTGAATGGGACAGTGAGTGTGGAGAGAGGGGGAATGGGACAGTGAGTGAGGAGTGAGCGGGAATTGGACAATGTGTGAGGAGAGATGGACGGAATGGGTCAGAGAATGAGGAGAGAGTGAGGGAATGGGACAGTGAGTGAGGAGAGAGGGTGAATGGGACAGTGAGTGATTAGAGAGGCAGAATGGCACAGTGTGTGAGGAGAGAGAGGGAATGGCACAGTGAGTGAGGAGAGAGAGGGATTGGGACAGCGAGTGAGGAAAAAAGGGTAATGGGACAGTGACTGAGGAGATCGGGGGAGTGGGATAGTGAGTGAGGAGAGATTGGGAATGGAACAGTGAGTGAGGAGAGAGGCGGAATGGGACAGTGACTGAGGAGAGATTGGGAATGGGATAGTGAGAGTGGAGAGAGGGTAAATGGGACAGTGAGTGAGGGGAGAGAGAAAGGGACAGTGAGTGAGGAGAGAGGGGGAATGGGACAGTGAGTGAGGAGAGAGGGAGAATGGAACAGTGAGTGAGTAGAGAGGGGGAATGGGACAGTGAGTGAGGAGAGAGAGGGAATGGGACAGTGAGTGAGGAGAAAGGTGCAATTGGACACTGAGTGAGGAGAGAGGGGGAATGTGACAGTGCGTGAGGAGAGAGGGAGGGATTGGGAAAGTGAATGAGGAGAGAGTGAGAATGGGTCAGTGAGTAAGGAGAGAGGGGGAATGGGACAGTGAGTGAGGAGAGAGGGGGAATGGGAGAGTGAGTGAGGAGAGAGAGGGAATGGGACAGTGAGTGAGGATAGAGGGGGAATTGGGCAGTCAGTGAGGAGAGGGGGAATTGGAGAGTGAGTGAGGAGAGAGGGGGAATGGGACAAAGAGAGTAGAGAGAGGGTATGTTACAGTGTGTGAGGAGAAAGCGGGAGTGGGACAGTGAGTGAGTAGAGAGTGTGAATGGGACAGTGTGTGAGGAGAGATGGGGAATGGGACAGTGAGTGAGGAGAGAGAGGGTATGTTACAGTGTGTGAGGAGAAAGCGGGAATGGGACAGTGAGTGAGTAGAGAGTGTGAATGGGACAGTGTGTGAGGAGAGAGGGGGAATGGGTCAGTGTTTGAGGAGAGACATGGAACTGGACGGTGTGTGAGGAGAGAGGGGGAATGGGACAGTGAGTGTGGAGAGAGGGGGAATGGGACAGTGAGTGAGGAGAGAGGGGGAATGGGACAGTGAGTGAGGATAGAGGGGGAATGGGACAGTGAGTGAGGAGAGAGAGGGAATGGGACAGTGAGTGAGGATAGAGGGGGAATTGGGCAGTCAGTGAGGAGAGGGGGAATTGGAGAGTGAGTGAGGAGAGAGGGGGAATGGGACAAAGAGAGTAGAGAGAGGGTATGTTACAGTGTGTGAGGAGAAAGCGGGAGTGGGACAGTGAGTGAGTAGAGAGTGTGAATGGGACAGTGTGTGAGGAGAGATGGGGAATGGGACAGTGAGTGAGGAGAGAGAGGGTATGTTACAGTGTGTGAGGAGAAAGCGGGAATGGGACAGTGAGTGAGTAGAGAGTGTGAATGGGACAGTGTGTGAGGAGAGAGGGGGAATGGGTCAGTGTTTGAGGAGAGACATGGAACTGGACGGTGTGTGAGGAGAGAGGGGGAATGGGACAGTGAGTGTGGAGAGAGGGGGAATGGGACAGTGAGTGAGGAGAGAGGGGGAATGGGACAGTGAGTGAGGATAGAGGGGGAATGGGATAGTGAGTGAGGAGAGAGGGGGAATGGGACAGTGAGTGAGGAGAGAGAGGGAATTGGACAATGTGTGAGGAGAGAGGGGGAATGGGACAGTGAGTGAGGAGAGAGAGGGAATGGGACAGTGAGTGAGGAGAGATTGGGAATGGGATGGTGAGAGTGGAGAGAGCGGGAATGGGACAGTGAGTGAGGAGAGAGGGGGAATGGGACAGTGATTGAGGAGAGAAGGGGAATGGGACAGTGAGTGAGGAGAGAGGGTGAATGGGACAGTGAGTGAGAAGAGAGAGAATGGGACAGTGAGTGAGGAGAGAGGGGGAATGGGACAGTGAGTGAGGAGAGTGAGGGAATGGGACAGTGAATGAGGCGTGAGGGGGAATGGGACAGTGAGTGAGGAGAGAGGGTGAATGTGAAAGTGAGTGATTAGAGAGGCAGAATGGGACAGTGTGTGAGGAGAGAGACGGAATGGCACAGTGAGTGAGGAAAAAAGGGTAATGGTACAGTGAAGGAGGAGATTGGGGGAGTGGGATAGTGAGTGAGGAGAGATTGGGAATGGGACAGTGAGTGAGGAGAGAGGCGGAATGGGACAGTGAGTGAGGAGAGATTGGGAATGGGGTAGTGAGAGTGGAGAGAGGGGGAATGGGACATTGAGTGAGGAGAGAGAGAAAGGGACAGTGAGTGAGGAGAGAGGGAGGGATTATGAAAGTGAGTGAGGAGAGAGTGAGAATGGGATAGTGAGTGAGGAGAGAGGGGGAAAGGGACAGTGAGGGCGGTGAGAGGGGGAATGGGACAGTGTGTGAGTGGAGAGAGGGAATGGGACAGTGAGTGAGGAGAAAGTGGGAATGGGATAGTGAGTGAGCAGAGTGGGGTAATGGAAGATGTGAGTGAGTAGAGAGGGGGAATGGGACAGTGAGTGAGGAGAGAGAGGGATTTGGACAATGTGTGAGGAGAGAGGGGGAATGGGACAGTGAGTGAGGAGAGAGAGGGAATGGGACAGTGAGTGAGGAGAGAGGGGGAATGTGACAGTGAGTGAGGAGAGAGGGAGTGAATGGGACAGTGAATGAGGAGAGAGGGGGAATGGGACAGTGTGTGAGGAGAGAGGGGGAATGGGACAGTGTGTGAGGAGAGAGGGGGAATGGGACAGTGAGTGAGGAGAGAGGAAGGTAATGGGACAGTGAGTGAGGAGAGAGTGAGGGAATGGGACAGTGAGTGAGGAGTGCTTGAGGGTACGGTACAGTGAGTGAGGAGAGAGAGGAAATGGAACAGGGAGAGAGGAGAGAGGGAGAATGGGACAGTGAGTGAGCAGAGAGGGGGAATGGGACAGTGAGTGAGGAGAGAGGGTGAATGGGAAAGTGAGTGATTGGAGAGGCAGAATGGGACAGTGAGTGAGGAGAGAGGTGGAATGGGACAGTGAGTGAGGAGAGAGGGGGAATGGCACAGTGAGTGAGGAGAGAGAGGGAATGGGACAGTGAGTGAGGAGAGATTGGGAATGGGATAATGAGTGAGGAGAGAGAGGGAATGGCACGGTGAGTGAGGAGAGATTGGGAATGGGATAGTGAGTGAGGAGAGAGAGGGAATGGCACAGTGAGTGAGGAGAGAGAGGGTTTGGGACAGCGAGTGAGGAAAAAAGGGTAATGGGACATTGACTGAGGAGATCGGGGGAGTGGGATAGTGAGTGAGGAGAGATTGGGAATGGAACAGTGAGTGAGGAGAGAGGCGGAATGGGACAGTGACTGAGGAGAGATTGGGAATGGGATAGTGAGAGTGGAGAGAGGGTAAATGGGACAGTGAGTGAGGAGAGCGAGAAAGGGACAGTGAGTGAGGAGAGAGGGGGAATGGGACAGTGAGTGAGGAGAGAGGGAGAATGGAACAGTGAGTGAGTAGAGAGGAGGAATGGGACAGTGAGTGAGGAGAGAGAGGGAATGGGACAGTGAGTGAGGAGAAAGGTGCAATTGGACACTGAGTGAGGAGAGAGGGGGAATGTGACAGTGAGTGAGGAGAGAGGGAGGGATTGGGAAAGTGAGTGAGGAGAGAGTGAGAATGGGTCAGTGAGTAAGGAGAGAGGGGGAATGGGACAGTGAGTGAGGAGAGAGGGGGAATGGGACAGTGAGTGAGGAGAGAGGGGGAAAGGGACAGTGAGGGCGGAGAGAGGCGGAATGGGATAGTGAGTGAGGAGAGAGCGGGAATCGTACAGTGAGTGAGGATAGAGGGGGAATGGGATAGTGAGTGAGGAGAGAGGGGGAATGGGACAGTGAGTGAGGAGAGAGAGGGAATTGGACAATGTGTGAGGAGAGAGGGGGAATGGGACAGTGAGTGAGGAGAGAGAGGGAATGGGACAGTGAGTGAGGAGAGAGGGGGAATGTGACAGTGAGTGAGGAGAGAGGGGGAAAGGGACAGTGAGGGCGGAGAGAGGCGGAATGGGATAGTGAGTGAGGATAGAGGGGGAATGGGACAGGGAGAGAGGAGTGAGGGAGATTGGGACAGTGAGTGAGGAGAGACGGGGAATGTGACAGTGAGTGAGGAGAGAGGGAGCGAATGGTACAGTGAATGAGGAGACTGCGAGGGAATGGGACAGTGAGTGAGGAGAGAGTGAGAATGGGACCGTGTGTGAGGAGAGAGGGGGAATGGGACAGTGAGTGAAGAGAGAGGGAGGGAATGGGACAGTGAATGAGGAGACTGCGAGGGAATGGGACAGTGAGTGAGGAGAGAGGAAGGTAATGGGACAGTGAGTGAGG
The DNA here is from genome assembly GCA_026770705.1 of Isurus oxyrinchus. Taxonomy (NCBI): domain Eukaryota; kingdom Metazoa; phylum Chordata; class Chondrichthyes; order Lamniformes; family Lamnidae; genus Isurus; species Isurus oxyrinchus. The sequence goes on from JANJGN010000014.1 coordinate 10,512,048, forward strand.
AGTGCTTGAGGGTACGGTACAGTGAGTGAGGAGAGAGAGGGAATGGGACAGTGAGTGAGGAGAGAGGGGGAATGTGACAGTGAGTGAGGAGAGAGGGAGCGAATGGGACAGTGAATGAGGAGACTGCGAGGGAATGGGACAGTGACTGAGGAGAGAGGGGGAATGGGACGGTGAGTGAGGAGAGAGGGGGAATGTGACAGTGAGCGAGGAGAGAGGGAGCGAATGGGACAGTGAATGAGGAGACTGCGAGGGAATGGGACCGTGTGTGAGGAGAGAGGGGGAATGGGACAGTATGTGAGGAGAGAGGGGGAATGGGACAGTGAGTGAGGAGAGAGGAAGGTAATGGGACAGTGAGTGAGGAGTGCTTGAGGGTACGGTACAGTGAGTGAGGAGAGAGAGGAAATGGAACAGGGAGAGAGGAGAGAGGGAGAGTGGGACAGTGAGTGAGCAGAGAGGCAGAATGGGACAGTGTGTGAGAAGAGAGAGGGAATGGGACAGTGAGTGAGGAGAGATTGGGAATGGGATAGTGAGTGAGGAGAGAGAGGGAATGGCACAGTGAGTGAGGAGAGAGAGGGAATGGCACAGTGAGTGAGGAGAGATTGGGAATGGGATAGTGAGTGAGGAGAGAGAGGGAATGGCACAGTGAGTGAGGAGAGAGAGGGTTTGGGACAGCGAGTGAGGAAAAAAGGGTAATGGGACAGTGACTGAGGAGATCGGGGGAGTGGGATAGTGAGTGAGGAGAGATTGGGAATGGAACAGTGAGTGAGGAGAGAGGCGGAATGGGACAGTGACTGAGGAGAGATTGGGAATGGGATAGTGAGAGTGGAGAGAGGGTAAATGGGACAGTGAGTGAGGAGAGCGAGAAAGGGACAGTGAGTGAGGAGAGAGGGGGAATGGGACAGTGAGTGAGGAGAGAGGGAGAATGGAACAGTGAGTGAGTAGAGAGGAGGAATGGGACAGTGAGTGAGGAGAGAGAGGGAATGGGACAGTGAGTGAGGAGAAAGGTGCAATTGGACACTGAGTGAGGAGAGAGGGGGAATGTGACAGTGAGTGAGGAGAGAGGGAGGGATTGGGAAAGTGAGTGAGGAGAGAGTGAGAATGGGTCAGTGAGTAAGGAGAGAGGGGGAATGGGACAGTGAGTGAGGAGAGAGGGGGAATGGGACAGTGAGTGAGGAGAGAGGGGGAAAGGGACAGTGAGGGCGGAGAGAGGCGGAATGGGATAGTGAGTGAGGAGAGAGCGGGAATCGTACAGTGAGTGAGGATAGAGGGGGAATGGGATAGTGAGTGAGGAGAGAGGGGGAATGGGACAGTGAGTGAGGAGAGAGAGGGAATTGGACAATGTGTGAGGAGAGAGGGGGAATGGGACAGTGAGTGAGGAGAGAGAGGGAATGGGACAGTGAGTGAGGAGAGAGGGGGAATGTGACAGTGAGTGAGGAGAGAGGGGGAAAGGGACAGTGAGGGCGGAGAGAGGCGGAATGGGATAGTGAGTGAGGAGAGAGCGGGAATCGTACAGTGAGTGAGGATAGAGGGGGAATGGGACAGGGAGAGAGGAGAGAGGGAGATTGGGACAGTGAGTGAGGAGAGACGGGGAATGTGACAGTGAGTGAGGAGAGAGGGAGCGAATGGTACAGTGAATGAGGAGACTGCGAGGGAATGGGACAGTAAGTGAGGAGAGAGTGAGAATGGGACCGTGTGTGAGGAGAGAGGGGGAATGGGACAGTGAGTGAGGAGAGAGGGAGGGAATGGGACAGTGAATGAGGAGACTGCGAGGGAATGGGACAGTGAGTGAGGAGAGAGGAAGGTAATGGGACAGTGAGTGAGGAGTGCTTGAGGGTACGGTACAGTGAGTGAGGAGAGAGAGGGAATGGGACAGTGAGTGAGGAGAGAGGGGGAATGTGACAGTGAGTGAGGAGAGAGGGAGCGAATGGGACAGTGAATGAGGAGACTGCGAGGGACTGGGACAGTGACTGAGGAGAGAGGGGGAATGGGACGGTGAGTGAGGAGAGAGGGGGAATGTGACAGTGAGTGAGGAGAGAGGGAGCGAATGGGACAGTGAATGAGGAGACTGCGAGGGAATGGGACCGTGTGTGAGGAGAGAGGGGGAATGGGACAGTATGTGAGGAGAGAGGGGGAATGGGACAGTGAGTGAGGAGAGAGGAAGGTAATGGGACAGTGAGTGAGGAGTGCTTGAGGGTACGGTACAGTGAGTGAGGAGAGAGAGGAAATGGAACAGGGAGAGAGGAGAGAGGGAGAGTGGGACAGTGAGTGAGCAGAGAGGCAGAATGGGACAGTGTGTGAGAAGAGAGAGGGAATGGGACAGTGAGTGAGGAGAGATTGGGAATGGGATAGTGAGTGAGGAGAGAGAGGGAATGGCACAGTGAGTGAGGAGAGAGAGGGAATGGCACAGTGAGTGAGGAGAGAGAGGGAATGGGACAGTGATTGAGGAGATAGGGAAATGGTACAGTGAGTGAGGAAAAAAGGGTAATGGGACAGTAAGTGAAGAGATAGGGGGAGTGGGATAGTGAGTGAGGAGAGAGTGAGAATAGACAGTGAGTGAGGAGAGATTGGGAATGTGACAGTGAGTGAGGAGAGAGGGGGAATGGGACAGTGAGTGAGGAGAGAGGGGGAATTGGACAGTGAGTGAGGAGAGAGGGGGAATGGGATAGTGAGTGAGGAGAGAGGGGGAATGGGACAGTGAGTGAGGAGAGAGGGGGAATGTGACAGTGAGTGAGGAGAGAGGGAGGGAATGGGAAAGTGAGTGAGGAGAGAGTGAAAATGGTTCAGTGAGTTAGGAGAGAGGGGGAATGGGACAGTGTGTGAGGAGAGAGAGGGAATGGGATAGTGTGTGAGGAGACAGTGGGAATGGGACAGTGAGTGAGGAGAGAGGGGGAATGGGACAGTGAGTGAGGAGAGAGGGGGAATGGGACAGTGAGTGAGGAGAGAGAGGGAATGGGACAGTGAGTGAGGAGAGAGTGGGAATGGGATAGTGTGTGAGGAGAGAGGGGGAATGGGACAGTGAGTGAGGAGAGAGTGAGAATGGGACCGTGTGTGAGGAGAGAGGGGGAATGGGACAGTGAGTGAGGAGAGAGGGAGCGAATGGGACAGTGAGTGAGGAGTGCTTAAGGGTACGGTACAGTGTGAGGAGAGAGAGGGAATGGGACAGGGAGAGAGGAGAGAGAGAGAATGGGACAGTGAGTGAGCCGAGAGGGGGAATGGGACAGTGAGTGAGGAGAGAGGGGGAATGGGACAGTGAGTGAGGAGAGAGGGTGAATGTGAAAGTGAGTGATTAGAGAGGCAGAATGGGACAGTGTGTGAGGAGAGAGACGGAATGGCACAGTGAGTGAGGAAAAAAGGGTAATGGTACAGTGAAGGAGGAGATTGGGGGAGTGGGATAGTGAGTGAGGAGAGATTGGGAATGGGACAGTGAGTGAGGAGAGAGGCGGAATGGGACAGTGAGTGAGGAGAGATTGGGAATGGGATAGTGAGAGTGGAGAGAGGGGGAATGGGACATTGAGTGAGGAGAGAGAGAAAGGGACAGTGAGTGAGGAGAGAGGGAGGGATTGGGAAAGTGTGTGAGGAGAGAGTGAGAATGGGATAGTGAGTGAGGAGAGAGGGGGAAAGGGACAGTGAGGGCGGTGAGAGGGGGAATGGGACAGTGTGTGATTAGAGAGAGGGAATGGGACAGTGAGTGAGGAGAAAGTGGGAATGGGATAGTGAGTGAGCAGAGTGGGGGAATGGAAGATGTGAGTGAGGAGAGAGGGGGAATGGGACAGTGAGTGAGGAGAGAGAGGGATTTGGACAATGTGTGAGGAGAGACGGGGAATGGGACAGTGAGTGAGGAGAGAGGGAGCGAATGGAACAGTGAATGAGGAGACTGCGAGGGAATGGGACACTGAGTGAGGAGAGAGGGGGAATGGGACGGTGAGTGAGGAGAGAGGGGGAATGTGACAGTGAATGAGGAGAGTGGGAGCGAATGGGACAGTGAATGAGGAGACTGCGAGGGAATGGGACAGTGAGTGAGGAGAGAGTGAGAATGGGTCCGTGTGTGAGGAGAGAGGGGGAATGGGACAGTGTGTGAGGAGAGAGGGGGAATGGGACAGTGAGTGAGGAGAGAGGAAGGTAATGGGACAGTGAGTGAGGAGAGAGTGAGGGAATGGGACAGTGAGTGAGGAGTGCTTGAGGGTACGGTACAGTGAGTGAGGAGAGAGAGGAAATGGAACAGGGAGAGAGGAGAGAGGGAGAATGGGACAGTGAGTGAGCAGAGAGGGGGAATGGGACAGTGAGTGAGGAGAGAGGGTGAATGGGAAAGTGAGTGATTGGAGAGGCAGAATGGGACAGTGAGTGAGGAGAGAGGTGGAATGGGACAGTGAATGAGGAGAGAGGGGGAATGGCCCAGTGAGTGAGGAGAGAGAGGGAATGCGACAGTGAGTGAGGAGAGATTGGGAATGGGATAATGAGTGAGGAGAGAGAGGGAATGGCACAGTGAGTGAGGAGAGATTGGGAATGGGATAGTGAGTGAGGAGAGAGAGGGAATGGGACAGTGAGTGAGGAGCGAGGTGGAATGGGACAGTGAGTGAGGAGAGAGGGGGAATGGGACAGTGCGTGAAGAGAGAGGGGGAATGGGACAGTGAGTGAGGAGAGAGTGGGAATGGGATAGTGTGTGAGGAGACAGTGGGAACGGGACAGTGTGTGAGGAGAGAACGGGAATCGTACAGTGATTGAGGATAGAGGGGGAATGGGACAGTTAGTGAGGAGAGAGGGGGAATGGGACAGTGAGTGAGGAGAGAGGGGGAATGGGTCAGTGTTTGAGGAGAGACATGGAACTGGACGGTGTCTGAGGAGAGAGGGGGAATGGAAAGTGAGTGTGGAGAGAGGGGGAATGGGACAGTGAGTGAGGAGTGAGCGGGAATGGGACAATGTGTGAGGAGAGATGGACGGAATGGGTCAGAGAATGAGGAGAGAGTGAGGGAATGGGACAGTGAGTGAGGAGAGAGGGTGAATGGGACAGTGAGTGATTAGAGAGGCAGAATGGGACAGTGTGTGAGGAAAGAGAGGGAATGGCACAGTGAGTGAGGAGAGATTGGGAATGGGATAGTGAGTGAGGAGAGAGAGGGAATGGCACAGTGAGTGAGGAGAGAGAGGGAATGGGACAGTGATTGAGGAGAGAGGGGAATGGCACAGTGAGTGAGGAGAGAGAGGGAATGGGACAGTGATTGAGGAGATAGGGAAATGGTACAGTGAGTGAGGAAAAAAGGGTAATGGGACAGTAAGTGAAGAGATATGGGGAGTGGGATAGTGAGTGAGGAGAGAGTGAGAATAGACAGTGAGTGAGGAGAGATTGGGAATGTGACAGTGAGTGAGGAGAGAGGGGGAATGGGACAGTGAGTGAGGAGAGAGGGGGAATGGGACAGTGAGTGAGGAGAGAGGGGGAATGGGATAGTGAGTGAGGAGAGAGGGGGAATGGGACAGTGAGTGAGGAGAGAGGGGGAATGTGACAGTGAGTGAGGAGAGAGGGAGGGAATGGGAAAGTGAGTGAGGAGAGAGTGAAAATGGTTCAGTGATTTAGGAGAGAGGGGGAATGGGACAGTGTGTGAGGAGAGAGAGGGAATGGGATAGTGTGTGAGGAGACAGTGGGAACGGGACAGTGAGTGAGGAGAGAGAGGGAATCTTACAGTGATTGAGGATAGAAGGGGAATGTGACAGTGAGTGAGGAGAGAGAGGGAATGGGACAGTGAGTGAGGATAGAGGGGGAATGGGACAGTGAGTGAGGAGAGAGGGGTAATGGGAGAGTGAGTGAGGAGAGAGAGGGAATGGGACAGTGAGTGAGGATAGAGGGGGAATTGGATAGTTAGTGAGGAGTGAGCAGGAATGGGACAATGTGTGAGGAGAGATGGACGGAATGGGTCAGAGAATGAGGATAGAGTGAGGGAATGGGACAGTGAGTGAGGAGAGAGGGTGAATGGGACAGTGAGTGATTAGAGAGGCAGAATGGGACAATGTGTGAGGAAAGAGAGGGAATGGCACAGTGAGTGAGGAGAGAGAGGGACTGGGACAGCGAGTGAGGAAAAACGGGTAATGGGACAGTGACTGAGGAGATCGGGGGAGTGGGATAGAGAGTGAGGAGAGATTGGGAATGGAACAGTGAGTGAGGAGAGAGGCGGAATGGGACAGTGACGGAGGAGAGTTTGGGAATGGGATAGTGAGAGTGGAGAGAGGGTAAATGGGACAGTGAGTGAGGCGAGCGAGAAAGGGACAGTGTGTGAGGAGAGAGGGGGAATGGGACAGTGAGTGAGGAGAGAGGGAGAATGGAACAGTGAGTGAGTAGAGAGGAGGAATGGGACAGTGAGTGAGGAGAGAGAGGGAATGGGACAGTGAGTGAGGAGAAAGGTGCAATTGGACACTGAGTGAGGAGAGAGGGGGAATGTGACAGTGAGTGAGGAGAGAGGGAGGGATTGGGAAAGTGAGAGAGGAGAGAGTGAGAATGGGTCAGTGAGTAAGGAGAGAGGGGGAATGGGACAGTGAGTGAGGAGAGAGGGGGAATGGGACAGTGAGTGAGGAGAGAGGGGGAAAGGGACAGTGAGAGCGGAGAGAGGCGGAATGGGATAGTGAGTGAGGAGAGAGCGGGAATGGGATAGTGAGTGAGGAGAGAGTGAAAATGGTTCAGTGAGTTAGGAGAGAGGGGGAATGGGACAGTGTGTGTGGAGAGAGAGGGAATGGGACAGTGAGTGAGAAGATAGGGGGAATGGGACAGTGAGTGAGGAGAGAGGGGGAATGGGACAGTGAGTGAGGAGAGAGAGGGAATGGGACAGTGAGTGAGGAGAGAGTGGGAATGGGATAGTGTGTGAGGAGACAGTGGGAACGGGACAGTGAGTGAGGAGAGAGAGGGAATCTTACAGTGATTGAGGATAGAAGGGGAATGTGACAGTGAGTGAGGAGAGAGAGGGAATGGGACAGTGAGTGAGGATAGAGGGGGAATGGGACAGTGAGTGAGGAGAGAGGGGGAATGGGAGAGTGAGTGAGGAGAGAGAGGGAATTGGACAGTGAGTGAGGATAGAGGGGGAATTGGACAGTTAGTGAGGACTGAGCGGGAATTGGACAATGTGTGAGGAGAGATGGACGGAATGGGTCAGAGAGAGGAGAGAGTGAGGGAATGGGACAGTGAGTGAGGAGAGAGGGTGAATGGGACAGTGAGTGTTTAGAGAGGCAGAATGGGACAGTGTGTGAGGAAAGAGAGGGAATGGCACAGTGAGTGAGGAGAGAGAGGGACTGGGACAGCGAGTGAGGAAAAAAGGGTAATGGGACAGTGACTGAGGAGATCGGGGGAGTGGGATAGTGAGTGAGGAGAGATTGGGAATGGAACAGTGAGTGAGGAGAGAGGCGGAATGGGACAGTGACTGAGGAGAGATTGGGAATGGGATAGTGAGAGAGGAGAGAGGGTAAATGGGACAGTGAGTGAGGAGAGCGAGAAAGGGACAGTGTGTGAGGAGAGAGGGGGAATGGGACAGTGAGTGAGGAGAGAGGGAGAAGGAACAGTGAGTGAGTAGAGTGGAGGAATGGGACAGTGAGTGAGGAGAGAGAGGGAATGGGACAGTGAGTGAGGAGAAAGGTGCAATTGGACACTGAGTGAGGAGAGAGGGGGAATTTGACAGTGAGTGAGGAGAGAGGGAGGGATTGGGAAAGTGAGTGAGGAGAGAGTGAGAATGGGTCAGTGAGTAAGGAGAGAGGGGCAATGGGACAGTGAGTGAGGAGAGAGGGGGAATGGGACAGTGAGTGAGGAGAGAGGGGGAAAGGGACAGTGAGGGCGGAGAGAGGCGGAGTGGGATAGTGAGTGAGGAGAGAGCGGGAATCGTACAGTGAGTGAGGATAGAGGGGGAATGGGATAGTGAGTGAGGAGAGAGGGGGAATGGGACAGTGAGTGAGGAGAGAGAGGGAATTGGACAATGTGTGAGGAGAGAGGGGGAATGGGACAGTGAGTGAGGAGAGAGAGGGAATGGGTCAGTGAGTGAGGAGAGAGGGGGAATGTGACAGTGAGTGAGGAGAGAGGGGGAAAGGGACAGTGAGGGCGGAGAGAGGCGGAATGGGATAGTGAGTGAGGAGAGAGCGGGAATCGTACACTGAGTGAGGATAGAGGGGGAATGGGACAGGGAGAGAGGAGAGAGGGAGATTGGGACAGTGAGTGAGGAGAGACGGGGAATGTGACAGTGAGTGAGGAGAGAGGGAGCGAATGGTACAGTGAATGAGGAGACTGCGAGGGAATGGGACAGTGAGTGAGGAGAGAGTGAGAATGGGACCGTGTGTGAGGAGAGAGGGGGAATGGGACAGTGAGTGAGGAGAGAGGGAGGGAATGGGACAGTGAATGAGGAGACTGCGAGGGAATGGGACAGTGAGTGAGGAGAGAGGAAGGTAATGGGACAGTGAGTGAGGAGTGCTTGAGGGTACGGTACAGTGAGTGAGGAGAGAGAGGGAATGGGACAGTGAGTGAGGAGAGAGGGGGAATGTGACAGTGAGTGAGGAGAGAGGGAGCGAATGGGACAGTGAATGAGGAGACTGCGAGGGAATGGGACAGTGACTGAGGAGAGAGGGGGAATGGGACGGTGAGTGAGGAGAGAGGGGGAATGTGACAGTGAGTGAGGAGAGAGGGAGCGAATGGGACAGTGAATGAGGAGACTGCGAGGGAATGGGACCGTGTGTGAGGAGAGAGGGGGAATGGGACAGTGTGTGAGGAGAGAGGGGGCATGGGACAGTGAGTGAGGAGAGAGGAAGGTAGTGGGACAGTGAGTGAGGAGTGCTTGAGGGTACGGTACAGTGAGTGAGGAGAGAGAGGAAATGGAACAGGGAGAGAGGAGAGAGGGAGAGTGGGACAGTGAGTGAGCAGAGAGGCAGAATGGGACAGTGTGAGAGAAGAGAGAGGGAATGGCACAGTGAGTGAGGAGAGAGAGGGAATGGGATAGTGAGTGAGGAGAGAGAGGGAATGGCACAGTGAGTGAGGAGAGAGAGGGAATGGGACAGTGATTGAGGAGAGAGGGGAATGGCACAGTGAGTGAGGAGAGAGAGGCAATGGGACAGTGATTGAGGAGATAGGGAAATGGTACAGTGAGTGAGGAAAAAAGGGTAATGGGACAGTAAGTGAAGAGATCGGGGGAGTGGGATAGTCAGTGAGGAGAGAGTGAGAATAGACAGTGAGTGAGGAGAGATTGGGAATGTGACAGTGAGTGAGGAGAGAGGGGGAATGGGACAGTGAGTGAGGAGAGAGGGGGAATGGGACACTGAGTGAGGAGAGAGGGGGAATGGGATAGTGAGTGAGGAGAGAGGGGGAATGGGACAGTGAGTGAGGAGAGAGGGGGAATGTGACAGTGAGTGAGGAGAGAGGGAGGGAATGGGAAAGTGAGTGAGGAGAGAGTGAAAATGGTTCAGTGAGTTAGGAGAGAGGGGGAATGGGACAGTGTGTGAGGAGAGAGAGGGAATGGGACAGTGAGTGAGAAGATAGGGGGAATGGGACAGTGAGTGAGGAGAGAGGGGGAATGGGACAGTGAGTGAGGAGAGAGGGGGAATGGGACAGTGAGTGAGGAGAGAGAGGGAATGGGACAGTGAGTGAGGAGAGAGTGGGAATGGGATAGTGTGTGAGGAGACAGTGGGAACGGGACAGTGAGTGAGGAGAGAGAGGGAATCTTACAGTGATTGAGGATAGAAGGGGAATGTGACAGTGAGTGAGGAGAGAGAGGGAATGGGACAGTGAGTGAGGATAGAGGGGGAATGGGACAGTGAGTGAGGAGAGAGGGGGAATGGGAGAGTGAGTGAGGAGAGAGAGGGAATGGGACAGTAAGTGAGGATAGAGGGGGAATTGGACAGTTAGTGAGGAGAGAGGGGGAATGGGACAGTGAGTGAGGAGAGAGGGGGAATTGGAGACTGAGTGAGGAGAGAGGTGGAATGGGACAGTGAGTGAGGATAGAGGAGGAATTGGACAGTTAGTGAGGAGAGAGGGGGAATTGGAGAGTGAGTGAGGAGAGAGGGGGAATGGGACAGCGAGAGTAGAGAGAGGGGGAATGGGACAGTGAGTGAGGAGAGAGAGAGTATGTTACAGTGTGTGAGGAGAGATGGGGAATGGGACAGTAAGTGAGGAGAGAGGGGGAATGGGTCAGTGTTTGAGGAAAGACATGGAACTGGACGGTGTGTGAGGAGAGAGGGGGAATGGGACAGTGAGTGAGGAGTGAGCGGGAATTGGACAATGTGTGAGGAGAGATGGACGGAATGGGACAGTGTGTGAGGAGAGAGAGGGAATGGCACAGTGAGTGAGGAGAAAGAGGGACTGGGACAGTGAGTGAGGAGAGAGAGAAAGGGACAGTGAGTGAGGAGAGAGGGGGAATGGGACAGTGAGTGAGGAGAGAGGGAGAATGGAACAGTGAGTGAGTAGAGAGGGGGAATGGGACAGTGAGTGAGGAGAGAGAGGGAATGGGACAGTGAGTGAGGAGAAAGGTGCAATTGGACGCTGAGTGAGGAGAGAGGGGAATGTGACAGTGAGTGAGGAGAGAGGGAGGGATTGGGAAAGTGAGTGAGGAGAGAGTGAGAATGGGTCAGTGAGTAAGGAGAGAGGGGGAATGGGACAGTGTGTGAGGAGAGAGAGGGAATGGGACAGTGAGTGAGAAGATAGGGGGAATGGGACAGTGAGTGAGGAGAGAGGGGGAGTGGGACAGTGAGTGAGGAGAGAGGGGGAATGGGACAGTGAGTGAGGAGAGAGAGGGAATGGGACAGTGAGTGAGGAGAGAGTGGGAATGGGATAGTGTGTGAGGAGACAGTGGGAACGGGACAGTGAGTGAGGAGAGAGAGGGAATCTTACAGTGATTGAGGATAGAAGGGGAATGTGACAGTGAGTGAGGAGAGAGAGGGAATGGGACAGTGAGTGAGGATAGAGGGGGAATGGGACAGTGAGTGAGGAGAGAGGGGGAATGGGAGAGTGAGTGAGGAGAGAGAGGGAATGGGACAGTGAGTGAGGATAGAGGGGGAATTGGACAGTTAGTGAGGAGAGAGGGGGAATGGGACAGTGAGTGAGGAGAGAGGGGGAATTGGAGAGTGAGTGAGGAGAGAGGGGGAATGGGACAGTGAGTGAGGATAGAGGAGGAATTGGACAGTTAGTGAGGAGAGAGGGGGAATTGGAGAGTGAGTGAGGAGAGAGGGGGAATGGGACAGCGAGAGTAGAGAGAGGGGGAATGGGACAGTGAGTGAGGAGAGAGAGAGTATGTTACAGTGTGTGTGGAGAGATGGGGAATGGGACAGTAAGTGAGGAGAGAGGGGGAATGGGTCAGTGTTTGAGGAAAGACATGGAACAGGACGGTGTGTGTGGAGAGAGGGGGAATGGGACAGTGAGTGAGGAGTGAGCGGGAATTGGACAATGTGTGAGGAGAGATGGACGGAATGGGTCAGAGAATGAGGAGAGAGTGAGGGAATGGGACAGTGAGTGAGGATCGAGGGTGAATGGGACAGTGAGTGATTAGAGAGGCAGAATGGGACAGTGTGTGAGGAGAGAGAGGGAATGGCACAGTGAGTGAGGAGAAAGAGGGACTGGGACAGTGAGTGAGGAGAGAGAGAAAGGGACAGTGAGTGAGGAGAGAGGGGGAATGGGACAGTGAGTGAGGAGAGAGGGAATGGAACAGTGAGTGAGTAGAGAGGGGGAATGGGACAGTGAGTGAGGAGAGAGAGGGAATGGGACAGTGAGTGAGGAGAAAGGTGCAATTGGACGCTGAGTGAGGAGAGAGGGGAATGTGACAGTGAGTGAGGAGAGTGGGAGGGATTGGGAAAGTGAGTGAGGAGAGAGTGAGAATGGGTCAGTGAGTAAGGAGAGAGGGGGAATGGGACAGTGAGTGAGGAGAGAGGGGGAATGGGACAGTGAGTGAGGAGAGAGTGGGAATGGGACAGTGAGTGAGGAGAGAGGGGGAATGGGATAGTGAGTGAGGAGAGAGGGGGAAAGGGACAGTGAGGGCGGAGAGAGGCAGAATGGAATAGTGAGTGAGGAGAGAGCGGGAATCGTACAGTGTGAGGATAGAGGGGGAATGGGATAGTGAGTGAGGAGAGAGGGGGAATGGGACAGTGAGTGAGGAGAGAGAGGGAATTGGACAATGTGTGAGGAGAGAGGGGGAATGGGACAGTGAGTGAGGAGAGAGGGGGAATGGGACAGTGAGTGTGGAGAGAGAGGGAATTGGACAATGTGTGAGGAGAGAGAGGGAATGGGACAGTGAGTTAGGAGAGTTTTGAAATGGGACAGTGTGTGAGGAGAGAGTGGGAATGGGACAGAGAATGAGGAGAGAGGGTGAATGGGACAGTGATTGATTAGAGAGGCGGAATGGGACAGTGTGTGAGGAGAGAGACGGAATGGCACAGTGAGTGAGGAGAGAGAGGGAACGGGACAGTGATTGAGGACATGGGGAAATGGGACAGTGAGTGAGGAGAGAGGGGAAATGGGAGAGTGAGTGTGGAGAGAGCGGGAATGGGACAGTGAGTGAGGAGAGAGAGAAAGGGACAGTGAGTGAGGAGAGAGGGGGAATGGGACAGTGAGTGAGGAGAGAGTGGGAATGGGACAGTGAGTGATGAGAGAGGGGGAATGGGATAGTGAGTGAGGAGAGAGGGGGAAAGCGACAGTGAGGGCGGAGAGAGGCAGAATGGGATAGTGTGTGAGGAGAGAGCGGGAATCGTACAGTGAGTGAGGATAGAGGGGGAATGGGATAGTGAGTGAGGAGAGAGGGGCAATGGGACAGTGAGTGAGGAGAGAGAGGGAATTGGACAATGTGTGAGGAGAGAGGGGGAATGGGACAGTGAGTGAGGAGAGAGAGGGAATGGGACAGTGAGTGAGGAGAGAGAGGGAATGGGACAGTGAGTGAGGAGAGAGGGAGCGAATGGAACAGTGAATGAGGAGACTGCGAGGGAATGGGACAGTGAGTGAGGAGAGAGTGAGAATGGGACAGGGAGAGAGGAGAGAGGGAGATTGGGACAGTGAGTGAGCAGAGAGGGAGAATGGGTCCGTGTGTGAGGAGAGAGGGGGAATGGGAAAGTGAGTGAGGAGAGGGGGAGCGAATGGGACAGTGAATGAGGAGACTGCGAGGGAATGGGACCGTGTGTGAAGAGAGAGTGAGAATGGGACCGTGTGTGAGGAGAGAGGGGGAATGGGACAGTGAGTGAGGAGAGAGGAAGGTAATGGGACAGTGAGTGAGGAGTGCTTGAGGGTACGGTATAGTGAGTGAGGAGAGAGAGGGAATGGGACAGTGAGTGAGCAGAGATGGGGAATGGGACAGTGAGTGAGGAGAGAGGGGGAATGTGACAGTGAGTGAGGAGAGAGGGGGAATGGGACAGTGAGTGAGGAGAGATTTGAAATGGGACAGTGAGTGAGGAGAGAGGGTGAATGGGACAGTGAGTGATTGGAGATGCAGAATGGGACAGTGTGTGAGGAGAGAGAGGGAATGGCACAGTGAGAGAGAAGAGAGGGGGAATGGGACAGTGAGAGAGGAGAGAGGGGGAATGGGACAGTGAGTGAGGAGAGAGAGAAAGGGACAGTGAGTGAGTAGAGAGGGGGAATGGGACAGTGAGTGAGTAGAGAGAGGGAATGGCACAGTGAGTGAGGAGAGAGAGGGAATGGGACAGTGAATGAGGAGAGAGGGGGAATGGGATAGTGATTGAGGAGATTAGGAAATGGTACAGTGAGTGAGGAAAAAAGGGTAATGGGACAGTGAGTGAGGAGGGAGGGAGGGAATGGGAAAGTGAGTGAGGAGAGAGTGAAAATGGTTCAGTGAGTTAGGAGAGAGGGGGAATGGGACAGTGTGTGAGGAGAGAGAGGGAATGGGACAGTGAGTGAGAAGAGAGGGGGAATGGGACAGTGAGTGAGGAGAGAGTGGGAATGGGATAGTGTGTGAGGAGAGAGCGGGAATCGTACAGTGATTGAGGATAGAGGGGGAATGGGACAGTGAGTGAGGAGAGAGGGGGAATGGGTCGGTGAGTGAGGAGAGAGGGGGAATGGGACAGTGAGTGAGGAGAGAGGGGGAATGGGATAGTGAGTGAGGGGAGAGGGGGAATGGGTCGGTGAGTGAAGAGAGGGGGGAATGGGACATTGAGTGAGGTGGGAGGTGTGATTGGACAGTTAGTGAGGAGAGAGGGGGAATGAGAGAGTGAGTGAGGAGACAGGGGGAATGGGACAGTGAGGGAGGAGAGAGAGAGGGAACGGCACTGTGAGTGAGGAGCGAGGCAGAATGAAACAGTGTCTGAGGAGAGACGGGGAATGGGACAGCGAGAGTAGAGAGAGGGGGAATGGGATAGTGAGTGAGGAGAGAGAGGGTATGTTACAGTGTGTGAGGAGAGATGGGGAATGGGATAGTGAGTGAGGGGAGAGGGGGAATGGAACAGTGAGTGAGAAGAGAGGGAGAATGGGAGATGTGAGTGAGGAGAGAGCGGGAATGGGATACTGAGTGAGGAAAGAGGAGAAATTAGACAGTGAGTGAGGAGAGAGGGGGGAATGGGATAGTGCGTGAAGAGAGAGGAGGAATGGGACAGTGAGTGAGGAGAGAGGGGGAATGGGACAGTGAGTGAGGAGAGAGAGGGAATGGGACAGTGAGTGAGGAGAGAGGGGGAATCGTACACTGAGTGAGGATAGAGGGGGAATGGGACAGGGAGAGAGGAGAGAGGGAGATTGGGACAGTGAGTGAGGAGAGACGGGGAATGTGACAGTGAGTGAGGAGAGAGGGAGCGAATGGTACAGTGAATGAGGAGACTGCGAGGGAATGGGACAGTGAGTGAGGAGAGAGTGAGAATGGGACCGTGTGTGAGGAGAGAGGGGGAATGGGACAGTGAGTGAGGAGAGAGGGAGGGAATGGGACAGTGAATGAGGAGACTGCGAGGGAATGGGACAGTGAGTGAGGAGAGAGGAAGGTAATGGGACAGTGAGTGAGGAGTGCTTGAGGGTACGGTACAGTGAGTGAGGAGAGAGAGGGAATGGGACAGTGAGTGAGGAGAGAGGGGGAATGTGACAGTGAGTGAGGAGAGAGGGAGCGAATGGGACAGTGAATGAGGAGACTGCGAGGGAATGGGACAGTGACTGAGGAGAGAGGGGGAATGGGACGGTGAGTGAGGAGAGAGGGGGAATGTGACAGTGAGTGAGGAGAGAGGGAGCGAATGGGACAGTGAATGAGGAGACTGCGAGGGAATGGGACCGTGTGTGAGGAGAGAGGGGGAATGGGACAGTGTGTGAGGAGAGAGGGGGAATGGGACAGTGAGTGAGGAGAGAGGAAGGTAGTGGGACAGTGAGTGAGGAGTGCTTGAGGGTACGGTACAGTGAGTGAGGAGAGAGAGGAAATGGAACAGGGAGAGAGGAGAGAGGGAGAGTGGGACAGTGAGTGAGCAGAGAGGCAGAATGGGACAGTGTGAGAGAAGAGAGAGGGAATGGCACAGTGAGTGAGGAGAGAGAGGGAATGGGATAGTGAGTGAGGAGAGAGAGGGAATGGCACAGTGAGTGAGGAGAGAGAGGGAATGGGACAGTGATTGAGGAGAGAGGGGAATGGCACAGTGAGTGAGGAGAGAGAGGCAATGGGACAGTGATTGAGGAGATAGGGAAATGGTACAGTGAGTGAGGAAAAAAGGGTAATGGGACAGTAAGTGAAGAGATCGGGGGAGTGGGATAGTCAGTGAGGAGAGAGTGAGAATAGACAGTGAGTGAGGAGAGATTGGGAATGTGACAGTGAGTGAGGAGAGAGGGGGAATGGGACAGTGAGTGAGGAGAGAGGGGGAATGGGACACTGAGTGAGGAGAGAGGGGGAATGGGATAGTGAGTGAGGAGAGAGGGGGAATGGGACAGTGAGTGAGGAGAGAGGGGGAATGTGACAGTGAGTGAGGAGAGAGGGAGGGAATGGGAAAGTGAGTGAGGAGAGAGTGAAAATGGTTCAGTGAGTTAGGAGAGAGGGGGAATGGGACAGTGTGTGAGGAGAGAGAGGGAATGGGACAGTGAGTGAGAAGATAGGGGGAATGGGACAGTGAGTGAGGAGAGAGGGGGAATGGGACAGTGAGTGAGGAGAGAGGGGGAATGGGACAGTGAGTGAGGAGAGAGAGGGAATGGGACAGTGAGTGAGGAGAGAGTGGGAATGGGATAGTGTGTGAGGAGACAGTGGGAACGGGACAGTGAGTGAGGAGAGAGAGGGAATCTTACAGTGATTGAGGATAGAAGGGGAATGTGACAGTGAGTGAGGAGAGAGAGGGAATGGGACAGTGAGTGAGGATAGAGGGGGAATGGGACAGTGAGTGAGGAGAGAGGGGGAATGGGAGAGTGAGTGAGGAGAGAGAGGGAATGGGACAGTAAGTGAGGATAGAGGGGGAATTGGACAGTTAGTGAGGAGAGAGGGGGAATGGGACAGTGAGTGAGGAGAGAGGGGGAATTGGAGACTGAGTGAGGAGAGAGGTGGAATGGGACAGTGAGTGAGGATAGAGGAGGAATTGGACAGTTAGTGAGGAGAGAGGGGGAATTGGAGAGTGAGTGAGGAGAGAGGGGGAATGGGACAGCGAGAGTAGAGAGAGGGGGAATGGGACAGTGAGTGAGGAGAGAGAGAGTATGTTACAGTGTGTGAGGAGAGATGGGGAATGGGACAGTAAGTGAGGAGAGAGGGGGAATGGGTCAGTGTTTGAGGAAAGACATGGAACTGGACGGTGTGTGAGGAGAGAGGGGGAATGGGACAGTGAGTGAGGAGTGAGCGGGAATTGGACAATGTGTGAGGAGAGATGGACGGAATGGGTCAGAGAATGAGGAGAGAGTGAGGGAATGGGACAGTGAGTGAGGATCGAGGGTGAATGGGACAGTGAGTGATTAGAGAGGCAGAATGGGACAGTGTGTGAGGAGAGAGAGGGAATGGCACAGTGAGTGAGGAGAAAGAGGGACTGGGACAGTGAGTGAGGAGAGAGAGAAAGGGACAGTGAGTGAGGAGAGAGGGGGAATGGGACAGTGAGTGAGGAGAGAGGGAGAATGGAACAGTGAGTGAGTAGAGAGGGGGAATGGGACAGTGAGTGAGGAGAGAGAGGGAATGGGACAGTGAGTGAGGAGAAAGGTGCAATTGGACGCTGAGTGAGGAGAGAGGGGAATGTGACAGTGAGTGAGGAGAGAGGGAGGGATTGGGAAAGTGAGTGAGGAGAGAGTGAGAATGGGTCAGTGAGTAAGGAGAGAGGGGGAATGGGACAGTGTGTGAGGAGAGAGAGGGAATGGGACAGTGAGTGAGAAGATAGGGGGAATGGGACAGTGAGTGAGGAGAGAGGGGGAGTGGGACAGTGAGTGAGGAGAGAGGGGGAATGGGACAGTGAGTGAGGAGAGAGAGGGAATGGGACAGTGAGTGAGGAGAGAGTGGGAATGGGATAGTGTGTGAGGAGACAGTGGGAACGGGACAGTGAGTGAGGAGAGAGAGGGAATCTTACAGTGATTGAGGATAGAAGGGGAATGTGACAGTGAGTGAGGAGAGAGAGGGAATGGGACAGTGAGTGAGGATAGAGGGGGAATGGGACAGTGAGTGAGGAGAGAGGGGGAATGGGAGAGTGAGTGAGGAGAGAGAGGGAATGGGACAGTGAGTGAGGATAGAGGGGGAATTGGACAGTTAGTGAGGAGAGAGGGGGAATGGGACAGTGAGTGAGGAGAGAGGGGGAATTGGAGAGTGAGTGAGGAGAGAGGGGGAATGGGACAGTGAGTGAGGATAGAGGAGGAATTGGACAGTTAGTGAGGAGAGAGGGGGAATTGGAGAGTGAGTGAGGAGAGAGGGGGAATGGGACAGCGAGAGTAGAGAGAGGGGGAATGGGACAGTGAGTGAGGAGAGAGAGAGTATGTTACAGTGTGTGTGGAGAGATGGGGAATGGGACAGTAAGTGAGGAGAGAGGGGGAATGGGTCAGTGTTTGAGGAAAGACATGGAACAGGACGGTGTGTGTGGAGAGAGGGGGAATGGGACAGTGAGTGAGGAGTGAGCGGGAATTGGACAATGTGTGAGGAGAGATGGACGGAATGGGTCAGAGAATGAGGAGAGAGTGAGGGAATGGGACAGTGAGTGAGGATCGAGGGTGAATGGGACAGTGAGTGATTAGAGAGGCAGAATGGGACAGTGTGTGAGGAGAGAGAGGGAATGGCACAGTGAGTGAGGAGAAAGAGGGACTGGGACAGTGAGTGAGGAGAGAGAGAAAGGGACAGTGAGTGAGGAGAGAGGGGGAATGGGACAGTGAGTGAGGAGAGAGGGAATGGAACAGTGAGTGAGTAGAGAGGGGGAATGGGACAGTGAGTGAGGAGAGAGAGGGAATGGGACAGTGAGTGAGGAGAAAGGTGCAATTGGACGCTGAGTGAGGAGAGAGGGGAATGTGACAGTGAGTGAGGAGAGTGGGAGGGATTGGGAAAGTGAGTGAGGAGAGAGTGAGAATGGGTCAGTGAGTAAGGAGAGAGGGGGAATGGGACAGTGAGTGAGGAGAGAGGGGGAATGGGACAGTGAGTGAGGAGAGAGTGGGAATGGGACAGTGAGTGAGGAGAGAGGGGGAATGGGATAGTGAGTGAGGAGAGAGGGGGAAAGGGACAGTGA
The DNA here is from genome assembly GCA_026770705.1 of Isurus oxyrinchus. Taxonomy (NCBI): domain Eukaryota; kingdom Metazoa; phylum Chordata; class Chondrichthyes; order Lamniformes; family Lamnidae; genus Isurus; species Isurus oxyrinchus. Next base: position 10,530,609 of record JANJGN010000014.1, read on the forward strand.
GGGCGGAGAGAGGCAGAATGGAATAGTGAGTGAGGAGAGAGCGGGAATCGTACAGTGTGAGGATAGAGGGGGAATGGGATAGTGAGTGAGGAGAGAGGGGGAATGGGACAGTGAGTGAGGAGAGAGAGGGAATTGGACAATGTGTGAGGAGAGAGGGGGAATGGGACAGTGAGTGAGGAGAGAGGGGGAATGGGACAGTGAGTGTGGAGAGAGAGGGAATTGGACAATGTGTGAGGAGAGAGAGGGAATGGGACAGTGAGTTAGGAGAGTTTTGAAATGGGACAGTGTGTGAGGAGAGAGTGGGAATGGGACAGAGAATGAGGAGAGAGGGTGAATGGGACAGTGATTGATTAGAGAGGCGGAATGGGACAGTGTGTGAGGAGAGAGACGGAATGGCACAGTGAGTGAGGAGAGAGAGGGAACGGGACAGTGATTGAGGACATGGGGAAATGGGACAGTGAGTGAGGAGAGAGGGGAAATGGGAGAGTGAGTGTGGAGAGAGCGGGAATGGGACAGTGAGTGAGGAGAGAGAGAAAGGGACAGTGAGTGAGGAGAGAGGGGGAATGGGACAGTGAGTGAGGAGAGAGTGGGAATGGGACAGTGAGTGATGAGAGAGGGGGAATGGGATAGTGAGTGAGGAGAGAGGGGGAAAGCGACAGTGAGGGCGGAGAGAGGCAGAATGGGATAGTGTGTGAGGAGAGAGCGGGAATCGTACAGTGAGTGAGGATAGAGGGGGAATGGGATAGTGAGTGAGGAGAGAGGGGCAATGGGACAGTGAGTGAGGAGAGAGAGGGAATTGGACAATGTGTGAGGAGAGAGGGGGAATGGGACAGTGAGTGAGGAGAGAGAGGGAATGGGACAGTGAGTGAGGAGAGAGAGGGAATGGGACAGTGAGTGAGGAGAGAGGGAGCGAATGGAACAGTGAATGAGGAGACTGCGAGGGAATGGGACAGTGAGTGAGGAGAGAGTGAGAATGGGACAGGGAGAGAGGAGAGAGGGAGATTGGGACAGTGAGTGAGCAGAGAGGGAGAATGGGTCCGTGTGTGAGGAGAGAGGGGGAATGGGAAAGTGAGTGAGGAGAGGGGGAGCGAATGGGACAGTGAATGAGGAGACTGCGAGGGAATGGGACCGTGTGTGAAGAGAGAGTGAGAATGGGACCGTGTGTGAGGAGAGAGGGGGAATGGGACAGTGAGTGAGGAGAGAGGAAGGTAATGGGACAGTGAGTGAGGAGTGCTTGAGGGTACGGTATAGTGAGTGAGGAGAGAGAGGGAATGGGACAGTGAGTGAGCAGAGATGGGGAATGGGACAGTGAGTGAGGAGAGAGGGGGAATGTGACAGTGAGTGAGGAGAGAGGGGGAATGGGACAGTGAGTGAGGAGAGATTTGAAATGGGACAGTGAGTGAGGAGAGAGGGTGAATGGGACAGTGAGTGATTGGAGATGCAGAATGGGACAGTGTGTGAGGAGAGAGAGGGAATGGCACAGTGAGAGAGAAGAGAGGGGCAATGGGACAGTGAGAGAGGAGAGAGGGGGAATGGGACAGTGAGTGAGGAGAGAGAGAAAGGGACAGTGAGTGAGTAGAGAGGGGGAATGGGACAGTGAGTGAGGAGAGAGAGGGAATGGCACAGTGAGTGAGGAGAGAGAGGGAATGGGACAGTGAATGAGGAGAGAGGGGGAATGGGATAGTGATTGAGGAGATTAGGAAATGGTACAGTGAGTGAGGAGAGAGAGAAAGGGACAGTGAGTGAGTAGAGAGGGGGAATGGGACAGTGAGTGAGGAGAGAGAGGGAATGGCACAGTGAGAGAGAAGAGAGGGGCAATGGGACAGTGAGAGAGGAGAGAGGGGGAATGGGACAGTGAGTGAGGAGAGAGTGGGAATGGGATAGTGTGTGAGGAGAGAGCGGGAATCGTACAGTGATTGAGGATAGAGGGGGAATGGGACAGTGAGTGAGGAGAGAGGGGGAATGGGTCGGTGAGTGAGGAGAGAGGGGGAATGGGACAGTGAGTGAGGAGAGAGGGGGAATGGGATAGTGAGTGAGGGGAGAGGGGGAATGGGTCGGTGAGTGAAGAGAGGGGGGAATGGGACATTGAGTGAGGTGGGAGGTGTGATTGGACAGTTAGTGAGGAGAGAGGGGGAATGAGAGAGTGAGTGAGGAGACAGGGGGAATGGGACAGTGAGGGAGGAGAGAGAGAGGGAACGGCACTGTGAGTGAGGAGCGAGGCAGAATGAAACAGTGTCTGAGGAGAGACGGGGAATGGGACAGCGAGAGTAGAGAGAGGGGGAATGGGATAGTGAGTGAGGAGAGAGAGGGTATGTTACAGTGTGTGAGGAGAGATGGGGAATGGGATAGTGAGTGAGGGGAGAGGGGGAATGGAACAGTGAGTGAGAAGAGAGGGAGAATGGGAGATGTGAGTGAGGAGAGAGCGGGAATGGGATACTGAGTGAGGAAAGAGGAGAAATTAGACAGTGAGTGAGGAGAGAGGGGGAATGGGATAGTGCGTGAAGAGAGAGGAGGAATGGGACAGTGAGTGAGGAGAGAGGGGGAATGGGACAGTGAGTGAGGAGAGAGGGGGAATGGTACGGTCAGTGTGGAGAGAGGCAGGGGATGGGACCATGAATGAGGAGAGATTGAAGGAATTGGACACTGTGTGAGGAGAGAGGGGGAATGGGACAGTGAGTGAGGAGAGAGAGGGAATGGGTCAGTGAGTGAGGAGAGAGGAGGAATGGGTCAGTGAGTGAGGAGAGAGGGGGAATGGGAAATGTGAGTGAGGAGAGGGGGGGGAATTGACAGTGAGTGAGGAGAGAGATAGGGAATGGTACAGTGAGTCAGGAGAGAGAGTGGGAATGGGACAGTGAGTGAGGAGAGAGAGGGAATGGGACAGTGAGTGCGGAGAGAGGGGGAAATGGGACAGTGAGTGAGGTGAGAGGGGGAATGGGACACTGAGTGAGGAGAGAGAGGGTATGAGACAGTGAGTGCGGAGAGAGAGCGAATGGGACAGTGAGTGAGGAGACTGCGAGGGAATGGGACAGTAAGTGAGGAGAGAGTGAGAATGAGACCGTATGTGAGGAGAGAGGGGGAATAGGACAGTGAGTGAGGAGAGAGAGAGGGAATGGGACAGTGAGTGAGGAGTGCTTGAGGGTACGGTACAGTGAGTGAGGAGAGAGAGGGATTGGGACAGGGAGAGAGGAGAGAGGTCGAATGGGACAGTGAGTGAGAAGAGAGGCGGAATAGGACAGTGTGTGATCAGAGAGGGAGAATGAGAGATGTGAGTGAGGAGAGAGGGGGAATGGGACAGTGAGTGAGGAGAGATTTGAAATGGGACAGTGTGTGAGGAGAGAGTGGGAATGGGACAGAGAATGAGGATTTAGTGAGGGAATGGGACAGTGAGTGAGGAGAGAGGGTGAATGGGACAGTGAGTGATTAGAGAGGCGGAATGGGACAGTGTGTGAGGAGAGAGAGGGAATGGGACAGTGAGTGTGGAGAGAGCGGGAATGGAACAGTGAGTGAGGAGAGAGAGAAAGGGACAGTGAGTGAGGAGAGAGGGGGAATGGGACAGTGAGTGAGGAGAGAGCGGGAATGGGACAGTGAGTGAGGAGAGAGAGAAGGAATGGGACAGTGAGTGAGGAGAGAGAGGGAATGGGACAGTGAGTGAGGAGAAAGGTGCAATTGGACAGTGAGTGAGGAGAGAGGGGGAATGGGATAGTGAGTGAGAAGAGAGGCGAAATGGGACAGTGAGTTAGCGGAGAGGGGGAATGCGAGATGTGAGTGAGGAGAGAGTCGGAATGGGACAGTGAGTGAGGAGAGAGCGAGGGACTGGGTCAGTGAGTGAGGAGAGAGAGAAAGGGACAGTGAGTGAGGAGAGAGGGGGAATTGGACATTGAGTGAGGAGAGAGGGGGAATGTGACAGTGAGGGTGGAGAGATGGTGAATGGGATAGTGAGTAAGGAGAGAGGGAGGGAATGGGACCGTGAGTGAGGAGACCGTGAGGGAATGGGACAGTGAGTGAGGAGAGGGAGGGAATGGGACAGTGAGTGAGCAGAGTGGGGGAATGGGACAGTGAGTGAGCAGAGTGGGGGAATGGGACAGTGTGTGAGGAGAAAGGGGGAATGGGACAGTGAGTGTGGAGAGAGGTGGAATGGGATAGTGAGTGAGGAGAGAGGGGGAATGGGACAGTGTGTGAGGAGAAAGGGGGAATGGGACAGTGAGTGAGGAGGAAGGTGCAATTGGACAGTGAGTGAGGAGAGAGGGGAATGGGACAGTAAGTGAGGAGTGCTTGAGGGTACAGTACAGTGAGTGAGGAGAGAGAGGGAATGGGACAGTGAGTTAGGAGAGTTTTGAAATGGGACAGTGTGTGAGGAGAGAGTGGGAATGGGACAGAGAATGAGGAGAGAGGGTGAATGGGACAGTGAGTGATTAGAGAGGCGGAATGGGACAGTGTGTGAGGAGAGAGACGGAATGGCACAGTGAGTGAGGAGAGACAGGGAACGGGACACTGATTGAGGACATGGGGAAATGGGACAGTGAGTGAGGAGAGAGGGGAAATGGGAGAGTGAGTGTGGAGAGAGCGGGAATGGGACAGTGAGTGAGGAGAGAGAGAAAGGGACAGTGAGTGAGGAGAGAGGGGGAATGGGACAGTGAGTGAGGAGAGAGTGGGAATGGGACAGTGAGTGATGAGAGAGGGGGAATGGGATAGTGAGTGAGGAGAGAGGGGGAAAGGGACAGTGAGGGCGGAGAGAGGCAGAATGGGATAGTGTGTGAGGAGAGAGCGGGAATCGTACAGTGAGTGAGGATAGAGGGGGAATGGGATAGTGAGTGAGGAGAGAGGGGGAATGGGACAGTGAGTGAGGAGAGAGAGGGAATTGGACAATGTGTGAGGAGAGAGGGGGAATGGGACAGTGAGTGAGGAGAGAGAGGGAATGGGACAGTGAGTGAGGAGAGAGGGGGAATGTGACAGTGAGTGAGGAGAGAGGGAGCGAATGGAACAGTGAATGAGGAGACTGCGAGGGAATGGGACAGTGAGTGAGGAGAGAGTGAGAATGGGACAGGGAGAGAGGAGAGAGGGAGATTGGGACAGTGAGTGAGCAGAGAGAGTGAGAATGGGACCGTGTGTGAGGAGAGAGGGGGAATGGGACAGTGAGTGAGGAGAGAGGAAGGTAATGGGACAGTGAGTGAGGAGTGCTTGAGGGTACGGTACAGTGAGTGAGGAGAGAGAGGGAATGGGACAGTGAGTGAGCAGAGATGGGGAATGGGACAGTGTGTGAGGAGAGAGGGGGAATGTGACAGTGAGTGAGGAGAGAGGGGGAATGTGATAGTGAGTGAGGAGAGAGGGTAATGGGACAGTGAGTGAGGAGAGAGTGGGAATGGGATAGTGTGTGAGGAGAGAGTGGGAATCGTACAGTGATTGAGGATAGAGGGGGAATGGGACAGTGAGTGAGGGGAGAGGGGGAATGGGTCGGTGAGTGAAGAGAGGGGGGAATGGGACATTGAGTGAGGTGGGAGGTGGGATTGGACAGTTAGTGAGGAGAGAGGGGGAATGGGAGAGTGAGTGAGGAGACAGGGGGAATGGGACAGTGAGGGAGGAGAGAGGGAGGGAACGGCACAGTGAGTGAGGAGCGAGGCAGAATGAAACAGTGTGTGAGGAGAGACGGGGAATGGGACAGCAAGAGTAGAGAGAGGGGGAATGGGATAGTGAGTGAGGAGAGAGAGGGTATGTTACAGTGTGTGAGGAGAGATGGGGAATGGGACAGTGTGTGAGGAGAGAGGGGGAATGGAATAGTGAGTGAGGGGAGAGGGGGAATGGGAGATGTGAGTGAGAAGAGAGGGAGAATGGGAGATGTGAGTGAGGAGAGAGCGGGAATGGGATACTGAGTGAGGAAAGAGGGGGAATTGGACAGTGAGTGAGGAGAGAGGGGGAATGGGATAGTGCGTGAGGAGAGAGGAGGAATGGGACAGTGAGTGAGGAGAGAGGGGAATGGGACAGTGAGTGAGGAGAGAGGAGAAATGGGTCAGTGAGTGAGGAGAGAGGGGGAATGGGACAGTGAGTGAGGAGAGAGGGGGAATTTGACAGTGAGTGAGGAGAGAGATAGGGAATGGTACAGTGAGTCAGGAGAGAGAGTGGGAATGGGACAGTGAGTCAGGAGAGAGAGTGGGAATGGGACAGTGAGTGAGGAGAGACGGGGAATGAGACAGTGAGTGCGGAGAGAGAGCGAATGGGACAGTGAATGAGGAGACTGCGAGGGAATGGGACAGTAAGTGAGGAGAGAGTGAGAATGAGACCGTGTGTGAGGAGATAGGGGGAATGGGACAGTGAGTGAGGAGAGAGGGAGGGAATGGGACAGTGAGTGAGGAGAGAGAGGGAATGGGACAGGGAGAGAGGAGAGAGGTAGAATGGGACAGTGAGTGAGAAGAGAGGGGGAATGGGACAGTGTGTGATCAGAGAGGGAGAATGAGAGATGTGAGTGAGGAGAGAGTGGGAATGGGACAGAGAATGAGGAGAGAGTGAGGGAATGGGACAGTGAGTGAGGAAAGAGGGTGAATGGGACAGTGAGTGATGAGAGAGAGAAAGGGACAGTGAGTGAGGAGAGAGGGGGAATGGGACAGTGAGTGTGGAGAGAGGGGGAATGGGACAGTGAGTGAGGAGTGAGGGGGAATGGGACAGTGAGTGAGGAGAGAGGGGGAATGGGACAGTGAGTGAGGAGAGAGCGGGAATGGGACAGTGAGTGAGGAGAGAGGGGGAATGGGACAGTGAGTGAGGAGAGAGGGGGAATGGGACAGTGAGTGAGGAGAGAGAGGGAATGGGACAGTGAGTGAGGAGAGAGAGAAGGAATGGGACAGTGAGTGAGGAGAGAGAGGGAATAGGACAGTGAGTGAGGAGAAAGGTGCAATTGGACAGTGAGTGAGGAGAGAGGGGGAATGGGATAGTGAGTGAGAAGAGAGGCGAAATGGGACAGTGAGTTAGCGGAGAGGGGGAATGCGAGATGTGAGTGAGGAGAGAGTCGGAATGGGACAGTGAGTGAGGAGAGAGCGAGGGACTGGGTCAGTGAGTGAGGAGAGAGTGAGAATGGGACATTGTGTGAGGAGAGAGAGGGAATGGGACAGTGAGTGAGGAGAGAGGGAGAATGGGACAGTGAGTGAGGAGAGAGGGGGAATGGGACAGTGAGTGAGGAGAGAGGGAGAATGGGACAGTGCGTGAGGAGAGAGAGGGAATGGGACAGTAAGTGAGGAGAGAGAGGGAATGGGTCAGTGAGTGAGGAGAGAGGAGGAATGGGACAGTGAGTGAGGAGAGAGGGGAATGGGACAGTGAGTGAGGAGAGAGGGGGAATGGGACAGTGAGTGAGGAGAGAGGGGGAATGGGATTGTGAGTGAGGGGAGAGGGGGAATGGGACAGTGAGTGAGGAGAGAGGGGGAATGGGATAGTGAGTGAGGAGAGAGGGAGGGAATGGGACCGTGAGTGAGTAGAGCTTGAGGGAATGGGATAGTGAGTGAGGAGAGAGTGGAAATGGAAGATGTGAGTGAGGAGAGAGGGGAAATGGGACAGTGAGTGAGGAGAGAGGGGGAATGGGACAGTGAGTGAGGAGAGAGAGGGAATGGGTCAGTGACTGAGGAGGGAGGAGGAATGGGAAATGTGAGTGAGGAGAGAGGGGGAATTTGACAGTGAGTGAGGAGAGAGATAGGGAATGGTACAGTGAGTCAGGAGAGAGAGTGGGAATGGGACAGTGAGTGAGGAGAGAGAGGGAAAGGGATATTGAGTGAGGAGAGAGGGAGGGAATGGGACAGTGAGTGAGGAGAGAGGGAGGGAATGGGACAGTGAGTGAGGAGAGAGCGGAAATGGGACAGTGAGTGAGGAGAGAGGGGGAATGGGACAGTGAGTGAGGAGTGAGGGGGAATGGGACAGTGAGTGAGGAGAGAGGGGGAATGGGACAGTGAGTGAGGAGAGAGAGGGAATGGGACAGTGAGTGAGGAGAGAGAGAAGGAATGGGACAGTGAGTGAGGAGAGAGAGGGAATGGGATAGTGAGTGAGAAGAGAGGCGAAATGGGACAGTGAGTTAGCGGAGAGGGGGAATGCGAGATGTGAGTGAGGAGAGAGTCGGAATGGGAGAGTGAGTGAGGAGAGAGCGAGGGACTGGGTCAGTGAGTGAGGAGAGAGTGAGAATGGGACATTGTGTGAGGAGAGAGAGGGAATGGGACAGTGAGTGAGGAGAGAGGGGGAATGGGACAGTGAGTGAGGAGAGAGGGAGAATGGGACAGTGCGTGAGGAGAGAGAGGGAATGGGACAGTAAGTGAGGAGAGAGAGGGAATGGGTCAGTGAGTGAGGAGAGAGGAGGAATGGGTCAGTGAGTGAGGAGAGAGGGGGAATGGGACAGTGAGTGAGGAGAGAGGGGGAATGGGATAGTGAGTGAGGAGAGAGTGGGAATGGGACAGTGAGTGAGGAGAGAGGGGAATGGGACAGTGAGTGAGGAGAGAGGGGGAATGGGACAGTGAGTGAGGAGAGAGGGGGAATGGGATTGTGAGTGAGCGGAGAGGGGGAATGGGACAGTGAGTGAGGAGAGAGGTGGAATGGGATAGTGAGTGAGGAGAGAGGGAGGGAATGGGACCGTGAGTGAGTAGAGCTTGAGGGAATGGGATAGTGAGTGAGGAGAGAGTGGGAATGGAAGATGTGAGTGAGGAGAGAGGGGAAATGGGACAGTGAGTGAGGAGAGAGGGGGAATGGGACAGTGAGTGAGGAGAGAGAGGGAATGGGTCAGTGACTGAGGAGGGAGGAGGAATGGGAAATGTGAGTGAGGAGAGAGGGGGAATTTGACAGTGAGTGAGGAGAGAGGGGAATGGGACAGTGAGTGAGGAGAGAGGGGGAATGGGATTGTGAGTGAGGGGAGAGGGGGAATGCGACAGTGAGTGAGGAGAGAGGGGGAATGGGATAGTGAGTGAGGAGAGAGGGAGGGAATGGGACAGTGAGTGAGGAGAGAGAGGGAATAGGACAGTGTGTGCGGAGAGAGGGGGAATGGGACAGTGATTGAGGAGAGAGGGGGAACGGGACAGTGAGTGAGGAGAGAGGGGGAACGGGACAGTGAGTGAGGAGAGAGGGGGAATGGGACAGTTAGTGAGGAGAGAAAGTGAATGGAACAGTGATGTAGGAGATAGTGGGGAATGGGACATCGAGAGAGGAGAGAGTGGGAATGGGTTAGTGAGGGAGGAGAGAGGGGGAAATGAGACAGTGAGTGAGGTGAGAGGGGGAATGAGACAGTGAGTGCGGAGAGAGAGGGAATGAGACAGTGAGTGAGGAGAGAGGGGGAATGGGACAGTGTGTGAGGAGAGAAAGGGAATGGAACAGTGAGTGAGGAGAGAGGGGAATGGGACAGTGAGTGAGGAGAGAGTGGGAATGGGACAGTGAGTGAGGAGAGAGGGGGAAATGAGACAGTGAGTGAGGTGAGAGGGGGAATGAGACAGTGAGTGCGGAGAGAGGGGGAATGGGACAGTGAGAGAGGAGAGAGGGCGAATGGGACAGTGAGTGAGGAGAGAGGGCGAATGTGACAGTGTGTGAGGAGAGAGAGGGAATGGGACAGTGAGTGAGGAGAGAGGGGGAATGGAAGATGTGAGTGAGCGGAGAGGGGGAATGGAAGATGTGAGGGAGGAGAGAAGGGGAATGGAAAAGTGAGTGAGGAGAGAGGGGGAATGGGACAGTGAGTGAGGAGTGAGGGGGAATGGGACAGTGAGTGAGGAGAGAGTCGGAATGGGACAGTGAGTGAGGAGAGAGCGAGGGACTGGGTCAGTGAGTGAGGAGAGAGTGAGAATGGGACATTGTGTGAGGAGAGAGAGGGAATGGGACAGTGAGTGAGGAGAGAGGGAGAATGGGACAGTGAGTGAGGAGAGAGGGGGAATGGGACAGTGAGTGAGGAGAGAGGGAGAATGGGACAGTGCGTGAGGAGAGAGAGGGAATGGGACAGTAAGTGAGGAGAGAGAGGGAATGGGTCAGTGAGTGAGGAGAGAGGAGGAATGGGTCAGTGAGTGAGGAGAGAGTGGGAATGGGACAGTGAGTGAGGAGAGAGGGGAATGGGACAGTGAGTGAGGAGAGAGGGGGAATGGGACAGTGAGTGAGGAGAGAGGGGGAATGGGATTGTGAGTGAGGGGAGAGGGGGAATGGGACAGTGAGTGAGGAGAGAGGGGGAATGGGATAGTGAGTGTAGGAGAGAGGGAGGGAATGGGACCGTGAGTGAGTAGAGCTTGAGGGAATGGGATAGTGAGTGAGGAGAGAGTGGAAATGGAAGATGTGAGTGAGGAGAGAGGGGAAATGGGACAGTGAGTGAGGAGAGAGGGGGAATGGGACAGTGAGTGAGGAGAGAGAGGGAATGGGTCAGTGACTGAGGAGGGAGGAGGAATGGGAAATGTGAGTGAGGAGAGAGGGGGAATTTGACAGTGAGTGAGGAGAGAGATAGGGAATGGTACAGTGAGTCAGGAGAGAGAGTGGGAATGGGACAGTGAGTGAGGAGAGAGAGGGAAAGGGATATTGAGTGAGGAGAGAGCGAGGGACTGGGTCAGTGAGTGAGGAGAGAGTGAGAATGGGACATTGTGTGAGGAGAGAGAGGGAATGGGACAGTGCGTGAGGAGAGAGAGGGAATGGGACAGTAAGTGAGGAGAGAGAGGGAATGGGTCAGTGAGTGAGGAGAGAGGAGGAATGGGTCAGTGAGTGAGGAGAGAGTGGGAATGGGACAGTGAGTGAGGAGAGAGGGGAATGGGACAGTGAGTGAGGAGAGAGGGGGAATGGGACAGTGAGTGAGGAGAGAGGGGGAATGGGATTGTGAGTGAGGGGAGAGGGGGAATGGGACAGTGAGTGAGGAGAGAGGGGGAATGGGATAGTGAGTGAGGAGAGAGGGAGGGAATGGGACCGTGAGTGAGTAGAGCTTGAGGGAATGGGATAGTGAGTGAGGAGAGAGTGGAAATGGAAGATGTGAGTGAGGAGAGAGGGGAAATGGGACAGTGAGTGAGGAGAGAGGGGGAATGGGACAGTGAGTGAGGAGAGAGAGGGAATGGGTCAGTGACTGAGGAGGGAGGAGGAATGGGAAATGTGAGTGAGGAGAGAGGGGGAATTTGACAGTGAGTGAGGAGAGAGATAGGGAATGGTACAGTGAGTCAGGAGAGAGAGTGGGAATGGGACAGTGAGTGAGGAGAGAGAGGGAAAGGGATATTGAGTGAGGAGAGAGGGAGGGAATGGGACAGTGAGTGAGGAGAGAGGGGAGGGAATGGGACAGTGAGTGAGGAGAGAGCGGAAATGGGACAGTGAGTGAGGAGAGAGGGGGAATGGGACAGTGAGTGAGGAGTGAGGGGGAATGGGACAGTGAGTGAGGAGAGAGGGGGAATGGGACAGTGAGTGAGGAGAGAGAGGGAATGGGACAGTGAGTGAGGAGAGAGAGAAGGAATGGGACAGTGAGTGAGGAGAGAGAGGGAATGGGATAGTGAGTGAGAAGAGAGGCGAAATGGGACAGTGAGTTAGCGGAGAGGGGGAATGCGAGATGTGAGTGAGGAGAGAGTCGGAATGGGACAGTGAGTGAGGAGAGAGCGAGGGACTGGGTCAGTGAGTGAGGAGAGAGTGAGAATGGGACATTGTGTGAGGAGAGAGAGGGAATGGGACAGTGAGTGAGGAGAGAGGGGGAATGGGACAGTGAGTGAGGAGAGAGGGAGAATGCGACAGTGCGTGAGGAGAGAGAGGGAATGGGACAGTAAGTGACGAGAGAGAGGGAATGGGTCAGTGAGTGAGGAGAGAGGAGGAATGGGTCAGTGAGTGAGGAGAGAGGGGGAATGGGACAGTGAGTGAGGAGAGAGGGGGAATGGGATAGTGAGTGAGGAGAGAGTGGGAATGGGACAGTGAGTGAGGAGAGAGGGGAATGGGACAGTGAGTGAGGAGAGAGGGGGAATGGGACAGTGAGTGAGGAGAGAGGGGGAATGGGATTGTGAGTGAGCGGAGAGGGGGAATGGGACAGTGAGTGAGGAGAGAGGTGGAATGGGATAGTGAGTGAGGAGAGAGGGAGGGAATGGGACCGTGAGTGAGTAGAGCTTGAGGGAATGGGATAGTGAGTGAGGAGAGAGTGGGAATGGAAGATGTGAGTGAGGAGAGAGGGGAAATGGGACAGTGAGTGAGGAGAGAGGGGGAATGGGACAGTGAGTGAGGAGAGAGAGGGAATGGGTCAGTGACTGAGGAGGGAGGAGGAATGGGAAATGTGAGTGAGGAGAGAGGGGGAATTTGACAGTGAGTGAGGAGAGAGGGGAATGGGACAGTGAGTGAGGAGAGAGGGGGAATGGGATTGTGAGTGAGGGGAGAGGGGGAATGGGACAGTGAGTGAGGAGAGAGGGGGAATGGGATAGTGAGTGAGGAGAGAGTGAGGGAATGGGACAGTGAGTGAGGAGAGAGAGGGAATAGGACAGTGTGTGCGGAGAGAGGGGGAATGGGACAGTGATTGAGGAGAGAGGGGGAACGGGACAGTGAGTGAGGAGAGAGGGGGAACGGGACAGTGAGTGAGGAGAGAGGGGGAATGGGACAGTTAGTGAGGAGAGAAAGTGAATGGAACAGTGATGTAGGAGATAGTGGGGAATGGGACATCGAGAGAGGAGAGAGTGGGAATGGGTTAGTGAGTGAGGAGAGAGGGGGAAATGAGACAGTGAGTGAGGTGAGAGGGGGAATGAGACAGTGAGTGCGGAGAGAGAGGGAATGAGACAGTGAGTGAGGAGAGAGGGGGAATGGGACAGTGTGTGAGGAGAGAAAGGGAATGGAACAGTGAGTGAGGAGAGAGGGGAATGGGACAGTGAGTGAGGAGAGAGTGGGAATGGGACAGTGAGTGAGGAGAGAGGGGGAAATGAGACAGTGAGTGAGGTGAGAGGGGGAATGAGACAGTGAGTGCGGAGAGAGGGGGAATGGGACAGTGAGAGAGGAGAGAGGGCGAATGGGACAGTGAGTGAGGAGAGAGGGCGAATGTGACAGTGTGTGAGGAGAGAGAGGGCGAATGGGACTGTGTGTGAGGAGAGAGAGGGAATGGGACAGTGAGTGAGGAGAGAGGGGGAATGGAAGATGTGAGTGAGCGGAGAGGGGGAATGGAAGATGTGAGGGAGGAGAGAAGGGGAATGGAAAAGTGAGTGAGGAGAGAGGGGGAATGGGACAGTGAGTGAGGAGTGAGGGGGAATGGGACAGTGAGTGAGGAGAGAGGAGGAATGGGACAGTGAGTGAGGAGAGAGCGGAAATGGGACAGTGAGTGAGGAGAGAGGGGGAATGGGACAGTGAGTGAGGAGAGAGGGGGAATGGGACAGTGAGTGAGGAGAGAGGGGGAATGGGACAGTGAGTGAGGAGAGAGAGGGAATGGGACAGTGAGTGAGGAGAGAAAGAAGGAATGGGACAGTGAGTGAGGAGAGAGAGGGAATGGGATAGTGAGTGAGAAGAGAGGCGAAATGGGACAGTGAGTTAGCGGAGAGGGGGAATGCGAGATGTGAGTGAGGAGAGAGTCGGAATGGGACAGTGAGTGAGGAGAGAGCGAGGGACTGGGTCAGTGAGTGAGGAGAGAGTGAGAATGGGACATTGTGTGAGGAGAGAGAGGGAATGGGACAGTGAGTGAGGAGAGAGGGGGAATGGGACAGTGAGTGAGGAGAGAGGGAGAATGGGACAGTGCGTGAGGAGAGAGAGGGAATGGGACAGTAAGTGAGGAGAGAGAGGGAATGGGTCAGTGAGTGAGGAGAGAGGGGGAATGGGACAGTGAGTGAGGAGAGAGGGGGAATGGTACTGTGATTGAGGAGAGAGGGAAATGGGACAGTGTGTGAGGAGAGAGGGAGAATGGGTCAGTGAGTTAAGAGAGAGGGGGAATGGGACAGTGTGTGAGGAGAGAGGGAGGGAATGGGACAGTGAGTGAGGAGAGAGGGGGAATGTGACAGTGAGTGAGGAGAGAGGGAGCGAATGGGACAGTGAATGAGGAGACTGCGAGGGAATGGGACAGTGAGTGAGGAGAGAGGGGAATGGGACAGTGAGTGAGGAGAGAGGGGGAATGGAATTGTGAGTGAGGGGAGAGGGGGAATGGGACAGTGAGTGAGGAGAGAGGGGGAATGGGATAGTGAGTGAGGAGAGAGGGAGGGAATGGGACCGTGAGTGAGTAGAGCTTGAGGGAATGGGATAGTGAGTGAGGAGAGAGTGGGAATGGAAGATGTGAGTGAGGAGAGAGGGGAAATGGGACAGTGAGTGAGGAGAGAGGGGGAATGGGACAGTGAGTGAGGAGAGAGAGGGAATGGGTCAGTGACTGAGGAGGGAGGAGGAATGGGAAATGTGAGTGAGGAGAGAGGGGGAATTTGACAGTGAGTGAGGAGAGAGATAGGGAATGGTACAGTGAGTCAGGAGAGAGAGTGGGAATGGGACAGTGAGTGAGGAGAGAGAGGGAAAGGGACATTGAGTGAGGAGAGAGTGAGGGAATGGGACAGTGAGTGAGGAGAGAGGGAGGGAATGGGACAGTGAGTGAGGAGAGAGAGGGAATAGGACAGTGTGTGCGGAGAGAGGGGGAATGGGACAGTGATTGAGGAGAGAGGGGGAACGGGACAGTGAGTGAGGAGAGAGGGGGAACGGGACAGTGAGTGAGGAGAGAGGGGGAATGGGACAGTTAGTGAGGAGAGAAAGTGAATGGAACAGTGATGTAGGAGATAGTGGGGAATGGGACATCGAGAGAGGAGAGAGTGGGAATGGGTTAGTGAGTGAGGAGAGAGGGGGAAATGAGACAGTGAGTGAGGTGAGAGGGGGAATGAGACAGTGAGTGCGGAGAGAGGGGGAATGGGACAGTGAGTGAGGAGAGAGGGCGAATGGGACAGTGAGTGAGGAGAGAGGGGGAATGGGACAGTGTGTGAGGAGAGAGAGGGAATCGGACAGTGAGTGAGGAGAGAGGGGGAATGGAAGATGTGAGTGAGCGGAGAGGGGGAATGGAAGATGTGAGGGAGGAGAGAAGGGGAATGGAAAAGTGAGTGAGGAGAGAGAGGGAATTGGACAATGTGTGAGGAGAGAGGGGGAATGGGACAGTGAGTGAGGAGAGAGGGGGAATGGGTCAGTGAGTGAGGAGAGAGGGGGAATGGGGCAGTGAGTGAGGAGAGAGGGAGCGAATGGGACAGTGAGTGAGGAGAGAGTGAGAATGGGACCGTGTGTGAGGAGAGAGGGGGAATGGGACAGTGAGTGAGGAGAGAGGGAGGGAATGGGACAGTGAGTGAGGAGTGCTTGAGGGTACGGTACAGTGAGTGAGGAGAGAGGGAGAATGAAAGATGTGAGTGAGGAGAGAGGGGAAATGGGACATTGAGTGAGGAGAGAGGGGGATTGGGACAGTGAGAGAGGAGAGAGGCGGAATGGGACAGTGAGTGAGGAGAGAGAGAAAGGGACAGTGAGTGAGGAGAGAGGGAAATGGGACAGTGGGTGAGGAGAGAGGGGGAATGGGACAATGAGTGAGGAGAGAGGGGGAATGGGACAGTGTGTGAGGAGAGAGGGGGAATGGGACAGTTTGTGAGGAGAGAGGGGGAATGTGACAGTGAGTGAGGAGAGAGGGGGAATGGGACAGTGTGTGAGGAGAAAGGGGGAATGGGACAGTGAGTGTGGAGAGAGGGGGAATGGGACAGTGAGTGATGAGAGAGTGGGAATGGGACAGTGAGTGAGGAGAGAGGGGGAATGGGACAGTGAGTGAGGAGAGAGGGGGAATGGGACAGTGAGTGAGGAGAGAGGGGGAATGGGACAATGAGTGAGGAGAGAGGGGGAATGGGATAGTGAGTGAGGAGAGAGGGGGAATGGGACAGTGAGTGAGGAGAGGGGGGAATGGGATAGTGAGTGAGGGGAGAGGGGGAATGGGGTAGTGAGTGAGGGGAGAGGGGGAATGGGATAGTGAGTGAGGAGAGAGGGAGGGAATGGGACAGTGAGTGAGGAGAGCTTGAGGGAATGGGATAGTGAGTGAGGAGAGAGGGGGAATGAAAGATGTGAGTGAGGAGAGAGAGGAAATGGGACATTGAGTGAGGAGAGAGGGGGATTGGGACAGTGAGAGAGGAGAGATTAGGAATGGGACAGTGAGTGAGGAGCGAGGCGGAATGGGACAGTGAGTGAGGAGACATGGGAATTGGACAGTGAGTGAGGAGAGAGGGGGAATGGGACAGTGAGGGCGGAGAGATGGTGAATGGGATAGTGAGTAAGGAGAGAGGGAGGGAATGGGACCGTGAGTGAGGAGAGAGGGGGAATGGGACAGTGAGTGAGGAGAGAGGGGGAATGGGATAGTGAGTGAGGAGAGAGGGAGGGAATGGGACCGTGAGTGAGGAGAGCTTGAGGGAATGGGATAGTGAGTAAGGAGAGAGGGGGAATGGGACAGTGAGTGAGGAGACAGTGGGAACGGGACAGTGTGTGAGGAGAGAGCAGGAATCGTACAGTGAGGGAGGATAGAGGGGGAATGGGACTGTGAGTGAGGAGAGAGGGGGAATGGGACAGTGAGTGTGGAGAGAGGGGGAATGGGACAGTGTGTGAGGAGAGAGGGGGAATGGGACAGTGAGTGAGGAGAGAGGGGGAATGGGACAGTGAGTGAGGATAGAGGGGGAATGGGACAGCGAGTGTGGAGAGAGGGGGAATGTGACAGCGAGTGAGGAGAGAGGGAGGGAATGGGAAAGTGAGTGAGGAGAGAGTGAGATTGGGTCAGTGAGTTAGGAGAGAGGGGGAATGGGACAGTGTGTGAGGAGAGAGAGGGAATGGGACAGTGAATGAGGAGAGAGGGCGAATGGGACAGTGAGTGAGGAGAGAGGGGGAATGGGATAGTGAGTGAGGAGAGAGGTGGAATGGGACAGTGAGGGCGGAGAGAGCGGGAATGGGATAGTGAGTGAGGCGAGAGGGAGGGAATGGGACCGTGATTGAGGAGAGAGAGGGAATGGGACAGGGAGTGAGGAGAGAGTGGGAATGGGATAGTTTGTGAGCAGAGTGGGGGAATGGAAGATGTGAGTGAGGAGAGAGGTGAATGGGACTCTGAGTGAGGAGAGAGGGGGCATGGGACAGTGAGTGAGGAGAGAGCGGGAATCGTACAGTGAGTGAGGAGAGAGGGGGAATGGGACAGTGAGTTTGGAGAGAGGGAGTGAATGTGACAGTGAATGAGGAGCCTGCGAGGGAATGTGGCAGTGAGTGAGGAGAGAGTGAGAATGGGACCGTGTGTGAGGAGAGAGGGGGATTGGGACAGTGAGTGAGGAGAGAGGGAGGGAATGGGACAGTGAGTGAGGAGAGAGGAGGAATGGGACAGTGAGTGAGGAGAGAGGGGGAATGGGACAGTGAGTGAGGAGAGAGGGAGCGAATGGACAGTGAGTAAGGAGAGAGTGAGAATGGGACCATGTGTGAGGAGAGAGGGGGAATGGGACAGTGAGTGAGGAGAGAGTGAGGGAATGGGACAGTGAGTGAGGAGTGCTTGAGTGTACGGTACAGTGAGTGAGCAGAGAGGGGGAATGGGACAGAAAATGAGGAGTGAGTGAGTGAATGGGACAGTGAGTGAGGAGAGATTGTGAATGGGACAGTGAGTAAGGAGTGAGTGGGAATTGGACAATGTGTGAGGAGAGAGGGGGAATGGCACAGTGAGAGAGGAGAGAGGTGGAATGGGAAAGTGAGTGAGGAGAGTGGGGGAATGGGACAGTGATGGAGGAGATGGGGAAATGGTACAGTGAGTGAGGAAAAAAGGGTAATGGGACAGTGAGTGAGGAGATAGGGGGAGTGGGACAGTGAGTGAGGAGAGAGTGAGAATGGGACAGTGAGTGAGGAGAGAGGGGGAATGGGACAGTGAGTGAGGAGAGAGAGGGAATGGGACAGTGAGTGAGGAGAGAGGGAGCGAATGGGACAGTGAATGAGGAGAGAGTGAGAATGGGACCGTGTGTGAGGAGAGAGGGGGAATGGGACAGTGAGTGAGGAGAGAGAGGGAATGGGACAGTGAGTGAGGAGAGAGGGAGCGAATGGGACAGTGAATGAGGAGAGAGTGAGAATGGGACCGTGTGTGAGGAGAGAGGGGGAATGGGACAGTGAGTGAGGAGAGAGTGAGGGAATGGGACAGTGAGTGAGGAGTGCTTGAGCGTACGGTACAATGAGTGAGGAGAGAGAGGGAAGGGAACAGGGAGAGAGGAGAGAGGTAGAATGGGACAGTGAGTGAGGAGGGAGGGGGAATGGGATAGTGAGTGAGGAGAGATGGGGAAATGGGACAGTGAGTGAGGAGAGAGGGGGAATGGGACAGTGAGTGAGGAGAGAGGGGGAATGGGACAGTGAGTGAGGAGACAGGGAGCGAATGGGACAGTGAATGAGCAGAGAGTGAGAATGGGACCGTGTGTGAGGAGAGAGTGAGAATGGGACCGTGTGTGAGGAGAGAGGGGGAATGGGACAGTGAGTGAGGAGAGAGGGGGAATGGGACAGTGAGTGAGGAGAGAGGGGGAATGGGACAGTGAGTGAGGAGGGAGGGGGAATGGGATAGTGAGTGAGGAGACAGGGAGTAAATGGGACAGTGAATGAGGAGAGAGTGAGAATGGGACCGTGTGTGAGGAGAGAGTGAGAATGGGACCGTGTGTGAGGAGAGAGGGGGAATGGGACAGTGAGTGAGGAGAGAGGGGGAATGGGACAGTGAGTGAGGAGAGGGGGGAATGGGACAGTGAGTGAGGAGGGAGGGGGAATGGGATAGTGAGTGAGGAGACATGGGGAATTGGGAGAGTGAGTGAGGTGAGAGGGGGAATGGGATAGTGTGTGACGAGAGAGACGGTATGGGACAGTGAGTGAGGAGAGAGGGGGAATGGGACAGTGAGTGAGGAGAGAGGGGGAATGGGACAGTGAGTGAGGAGAAAGGTGCAATGGGACAGTGAGTGAGGAGAGAGGGGGAATGTGACAGTGAGTGAGGAGAGAAGGGGAATGTAACAGTGAGTGAGGAAAGAATGAGAATGGGTCAGTTTGTGAGGAGAGAGAGGGAATGGAACAGTGAGTGAGGAGAAAGGGGGAATGGGGCAGTGAATGAGGAGATAGGGGGAATGGGATAGTGAGTGAGGAGAGAAGGGGAATGTGATATTGAGTGAGAAGAGAGGGGGAATGGGTCAGTGAGAGCGGAGAGAGGGGGAATGGGATAGTGAGTGTGGAGAGAGAGTGGGAATGGGACAGTGAGTGAGGAGAGCGTGAGGGAATGGTACAGTTAGTGAGATGAGTGGGGGAATGGGACAGGGAGAGAGGAGAGAGTGGGAATGGGATAGTGAGTGAGCAGAGAGGGGGAATGGAAAAGTGAGTGAGGAGAGTGAGGGAATTGGACAATGTGTGAGGAGAGAGGGGGAATGGAACAGTGAGTGAGGAGAGAGGGGGAATGGGACAGTGAGTGAGGAGAGAGGGGGAATTGGACAATGTGTGAGGAGAGAGGGGGAATGGGACAGTGAGTGAGGAGAGAGGGGGAATGGGACAGTGAGTGAGGAGAGAGGGGGAATGGGACAGTGAGTGAGGAGAGAGGGAGCGAATGGGACAGTGAATGAGGAGAGAGTGAGAATGGGACCGTGTGTGAGGAGAGAGGGGGAATGGAACAGTGAGTGAGGAGAGAGTGAGGGAATGGGACAGTGAGTGAGGAGTGCTTGAGGGTACGGTACAGTGAATGAGGAGAGAGAGGGAATGGGACAGGGAGAGAGGAGAAAGGTAGAATGGGACAGTGAGTGAGAAGAGAGGGGGAATGGGACAGTGAGTGAGGAGAGAGGAGGAATGGGACAGTGAGTGAGAAGAGAGGGGGAATGGGACAGTGTGTGATCAGAGAAGGAGAATGAGAGATATGATTGAGGAGAGAGGGGGAATGGGACCGTGTGTGAGGAGAGAGTAAGAATGGGACCGTGTGTGAGGAGAGAGGGGGAATGGGACAGTGAGTGAGGAGAGAGTGAGGGAATGGGACAGTGAGTGAGGAGAGAGTGAGGGAATTGGACAGTGAGTGAGGAGTGCTTGAGGGTACAGTACAGTGAGTGAGGAGAGAGAGGGAATGGGACAGTGAGTGAGGAGGGTTTTGAAAAGGGACAGTGTGTGAGGAGAGATTGGGAATGGGACAGATAATGAGGAGAGAGGGTGAATGGGACAGTGAGTGAGGAGAGAGGGTGAATGGGACAGTGAGTGATTAGAGAGGCGGAATAGGACAGTGTGTGAGGAGAGAGACGGAATGGCACAGTGAGTGAGGAGATAGAGGGAATGGGAAAGTGATTGAGGACATGGGGAAATGGGACAGTGAGTGAGGAGATAGGGGGAATGGGACAGTGAGTGAGGAGAGAGGGGAAATGGGAGAGTGAGTGAGGAGAAACGTGCAGTGGGACAGTGAGTGAGGAGAGAGGGGGAATGGGACAGTGAGTGAGGAGAGAGGGGGAATGGGACAGTGTGTGAGGAGAGAGAGGGAATGGGACAGTGAGTGAGGAGAGAGGAGGAATGGGATAGTGAGTGTGGAGAGAGCGGGAATGGGTCAGTGAGTGAGGAGAGAGAGAAATGGACAGTGAGTGAGGAGAGAGGGGGAATGGGACAGTGAGTGAGTAGAGAGGTAGAATGGGACAGTGAGTGAGGAGAGAGAGAAAGGGACAGTGAGTGAGGAGAGAGGGGGAATGGGACAGTGAGTGAGTAGAGAGGGGGAATGGGGCAGTGAAGTCAGAGAGAGGGGGAATGGGACTGTGAGTGAGGAGACAGTGGGAACGGGACAGTTTGTGAGGAGAGAGCAGGAATCGTACAGTGAGTGAGGATAGAGGGGGAATGGGACAGTGAGTGAGGAGAGAGAGGGAATGGGACAGTGAGTGAGGAGAGAGAGGGAATGGGACAGTGAGTGAGGAGAGAGGGGGAATGGGACAGTGAGTGAGGATAGAGGGGGAATGGGACAGTGAGTGTGGAGAGAGGCGGAATGGGACAGTGTGTGAGGACAGAGAGGGAATGGGACAGTGAGTGAGGTTAGAGGGGGAATGGGACAGTGAGTGAGGAGAGAGAGGGAATGGGACAGTGAGTGAGGAGAGAGGGAGGGAATGGGAAAGTGAGTGAGGAGAGAGTGAGATTGGGTCAGTGAGTTAGGAGAGAGGGGGAATGGGACAGTGTGTGAGGAGAGTGAGGGAATGGGACAGTGTGTGAGGAGAGAGGGCAAATGGGACAGTGAGTGAGGAGAGAGGGGGAATGGGATAGTGTGAGGAGAGAGAGGGAATGGGACAGTGAGTGAGGAGAGAGGGCAAATGGGACAGTGAGTGAGGAGAGAGGGGGAATGGGATAGTGAGTGAGGAGAGAGGGAGGGAATGGGACCGTGAGTGAGGATAGAGAGGGAATGGGACAGGGAGTGAGGAGAGAGTGGGAATGGGATAGTTTGTGAGCAGAGTGGGGGAATGGAAGATGTGAGTGAGGAGAGAGGGGAATGGGACTCTGAGTGAGGAGAGAGGGGGCATGGGACAGTGAGTGAGGAGAGAGCGGGAATCGTACAGTGTGTGAGGAGAGAGCGGGAATGTGACAGTGAGCGAGGAGAGTGGGAGGGAATGGGACAGTGAATGAGGAGCCTGCGAGGGAATGTGGCAGTGAGTGAGGAGAGAGTGAGAATGGGACAGTGAGTGAGGAGTGCTTGAGGGTACGGTACAGTGAGTGAGCAGAGAGGGGGAATGGGACAGAAAATGAGGAGTGAGTGAGTGAATGGGACAGTGAGTGAGGAGAGATTGTGAATGGGACACTGAGTAAGGAGTGAGTGGGAATTGGACAATGTGTGAGGAGAGAGGGGGAATGGCACAGTGAGTGAGGAGAGTGGGGGAATGGGACAGTGATGGAGGAGATGGGGAAATGGTACAGTGAGTGAGGAAAAAAGGGTAATGGGACAGTGAGTGAGGAGATAGGGGGAATGGGACAGTGTGTGAGGAGAGAGGGGAAATGGGAAAGTGAGTGAGCAGAGAGTGAGAATGGGACAGTGAGTGAGGAGAGAGGGAGCGAATGGGACAGTGAATGAGGAGAGAGTGAGAATGGGACCGTGTGTGAGGAGAGAGTGAGAATGGGACCGTGTGTGAGGAGAGAGGGGGAATGGGACAGTGAGTGAGGAGAGAGTGAGGGAATGGGACAGTGAGTGAGGAGTGCTTGAGGGTACGGTACAATGAGTGAGGAGAGAGAGGGAATGGGACAGGGAGAGAGGAGAGAGGTAGAATGGGACAGTGAGTGAGGAGGGAGGGGGAATGGGATAGTGAGTGAGGAGAGATGGGGAAATGGGACAGAGAATGAGGAGAGAGGGTGAATGGGACAGTGAGTGAGGAGAGAGGGTGAATGGGACAGTGAGTGATTAGACAGGCGGGATGGGACAGTGTGTGAGGAGAGAGACGGAATGGCACAGTGAGTGAGGAGATAGAGGGAACGGGACAGTGATTGAGGACATGGGGAAATGGGACAGTGAGTGAGGAGAGAGAGAAAGGGACAGTGAGTGAGGAGAGAGGGGGAATTGGACATTGAGTGAGGAGAGAGGGGGAATGTGACAGTGAGTGAAGAGAGAGGGACGTACTGGGTCAGTGAGTTAGGAGAGAGGGCGAATGGGACAGTGTGTGTGGAGAGAGAGGAAATGGGACAGTGAGTGAGAATAGAGGGGGAATGGGACAGTGAGTGAGGAGAGAGGGGGAATGGGACAGTGAGTGAGGCGAGAGGGGGAATGGGACAGTGAGTGAGGAGACAGGGAGCGAATGGGACAGTGAATGAGCAGAGAGTGAGAATGGGACCGTGTGTGACGAGAGAGACGGTATGGGATAGTGTGTGAGGAGAGAGGGGGAATGGGACAGTGAGTGAGGAGAGAGAGGGAATGGGACAGTGAGTGAGGACAGAGGGGGAATGGGACAGTGAGTGAGGACAGAGGGGGAATGGGACAGTGAGTGAGGAGAGAGAGGGAATGGGACTGTGAGTGAGGAGAGAGAGGGAATGGGACAGTGAGTGAGGAGAGAGGGGGAATGGGACAGTGAGTGAGGATAGAGGGGGAATGGGACAGTGAGTGTGGAGAGAGGCGGAATGGGACAGTGTGTGAGGACAGAGAGGGAATGGGACAGTGAGTGAGGTTAGAGGGGGAATGGGACAGTGAGTGAGGAGAGAGAGGGAATGGGACAGTGAGTGAGGAGAGAGGGAGGGAATGGGAAAGTGAGTGAGGAGAGAGTGAGATTGGGTCAGTGAGTTAGGAGAGAGGGGGAATGGGACAGTGTGTGAGGAGAGTGAGGGAATGGGACAGTGTGTGAGGAGAGAGGGCAAATGGGACAGTGAGTGAGGAGAGAGGGGGAATGGGATAGTGTGAGGAGAGAGAGGGAATGGGACAGTGAGTGAGGAGAGAGGGCAAATGGGACAGTGAGTGAGGAGAGAGGGGGAATGGGATAGTGAGTGAGGAGAGAGGGAGGGAATGGGACCGTGAGTGAGGATAGAGAGGGAATGGGACAGGGAGTGAGGAGAGAGTGGGAATGGGATAGTTTGTGAGCAGAGTGGGGGAATGGAAGATGTGAGTGAGGAGAGAGGGGAATGGGACTCTGAGTGAGGAGAGAGGGGGCATGGGACAGTGAGTGAGGAGAGAGCGGGAATCGTACAGTGTGTGAGGAGAGAGCGGGAATGTGACAGTGAGCGAGGAGAGTGGGAGGGAATGGGACAGTGAATGAGGAGCCTGCGAGGGAATGTGGCAGTGAGTGAGGAGAGAGTGAGAATGGGACAGTGAGTGAGGAGTGCTTGAGGGTACGGTACAGTGAGTGAGCAGAGAGGGGGAATGGGACAGAAAATGAGGAGTGAGTGAGTGAATGGGACAGTGAGTGAGGAGAGATTGTGAATGGGACACTGAGTAAGGAGTGAGTGGGAATTGGACAATGTGTGAGGAGAGAGGGGGAATGGCACAGTGAGTGAGGAGAGTGGGGGAATGGGACAGTGATGGAGGAGATGGGGAAATGGTACAGTGAGTGAGGAAAAAAGGGTAATGGGACAGTGAGTGAGGAGATAGGGGGAATGGGACAGTGTGTGAGGAGAGAGGGGAAATGGGAAAGTGAGTGAGCAGAGAGTGAGAATGGGACAGTGAGTGAGGAGAGAGGGAGCGAATGGGACAGTGAATGAGGAGAGAGTGAGAATGGGACCGTGTGTGAGGAGAGAGTGAGAATGGGACCGTGTGTGAGGAGAGAGGGGGAATGGGACAGTGAGTGAGGAGAGAGTGAGGGAATGGGACAGTGAGTGAGGAGTGCTTGAGGGTACGGTACAATGAGTGAGGAGAGAGAGAGAATGGGACAGGGAGAGAGGAGAGAGGTAGAATGGGACAGTGAGTGAGGAGGGAGGGGGAATGGGATAGTGAGTGAGGAGAGATGGGGAAATGGGACAGAGAATGAGGAGAGAGGGTGAATGGGACAGTGAGTGAGGAGAGAGGGTGAATGGGACAGTGAGTGATTAGACAGGCGGGATGGGACAGTGTGTGAGGAGAGAGACGGAATGGCACAGTGAGTGAGGAGATAGAGGGAACGGGACAGTGATTGAGGACATGGGGAAATGGGACAGTGAGTGAGGAGAGAGAGAAAGGGACAGTGAGTGAGGAGAGAGGGGGAATTGGACATTGAGTGAGGAGAGAGGGGGAATGTGACAGTGAGTGAAGAGAGAGGGACGTACTGGGTCAGTGAGTTAGGAGAGAGGGCGAATGGGACAGTGTGTGTGGAGAGAGAGGAAATGGGACAGTGAGTGAGAATAGAGGGGGAATGGGACAGTGAGTGAGGAGAGAGGGGGAATGGGACAGTGAGTGAGGCGAGAGGGGGAATGGGACAGTGAGTGAGGAGACAGGGAGCGAATGGGACAGTGAATGAGCAGAGAGTGAGAATGGGACCGTGTGTGACGAGAGAGACGGTATGGGATAGTGTGTGAGGAGAGAGGGGGAATGGGACAGTGAGTGAGGAGAGAGAGGGAATGGGACAGTGAGTGAGGACAGAGGGGGAATGGGACAGTGAGTGAGGACAGAGGGGGAATGGGACAGTGAGTGAGGAGAGAGAGGGAATGGGACTGTGAGTGAGGAGAGAGGGGGAATGGGACAGTGAGTGAGGAGAAAGGTGCAATGGGACAGTGAGTGAGGAGAGAGGGGGAATGGGACAGTGAGTGAGAAGAGAGGGGGAATGGGACAGTGAGTGAGGATAGAGGGGGAATGGGACAGTGAGTGAGAAGAGAGGGGGAATGGGACAGTAAGTGAGAAGAAAGGGGGAATGGGACAGTGTGTGATCAGAGAAGGAGAATGAGAGATATGATTGAGGAGAGAGGAGGAATGGGACCGTGTGTGAGGAGAGAGTAAGAATGGGACCGTGTGTGAGGAGAGAGGTGGAATGGCACAGTGAGTGAGGAGAGAGTGAGGGAATGGGACAGTGAGTGAGGAGTGCTTGAGGGTACGGTACAGTGAGTGAGGAGAGAGAGGGAATGGGACAGTGAGTGAGGAGGGTTTTGAAATGGGACAGTATGTGAGGAGAGAGGGGGAATGGGACAGAGAATGAGGAGAGAGGGTGAATGGGACAGTGAGTGAGGAGAGAGGGTGAATGGGACAGTGACTGATTAGAGAGGCGGGATGGGACAGTGTGTGAGGAGAGAGACGGAATGGCACAGTGAGTGAGGAGATAGAGGGAACGGGACAGTGATTGAGGACATGGGGAAATGGGACAGTGAGTGAGGAGAGAGAGAAAGGGACAGTGAGTGAGGAGAGAGGGGGAATTGGACATTGAGTGAGGAGAGAGGGGGAATGTGACAGTGAGTGAAGAGAGAGGGACGTACTGGGTCAGTGAGTTAGGAGAGAGGGCGAATGGGACAGTGTGTGCGGAGAGAGAGGAAATGGGACAGTGAGTGAGAATAGAGGGGGAATGGGATAGTGAGTGAGGAGAGAGGGGGAATGGGGCAGTGAAGTCAGAGAGAGGGGGAATGGGACTGTGAGTGAGGAGACAGTGGGAACGGGACAGTTTGTGAGGAGAGAGCAGGAATCGTACAGTGAGTGAGGATAGAGGGGGAATGGGACAGTGAGTGAGGAGAGAGAGGGAATGGGACAGTGAGTGAGGAGAGAGAGGGAATGGGACAGTGAGTGAGGAGAGAGGGGGAATGGGACAGTGAGTGAGGATAGAGGGGGAATGGGACATTGAGTGTGGAGAGAGGGGGAATGGGACAGTGTGTGAGGAGAGAGGGGGAATGGGACAGTGAGTGAGGATAGAGGGGGAATGGGACAGTGAGTGTGGAGAGAGGGGGAATGGGACAGTGTGTGAGGATAGAGGGGGAATGGGACAGTGAGTGAGGATAGAGGATGAATGGGACAGTGAGTGAGGAGAGAGAGGGAATGGGACAGTGAGTGAGGAGAGAGGGAGAATGTGACAGTGAGTGAGGAGAGAGGGAGGGAATGGGAAAGTGAGTGAGGAGAGAGTGAGATTGGGTCAGTGAGTTAGGAGAGAGGGGGAATGGGACAGTGTGTGAGGAGAGAGAGGGAATGGGACAGTGTGTGAGGAGAGAGGGCAAATGGGACAGTGAGTGAGGAGAGAGGGGGAATGGGATAGTGTGTGAGGAGAGAGAGGGAATGGGACAGTGAGTGAGGAGAGAGGGCAAATGGGACAGTGAGTGAGGAGAGAGGGGGAATGGGATAGTGAGTGAGGAGAGAGGGAGGGAATGGGTCCGTGAGTGAGGATAGAGAGGGAATGGGACAGGGAGTGAGGAGAGAGTGGGAATGGGATAGTTTGTGAGCAGAGTGGGGGAATGGAAGATGTGAGTGAGGAGAGAGGGGAATGGGACAGTGAGTGAGGAGAGAGTGAGGGAATGGGACAGTGAGTGAGGAGTGCTTGAGGGTACGGTACAATGAGTGAGGAGAGAGAGGGAATGGGACAGGGAGAGAGGAGAGAGGTAGAATGGGACAGTGAGTGAGGAGGGAGGGGGAATGGGATAGTGAGTGAGGAGAGATGGGGAAATGGGACAGAGAATGAGGAGAGAGGGTGAATGGGACAGTGAGTGAGGAGAGAGGGTGAATGGGACAGTGAGTGATTAGACAGGCGGGATGGGACAGTGTGTGAGGAGAGAGACGGAATGGCACAGTGAGTGAGGAGATAGAGGGAACGGGACAGTGATTGAGGACATGGGGAAATGGGACAGTGAGTGAGGAGAGAGAGAAAGGGACAGTGAGTGAGGAGAGAGGGGGAATTGGACATTGAGTGAGGAGAGAGGGGGAATGTGACAGTGAGTGAAGAGAGAGGGACGTACTGGGTCAGTGAGTTAGGAGAGAGGGCGAATGGGACAGTGTGTGTGGAGAGAGAGGAAATGGGACAGTGAGTGAGAATAGAGGGGGAATGGGACAGTGAGTGAGGAGAGAGGGGGAATGGGACAGTGAGTGAGGCGAGAGGGGGAATGGGACAGTGAGTGAGGAGACAGGGAGCGAATGGGACAGTGAATGAGCAGAGAGTGAGAATGGGACCGTGTGTGACGAGAGAGACGGTATGGGATAGTGTGTGAGGAGAGAGGGGGAATGGGACAGTGAGTGAGGAGAGAGAGGGAATGGGACAGTGAGTGAGGACAGAGGGGGAATGGGACAGTGAGTGAGGACAGAGGGGGAATGGGACAGTGAGTGAGGAGAGAGAGGGAATGGGACTGTGAGTGAGGAGAGAGGGGGAATGGGACAGTGAGTGAGGAGAAAGGTGCAATGGGACAGTGAGTGAGGAGAGAGGGGGAATGGGACAGTGAGTGAGAAGAGAGGGGGAATGGGACAGTGAGTGAGGATAGAGGGGGAATGGGACAGTGAGTGAGAAGAGAGGGGGAATGGGACAGTAAGTGAGAAGAAAGGGGGAATGGGACAGTGTGTGATCAGAGAAGGAGAATGAGAGATATGATTGAGGAGAGAGGGGGAATGGGACCGTGTGTGAGGAGAGAGTAAGAATGGGACCGTGTGTGAGGAGAGAGGTGGAATGGCACAGTGAGTGAGGAGAGAGTGAGGGAATGGGACAGTGAGTGAGGAGTGCTTGAGGGTACGGTACAGTGAGTGAGGAGAGAGAGGGAATGGGACAGTGAGTGAGGAGGGTTTTGAAATGGGACAGTATGTGAGGAGAGAGGGGGAATGGGACAGAGAATGAGGAGAGAGGGTGAATGGGACAGTGAGTGAGGAGAGAGGGTGAATGGGACAGTGACTGATTAGAGAGGCGGGATGGGACAGTGTGTGAGGAGAGAGACGGAATGGCACAGTGAGTGAGGAGATAGAGGGAACGGGACAGTGATTGAGGACATGGGGAAATGGGACAGTGAGTGAGGAGAGAGAGAAAGGGACAGTGAGTGAGGAGAGAGGGGGAATTGGACATTGAGTGAGGAGAGAGGGGGAATGTGACAGTGAGTGAAGAGAGAGGGACGTACTGGGTCAGTGAGTTAGGAGAGAGGGCGAATGGGACAGTGTGTGCGGAGAGAGAGGAAATGGGACAGTGAGTGAGAATAGAGGGGGAATGGGATAGTGAGTGAGGAGAGAGGGGGAATGGGGCAGTGAAGTCAGAGAGAGGGGGAATGGGACTGTGAGTGAGGAGACAGTGGGAACGGGACAGTTTGTGAGGAGAGAGCAGGAATCGTACAGTGAGTGAGGATAGAGGGGGAATGGGACAGTGAGTGAGGAGAGAGAGGGAATGGGACAGTGAGTGAGGAGAGAGGGGGAATGGGACAGTGAGTGAGGATAGAGGGGGAATGGGACATTGAGTGTGGAGAGAGGGGGAATGGGACAGTGTGTGAGGAGAGAGGGGGAATGGGACAGTGAGTGAGGATAGAGGGGGAATGGGACAGTGAGTGTGGAGAGAGGGGGAATGGGACAGTGTGTGAGGATAGAGGGGGAATGGGACAGTGAGTGAGGATAGAGGATGAATGGGACAGTGAGTGAGGAGAGAGAGGGAATGGGACAGTGAGTGAGGAGAGAGGGAGAATGTGACAGTGAGTGAGGAGAGAGGGAGGGAATGGGAAAGTGAGTGAGGAGAGAGTGAGATTGGGTCAGTGAGTTAGGAGAGAGGGGGAATGGGACAGTGTGTGAGGAGAGAGAGGGAATGGGACAGTGTGTGAGGAGAGAGGGCAAATGGGACAGTGAGTGAGGAGAGAGGGGGAATGGGATAGTGTGTGAGGAGAGAGAGGGAATGGGACAGTGAGTGAGGAGAGAGGGCAAATGGGACAGTGAGTGAGGAGAGAGGGGGAATGGGATAGTGAGTGAGGAGAGAGGGAGGGAATGGGTCCGTGAGTCAGGATAGAGAGGGAATGGGACAGGGAGTGAGGAGAGAGTGGGAATGGGATAGTTTGTGAGCAGAGTGGGGGAATGGAAGATGTGAGTGAGGAGAGAGGGGAATGGGACTCTGAGTGAGGAGAGAGGGGGCATGGGACAGTGAGTGAGGAGAGAGCGGGAATCGTACAGTGTGTGAGGAGAGAGGGGGAATGGGACAGTGAGCGAGGAGAGTGGGAGCGAATGGGACAGTGAATGAGGAGCCTGCGAGGGAATGTGGCAGTGAGTGAGGAGAGAGTGAGAATGGACCGTGTGTGAGGAGAGAGGGGGATTGGGACAGTGAATGAGGAGAGAGTGAGTGAATGGGACAGTGAGTGAGGAGAGATTGTGAATGGGACACTGAGTAAGGAGTAAGTGGGAATTGGACAATGTGTGAGGAGAGAGGGGGAATGGCACAGTGAGTGAGGAGAGTGGGGGAATGGGACAGTGATGGAGGAGATGGGGAAATGGTACAGTGAGTGAGGACAAAAGGGTAATGGGACAGTGAGTGAGGAGATAGGGGGAATGGGACAGTGTGTGAGGAGAGAGGGGAAATGGGACAGTGAGTGAGGAGAGAGTGAGAATGGGACAGTGAGTGAGGAGAGAGGGGGAATGGGACAGTGAGTGAGGAGAGAGGGAGCGAATGGGACAGTGAATGAGGAGAGAGTGAGAATGGGACCGTGTGTGAGGAGAGAGTGAGAATGGGACCGTGTGTGAGGAGAGAGGGGGAATGGGACAGTGAGTGAGGAGAGAGTGAGGGAATGGGACAGTGAGTGAGGAGTGCTTGAGGGTACGGTACAATGAGTGAGGAGAGAGAGGGAATGGGACAGGGAGAGAGGAGAGAGGTAGAATGGGACAGTGAGTGAGGAGGGAGGGGGAATGGGATAGTGAGTGAGGAGAGATGGGGAAATGGGACAGTGAGTGAGGAGAGAGGGGGAATGGGACAGTGAGTGAGGAGAGAGGGGGAATGGGACAGTGAGTGAGGCGAGAGGGGGAATGGGACAGTGAGTGAGGAGACAGGGAGCGAATGGGACAGTGAATGAGCAGAGAGTGAGAATGGGACCGTGTGTGACGAGAGAGACGGTATGGGATAGTGTGTGAGGAGAGAGGGGGAATGGGACAGTGAGTGAGGAGAGAGAGGTAGAATGGGACAGTGAGTGAGGAGGGAGGGGGAATGGGATAGTGATTGAGGAGAGATGGGGAAATGGGACAGTGAGTGAGGAGAGAGGGGGAATGGGACAGTGAGTGAGGAGAGAGGGGGAATGGGACAGTGAGTGAGGCGAGAGGGGGAATGGGACAGTGAGTGAGGAGACAGGGAGCGAATGGGACAGTGAATGAGCAGAGAGTGAGAATGGGACCGTGTGTGAGGAGAGAGGGGGAATGGGACAGTGAGTGAGGAGAGAGGGGGAATGGGACAGTGAGTGAGGAGAGAGGGGGAATGGGACAGTGAGTGAGGAGAGGGGCGAATGGGAGAGTGAGTGAGGAGGGAGGGGGAATGGGATAGTGAGTGAGGAGAGATGGGGAAATGGGACAGTGAGTGAGGTGAGAGGGGGAATGGGACAATGAGTGAGGAGAGAGAGGGAATGAGACAGTGAGTGCGGAGAGAGAGGGAATGGGATAGTGTGTGACGAGAGAGACGGTATGGGATAGTGTGTGAGGAGAGAGGGGGAATGGGACAGTGAGTGAGGAGAGAGGGGGAATGGGACAGTGAGTGAGAAGAGAGGGGGAATGGGACAGTGAGTGAGGATAGAGGGGGAATGGGACAGTGAGTGAGAAGAGAGGGGGAATGGGACAGTGAGTGAGAAGAAAGGGGGAATGGGACAGTGTGTGATCAGAGAAGGAGAATGAGAGATATGATTGAGGAGAGAGGGGGAATGGGACCGTGTGTGAGGAGAGAGTAAGAATGGGACCGTGTGTGAGGAGAGAGGGGGAATGGCACAGTGAGTGAGGAGAGAGTGAGGGAATGGGACAGTGAGTGAGGAGTGCTTGAGGGTACGGTACAGTGAGTGAGGAGAGAGAGGGAATGGGACAGTGAGTGAGGAGGGTTTTGAAATGGGACAGTATGTGAGGAGAGAGGGGGAATGGGACAGAGAATGAGGAGAGAGGGTGAATGGGACAGTGAGTGAGGAGAGAGGGTGAATGGGACAGTGAGTGATTAGAGAAGCGGGATGGGACAGTGTGTGAGGAGAGAGACGGAATGGCACAGTGAGTGAGGAGATAGAGGGAACGGGACAGTGATTGAGGACATGGGGAAATGGGACAGTGAGTGAGGAGAGAGAGAAAGGGACAGTGAGTGAGGAGAGAGGGGGAATTGGACATTGAGTGAGGAGAGAGGGGGAATGTGACAGTGAGTGAAGAGAGAGGGACGTACTGGGTCAGTGAGTTAGGAGAGAGGGCGAATGGGACAGTGTGTGCGGAGAGAGAGGAAATGGGACAGTGAGTGAGAATAGAGGGGGAATGGGATAGTGAGTGAGGAGAGAGGGGGAATGGGGCAGTGAAGTCAGAGAGAGGGGGAATGGGACTGTGAGTGAGGAGACAGTGGGAACGGGACAGTTTGTGAGGAGAGAGCAGGAATCGTACAGTGAGTGAGGATAGAGGGGGAATGGGACAGTGAGTGAGGAGAGAGAGGGAATGGGACAGTGAGTGAGGAGAGAGGGGGAATGGGACAGTGAGTGAGGATAGAGGGGGAATGGGACAGTGAGTGTGGAGAGAGGGGGAATGGGACAGTGTGTGAGGAGAGAGGGGGAATGGGACAGTGAGTGAGGATAGAGGGGGAATGGGACAGTGAGTGTGGAGAGAGGGGGAATGGGACAGTGTGTGAGGAGAGAGGGGGAATGGGACAGTGAGTGAGGATAGAGGATGAATGGGACAGTGAGTGAGGAGAGAGAGGGAATGGGACAGTGAGTGAGGAGAGAGGGAGAATGTGACAGTGAGTGAGGAGAGAGGGAGGGAATGGGAAAGTGAGTGAGGAGAGAGTTAGATTGGGTCAGTGAGTTAGGAGAGAGGGGGAATGAGACAGTGTGTGAGGAGAGAGAGGGAATGGGACATAGTGTGAGGAGTGAGGGCAAATGGGACAGTGAGTGAGGAGAGAGGGGGAATGGGATAGTGTGTGAGGAGAGAGAGGGAATGGGACAGTGAGTGAGGAGAGAGGGCAAATGGGACAGTGAGTGAGGAGAGAGGGGGAATGGGATAGTGAGTGAGGAGAGAGGGAGGGAATGGGACCGTGAGTGAGGATAGAGAGGGAATGGGACAGGGAGTGAGGAGAGAGTGGGAATGGGATAGTTTGTGAGCAGAGTGGGGGAATGGAAGATGTGAGTGAGGATAGAGGGGAATGGGACTCTGAGTGAGGAGAGAGGGGGCATGGGACAGTGAGTGAGGAGAGAGCGGGAATCATACAGTGTGTGAGGAGAGAGGGGGAATGGGACAGTGAGCGAGGAGAGTGGGAGCGAATGGGACAGTGAATGAGGAGCCTGCGAGGGAATGTGGCAGTGAGTGAGGAGAGAGTGAGAATGGACCGTGTGTGAGGAGAG
This sequence comes from Isurus oxyrinchus, assembly GCA_026770705.1. Classification (NCBI taxonomy): domain Eukaryota; kingdom Metazoa; phylum Chordata; class Chondrichthyes; order Lamniformes; family Lamnidae; genus Isurus; species Isurus oxyrinchus. Next base: position 10,563,333 of record JANJGN010000014.1, read on the forward strand.
AGGGGGATTGGGACAGTGAATGAGGAGAGAGTGAGGGAATGGGACAGTGAGTGAGGAGTGCTTGAGGGTACGGTACAGTGAGTGAGCAGAGAGGGATAATGGGACATAAAATGAGGAGTGAGTGAGTGAATGGGACAGTGAGTGAGGAGAGATTGTGAATGGGTCACTGAGTAAGGAGTGAGTGGGAATTGGACAATGTGTGAGGAGAGAGGGGGAATGGCACAGTGAGTGAGGAGAGTGGGGGAATGGGACAGTGATGGAGGAGATGGGGAAATGGTACAGTGAGTGAGGACAAAAGGGTAATGGGACAGTGAGTGAGGAGATAGGGGGAATGGGACAGTGTGTGAGGAGAGAGGGGAAATGGGACAGTGAGTGAGGAGAGAGTGAGAATGGGACAGTGAGTGAGGAGAGAGGGGGAATGGGACAGTGAGTGAGGAGAGAGGGAGCGAATGGGACAGTGAATGAGGAGAGAGTGAGAATGGGACCGTGTGTGAGGAGAGAGTGAGAATGGGACCGTGTGTGAGGAGAGAGGGGGAATGGGACAGTGAGTGAGGAGAGAGTGAGGGAATGGGACAGTGAGTGAGGAGTGCTTGAGGGTACGGTACAATGAGTGAGGAGAGAGAGGGAATGGGACAGGGAGAGAGGAGAGAGGTAGAATGGGACAGTGAGTGAGGAGGGAGGGGGAATGGGATAGTGAGTGAGGAGAGATGGGGAAATGGGACAGTGAGTGAGGAGAGAGGGGGAATGGGACAGTGAGTGAGGAGAGAGGGGGAATGGGACAGTGAGTGAGGCGAGAGGGGGAATGGGACAGTGAGTGAGGAGACAGGGAGCGAATGGGACAGTGAATGAGCAGAGAGTGAGAATGGGACCGTGTGTGACGAGAGAGACGGTATGGGATAGTGTGTGAGGAGAGAGGGGGAATGGGACAGTGAGTGAGGAGAGAGAGGTAGAATGAGACAGTGAGTGAGGAGGGAGGGGGAATGGGATAGTGAGTGAGGAGAGATGGGGAAATGGGACAGTGAGTGAGGAGAGAGGGGGAATGGGACAGTGAGTGAGGAGAGAGGGGGAATGGGACAGTGAGTGAGGCGAGAGGGGGAATGGGACAGTGAGTGAGGAGACAGGGAGCGAATGGGACAGTGAATGAGCAGAGAGTGAGAATGGGACCGTGTGTGAGGAGAGAGGGGGAATGGGACAGTGAGTGAGGAGAGAGGGGGAATGGGACAGTGAGTGAGGAGAGAGGGGGAATGGGACAGTGAGTGAGGAGAGGGGCGAATGGGAGAGTGAGTGAGGAGGGAGGGGGAATGGGATAGTGAGTGAGGAGAGATGGGGAAATGGGACAGTGAGTGAGGTGAGAGGGGGAATGGGACAATGAGTGAGGAGAGAGAGGGAATGAGACAGTGAGTGCGGAGAGAGAGGGAATGGGATAGTGTGTGACGAGAGAGACGGTATGGGATAGTGTGTGAGGAGAGAGGGGGAATGGGACAGTGAGTGAGGAGAGAGGGGGAATGGGACAGTGAGTGAGAAGAGAGGGGGAATGGGACAGTGAGTGAGGATAGAGGGGGAATGGGACAGTGGGTGAGAAGAGAGGGGGAATGGGACAGTGAGTGAGAAGAAAGGGGGAATGGGACAGTGTGTGATCAGAGAAGGAGAATGAGAGATATGATTGAGGAGAGAGGGGGAATGGGACCGTGTGTGAGGAGAGAGTAAGAATGGGACCGTGTGTGAGGAGAGAGGGGGAATGGCTCAGTGAGTGAGGAGAGAGTGAGGGAATGGGACAGTGAGTGAGGATTGCTTGAGGGTACGGTACAGTGAGTGAGGAGAGAGAGGGAATGGGACAGTGAGTGAGGAGGGTTTTGAAATGGGACAGTATGTGAGGAGAGAGGGGGAATGGGACAGAGAATGAGGAGAGAGGGTGAATGGGACAGTGAGTGAGGAGAGAGGGTGAATGGGACAGTGAGTGATTAGAGAGGCGGGATGGGACAGTGTGTGAGGAGAGAGACGGAATGGCACAGTGAGTGAGGAGATAGAGGGAACGGGACAGTGATTGAGGACATGGGGAAATGGGACAGTGAGTGAGGAGTGAGAGAAAGGGACAGTGAGTGAGGAGAGAGGGGGAATTGGACATTGAGTGAGGAGAGAGGGGGAATGTGACAGTGAGTGAAGAGAGAGGGACGTACTGGGTCATTGAGTTAGGAGAGAGGGCGAATGGGACAGTGTGTGCGGAGAGAGAGGAAATGGGACAGTGAGTGAGGAGAGAGAGGGAATGGGACAGTGAGTGAGGACAGAGGGGGAATGGGATAGTGAGTGAGGATAGAGGGGGAATGGGACAGTGAGTGTGGAGAGAGGGGGAATGGGACAGTGTGTGAGGAGAGAGGGGGAATGGGACAGTGAGTGAGGATAGAGGGGTAATGGGACAGTGAGTGTGGAGAGAGGGGGAATGGGACAGTGTGTGAGGAGAGAGGGGGAATGGGTCCGTGAGTGAGGATAGAGGATGAATGGGACAGTGAGTGAGGAGAGAGAGGGAATGGGACAGTGAGTGAGGAGAGAGGGAGAATGTGACAGTGAGTGAGGAGAGAGGGAGGGAATGGGAAAGTGAGTGAGGAGAGAGTGAGATTGGGTCAGTGAGTTAGGAGAGAGGGGGAATGGGACAGTGTGTGAGGAGAGAGAGGGAATGGGACAGTGTGTGAGGAGAGAGGGCAAATGGGACAGTGAGTGAGGAGAGAGGGGGAATGGGATAGTGTGTGAGGATAGAGAGGGAATGGGACAGTGAGTGAGGAGAGAGGGCAAATGGGACAGTGAGTGAGGAGAGAGGGGGAATGGGATAGTGAGTGAGGAGAGAGGGAGGGAATGGGACCGTGAGTGAGGATAGAGAGGGAATGGGACAGGGAGTGAGGAGAGAGTGGGAATGGGATAGTTTGTGAGCAGAGTGGGGCAATGGAAGATGTGAGTGAGGAGAGAGGGGAATGGGACTCTGAGTGAGGAGAGAGGGGGCATGGGACAGTGAGTGAGGAGAGAGCGGGAATCGTACAGTGTGTGAGGAGAGAGGGGGAATGGGACAGTGAGCGAGGAGAGTGGGAGCGAATGGGACAGTGAATGAGGAGCCTGCGAGGGAATGTGACAGTGAGTGAGGAGAGAGTGAGAATGGACCGTGTGTGAGGAGAGAGGGGGAATGGGACAGTGAGTGAAGAGAGAGTGAGGGAATGGGACAGTGAGTGAGGAGTGCTTGAGGGTACGGTACAGTGAGTGAGCAGAGAGGGGGAATGGTACAGAAAATGAGGAGTGAGTGAGTGAATGGGACAGTGAGTGAGGAGAGATTGTGAATGGGACAGTGAGTAAGGAGTGAGTGGGAATTGGACAATGTGTGAGGAGAGAGGGGGAATGGCACAGTGAGTGAGGAGAGTGGGGGAATGGGACAGTGATGGAGGAGATGGGGAAATGGTACAGTGAGTGAGGACAAAAGGGTAATGGGACAGTGAGTGAGGAGATAGGGGGAATGGGACAGTGTGTCAGGAGAGAGGGGAAATGGGACAGTGAGTGAGGAGAGAGTGAGAATGGGACAGTGAGTGAGGAGAGAGGGGGAATGGGACAGTGAGTGAGGAGAGAGGGAGCGAATGGGACAGTGAATGAGGAGAGAGTGAGAATGGGACCGTGTGTGAGGAGAGAGTGAGAATGGGACCGTGTGTGAGGAGAGAGGTGGAATGGGACAGTGAGTGAGGAGAGAGTGAGGGAATGGGACAGTGAGTGAGGAGTGCTTGAGGGTACGGTACAATGAGTGAGGAGAGAGAGGGAATGGGACAGGGAGAGAGGAGAGAGGTAGAATGGGACAGTGAGTGAGGAGGGAGGGGGAATGGGATAGTGAGTGAGGAGAGATGGGGAAATGGGACAGTGAGTGAGGAGAGAGGGGGAATGGGACAGTGAGTGAGGAGAGAGGGGGAATGGGACAGTGAGTGAGGCGAGAGGGGGAATGGGACAGTGAGTGAGGAGACAGGGAGCGAATGGGACAGTGAATGAGCAGAGAGTGAGAATGGGACCGTGTGTGACGAGAGAGACGGTATGGGATAGTGTGTGAGGAGAGAGGGGGAATGGGACAGTGAGTGAGGAGAGAGAGGTAGAATGGGACAGTGAGTGAGGAGGGAGGGGGAATGGGATAGTGAGTGAGGAGAGATGGGGAAATGGGACAGTGAGTGAGGAGAGAGGGGGAATGGGACAGTGAGTGAGGAGAGAGGGGGAATGGGACAGTGAGTGAGGCGAGAGGGGGAATGGGACAGTGAGTGAGGAGACAGGGAGCGAATGGGACAGTGAATGAGCAGAGAGTGAGAATGGGACCGTGTGTGAGGAGAGAGGGGGAATGGGACAGTGAGTGAGGAGAGAGGGGGAATGGGACAGTGAGTGAGGAGAGAGGGGGAATGGGACAGTGAGTGCGGAGAGAGAGGGAATGGGATAGTGTGTGACGAGAGAGACGGTATGGGATAGTGTGTGAGGAGAGAGGGGGAATGGGACAGTGAGTGAGGAGAGAGAGGGAATGGGACAGTGAGTGAGGACAGAGGGGGAATGGGACAGTGAGTGAGGACAGAGGGGGAATGGGACAGTGAGTGAGGACAGAGGGGGAATGGGACAGTGAGTGAGGAGAGAGAGGGAATGGGACTGTGAGTGAGGAGAGAGGGGGAATGGGACAGTGAGTGAGGAGAAAGGTGCAATGGGACAGTGAGTGAGGAGAGAGGGGGAATGTGACAGTGAGTGAGGAGAGAATGAGAATGGGTCAGTTTGTGAGGAGAGACGGGGAATGGAACAGTGAGTGAGGAGAAAGGGGGAATGGGGCAGTGAATGAGGAGATAGGGGGAATGGGATAGTGAGTGAGGAGAGAGGGGGAATGGGATAGTGAGTGAGGAGAGAGGGGGAATGGGATAGTGAGTGTGGAGAGAGAGTGGGAATGGGACAGTGAGTGAGGAGAGCGTGAGGGAATGGTACAGTTAGTGAGATGAGTGGGGGAATGGGACAGGGAGAGAGGAGAGAGTGGGAACGGGATAGTGAGTGAGCAGAGAGGGGGAATGGAAAAGTAAGTGAGGAGAGTGAGGGAATTGGACAATGTGTGAAGAGAGAGGGGGAATGGGACAGTGAGTGAGGAGAGAGGGGGAATGGGACAGTGAGTGAGGAGAGAGGGGGAATGGGACAGTGAGTGAGGAGAGAGGGGGAATGGGACAGTGAGTGAGGAGAGAGAGGGAATGGGACAGTGAGTGAGGAGAGAGGGGGAATGGGACAATGAGTGAGGAGAGAGGGGGAATGGGACAGTGAGTGAGAAGAGAGGGGGAATGGGACAGTGAGTGAGGAGGGAGGGGGAATGGGACAGTGAGTGAGAAGAGAGGGGGAATGGGACAGTGTGTGAGGAGAGAGTAAGAATGGGACCGTGTGTGAGGAGAGAGGGGGAATGGGACTGTGAGTGAGGAGAGAGTGAGGGAATGGGACAGTGAGTGAGGAGTGCTTGAGGGTACGGTACAGTGAGTGAGGAGAGAGAGGGAATGGGACAGTGAGTGAGGAGGGTTTTGAAATGGGACAGTATGTGAGGAGAGAGGGGGAATGGGACAGAGAATGAGGAGAGAGGGTGAATGGGACAGTGAGTGAGGAGAGAGGGTGAATGGGACAGTGAGTGATTAGAGAGGCGGGACGGGACAGTGTGTGAGGAGAGAGACGGAATGGCACAGTGAGCGAGGAGATAGAGGGAATGGGACAGTGATTGAGGACATGGGGAAATGGGACAGTGAGTGAGGAGATAGGGGGAATGGGACAGTTAGTGAGAAGAGAGGGGGAATGGGACAGTGAGTGAGGAGATAGAGGGAACGGGACAGTGATTGAGGACATGGGGAAATGGGACAGTGAGTGAGGAGAGAGGGGGAATGGGAGAGTGAGTGAGGAGAGAGGGGAAATGGGAGAGTGAGTGTGGAGAGAGCGGGAATGGGACAGTGAGTGAGGAGAGAGAGAAAGGGACAGTGAGTGAGGAGAGAGGGGGAATGGGACAGTGAGTGAGTAGAGAGGCGGAATGGGACAGTGAGTGAGGAGGGAGGGGGAATGGGATAGTGAGTGAGGAGAGATGGGGAAATGGGACAGTGAGTGAGGTGAGAGGGGGAATGGGACAATGAGTGAAGAGAGCGAGGGAATGAGACAGTGAGTGCGGAGAGAGAGGGAATGGGATAGTGTGTGAGGAGAGAGACGGTATGGGATAGTGTGTGAGGAGAGAGACGGAATGGGACAGTGAGTGAGGAGAGAGGGGGAATGGGACAGTGAGTGAGGAGAGAGGGGGAATGGGACAGTGTTTGATCAGAGAAGGAGAATGAGAGATGTTATTGAGGAGAGAGGGGGAATGGGACAGTGAGTGAGGATAGAGGGGGAATGGGACAGTGGGTGAGAAGAGAGGGGGAATGGGACAGTGAGTGAGAAGAAAGGGGGAATGGGACAGTGTGTGATCAGAGAAGGAGAATGAGAGATATGATTGAGGAGAGAGGGGGAATGGGACCGTGTGTGAGGAGAGAGTAAGAATGGGACCGTGTGTGAGGAGAGAGGGGGAATGGCTCAGTGAGTGAGGAGAGAGTGAGGGAATGGGACAGTGAGTGAGGATTGCTTGAGGGTACGGTACAGTGAGTGAGGAGAGAGAGGGAATGGGACAGTGAGTGAGGAGGGTTTTGAAATGGGACAGTATGTGAGGAGAGAGGGGGAATGGGACAGAGAATGAGGAGAGAGGGTGAATGGGACAGTGAGTGAGGAGAGAGGGTGAATGGGACAGTGAGTGATTAGAGAGGCGGGATGGGACAGTGTGTGAGGAGAGAGACGGAATGGCACAGTGAGTGAGGAGATAGAGGGAACGGGACAGTGATTGAGGACATGGGGAAATGGGACAGAGTGAGGAGTGAGAGAAAGGGACAGTGAGTGAGGAGAGAGGGGGAATTGGACATTGAGTGAGGAGAGAGGGGGAATGTGACAGTGAGTGAAGAGAGAGGGACGTACTGGGTCATTGAGTTAGGAGAGAGGGCGAATGGGACAGTGTGTGCGGAGAGAGAGGAAATGGGACAGTGAGTGAGGAGAGAGAGGGAATGGGACAGTGAGTGAGGACAGAGGGGGAATGGGATAGTGAGTGAGGATAGAGGGGGAATGGGACAGTGAGTGTGGAGAGAGGGGGAATGGGACAGTGTGTCAGGAGAGAGGGGGAATGGGACAGTGAGTGAGGATAGAGGGGGAATGGGACAGTGAGTGTGGAGAGAGGGGGAATGGGACAGTGTGTGAGGAGAGAGGGGGAATGGGTCCGTGAGTGAGGATAGAGGATGAATGGGACAGTGAGTGAGGAGAGAGAGGGAATGGGACAGTGAGTGAGGAGAGAGGGAGAATGTGACAGTGAGTGAGGAGAGAGGGAGGGAATGGGAAAGTGAGTGAGGAGAGAGTGAGATTGGGTCAGTGAGTTAGGAGAGAGGGGGAATGGGACAGTGTGTGAGGAGAGAGAGGGAATGGGACAGTGTGTGAGGAGAGAGGGCAAATGGGACAGTGAGTGAGGAGAGAGGGGGAATGGGATAGTGTGTGAGGATAGAGAGGGAATGGGACAGTGAGTGAGGAGAGAGGGCAAATGGGACAGTGAGTGAGGAGAGAGGGGGAATGGGATAGTGAGTGAGGAGAGAGGGAGGGAATGGGACCGTGAGTGAGGATAGAGAGGGAATGGGACAGGGAGTGAGGAGAGAGTGGGAATGGGATAGTTTGTGAGCAGAGTGGGGCAATGGAAGATGTGAGTGAGGAGAGAGGGGAATGGGACTCTGAGTGAGGAGAGAGGGGGCATGGGACAGTGAGTGAGGAGAGAGCGGGAATCGTACAGTGTGTGAGGAGAGAGGGGGAATGGGACAGTGAGCGAGGAGAGTGGGAGCGAATGGGACAGTGAATGAGGAGCCTGCGAGGGAATGTGACAGTGAGTGAGGAGAGAGTGAGAATGGACCGTGTGTGAGGAGAGAGGGGGAATGGGACAGTGAGTGAAGAGAGAGTGAGGGAATGGGACAGTGAGTGAGGAGTGCTTGAGGGTACGGTACAGTGAGTGAGCAGAGAGGGGGAATGGTACAGAAAATGAGGAGTGAGTGAGTGAATGGGACAGTGAGTGAGGAGAGATTGTGAATGGGACAGTGAGTAAGGAGTGAGTGGGAATTGGACAATGTGTGAGGAGAGAGGGGGAATGGCACAGTGAGTGAGGAGAGTGGGGGAATGGGACAGTGATGGAGGAGATGGGGAAATGGTACAGTGAGTGAGGACAAAAGGGTAATGGGACAGTGAGTGAGGAGATAGGGGGAATGGGACAGTGTGTCAGGAGAGAGGGGAAATGGGACAGTGAGTGAGGAGAGAGTGAGAATGGGACAGTGAGTGAGGAGAGAGGGGGAATGGGACAGTGAGTGAGGAGAGAGGGAGCGAATGGGACAGTGAATGAGGAGAGAGTGAGAATGGGACCATGTGTGAGGAGAGAGTGAGAATGGGACCGTGTGTGAGGAGAGAGGTGGAATGGGACAGTGAGTGAGGAGAGAGTGAGGGAATGGGACAGTGAGTGAGGAGTGCTTGAGGGTACGGTACAATGAGTGAGGAGAGAGAGGGAATGGGACAGGGAGAGAGGAGAGAGGTAGAATGGGACAGTGAGTGAGGAGGGAGGGGGAATGGGATAGTGAGTGAGGAGAGATGGGGAAATGGGACAGTGAGTGAGGAGAGAGGGGGAATGGGACAGTGAGTGAGGAGACAGGGAGCGAATGGGACAGTGAATGAGCAGAGAGTGAGAATGGGACCGTGTGTGACGAGAGAGACGGTATGGGATAGTGTGTGAGGAGAGAGGGGGAATGGGACAGTGAGTGAGGAGAGAGAGGTAGAATGGGACAGTGAGTGAGGAGGGAGGGGGAATGGGATAGTGAGTGAGGAGAGATGGGGAAATGGGACAGTGAGTGAGGAGAGAGGGGGAATGGGACAGTGAGTGAGGAGAGAGGGGGAATGGGACAGTGAGTGAGGCGAGAGGGGGAATGGGACAGTGAGTGAGGAGACAGGGAGCGAATGGGACAGTGAATGAGCAGAGAGTGAGAATGGGACCGTGTGTGAGGAGAGAGGGGGAATGGGACAGTGAGTGAGGAGAGAGGGGGAATGGGACAGTGAGTGAGGAGAGAGGGGGAATGGGACAGTGAGTGCGGAGAGAGAGGGAATGGGATAGTGTGTGACGAGAGAGACGGTATGGGATAGTGTGTGAGGAGAGAGGGGGAATGGGACAGTGAGTGAGGAGAGAGAGGGAATGGGACAGTGAGTGAGGACAGAGGGGGAATGGGACAGTGAGTGAGGACAGAGGGGGAATGGGACAGTGAGTGAGGAGAGAGAGGGAATGGGACTGTGAGTGAGGAGAGAGGGGGAATGGGACAGTGAGTGAGGAGAAAGGTGCAATGGGACAGTGAGTGAGGAGAGAGGGGGAATGTGACAGTGAGTGAGGAGAGAATGAGAATGGGTCAGTTTGTGAGGAGAGACGGGGAATGGAACAGTGAGTGAGGAGAAAGGGGGAATGGGGCAGTGAATGAGGAGATAGGGGGAATGGGATAGTGAGTGAGGAGAGAGGGGGAATGGGATAGTGAGTGAGGAGAGAGGGGGAATGGGATAGTGAGTGAGGAGAGAGGGGGAATGGGTCAGTGAGAGCGGATAGAGGGGGAATGGGATAGTGAGTGTGGAGAGAGAGTGGGAATGGGACAGTGAGTGAGGAGAGCGTGAGGGAATGGTACAGTTAGTGAGATGAGTGGGGGAATGGGACAGGGAGAGAGGAGAGAGTGGGAACGGGATAGTGAGTGAGCAGAGAGGGGGAATGGAAAAGTAAGTGAGGAGAGTGAGGGAATTGGACAATGTGTGAAGAGAGAGGGGGAATGGGACAGTGAGTGAGGAGAGAGGGGGAATGGGACAGTGAGTGAGGAGAGAGGGGGAATGGGACAGTGAGTGAGGAGAGAGGGGGAATGGGACAGTGAGTGAGGAGAGAGAGGGAATGGGACAGTGAGTGAGGAGAGAGGGGGAATGGGACAATGAGTGAGGAGAGAGGGGGAATGGGACAGTGAGTGAGAAGAGAGGGGGAATGGGACAGTGAGTGAGGAGGGAGGGGGAATGGGACAGTGAGTGAGAAGAGAGGGGGAATGGGACAGTGTGTGAGGAGAGAGTAAGAATGGGACCGTGTGTGAGGAGAGAGGGGGAATGGGACTGTGAGTGAGGAGAGAGTGAGGGAATGGGACAGTGAGTGAGGAGTGCTTGAGGGTACGGTACAGTGAGTGAGGAGAGAGAGGGAATGGGACAGTGAGTGAGGAGGGTTTTGAAATGGGACAGTATGTGAGGAGAGAGGGGGAATGGGACAGAGAATGAGGAGAGAGGGTGAATGGGACAGTGAGTGAGGAGAGAGGGTGAATGGGACAGTGAGTGATTAGAGAGGCGGGACGGGACAGTGTGTGAGGAGAGAGACGGAATGGCACAGTGAGCGAGGAGATAGAGGGAATGGGACAGTGATTGAGGACATGGGGAAATGGGACAGTGAGTGAGGAGATAGGGGGAATGGGACAGTTAGTGAGAAGAGAGGGGGAATGGGACAGTGAGTGAGGAGATAGAGGGAACGGGACAGTGATTGAGGACATGGGGAAATGGGACAGTGAGTGAGGAGAGAGGGGGAATGGGAGAGTGAGTGAGGAGAGAGGGGAAATGGGAGAGTGAGTGTGGAGAGAGCGGGAATGGGACAGTGAGTGAGGAGAGAGAGAAAGGGACAGTGAGTGAGGAGAGAGGGGGAATGGGACAGTGAGTGAGTAGAGAGGCGGAATGGAACAGTGAGTGAGGAGGGAGGGGGAATGGGATAGTGAGTGAGGAGAGATGGGGAAATGGGACAGTGAGTGAGGTGAGAGGGGGAATGGGACAATGAGTGAAGAGAGCGAGGGAATGAGACAGTGAGTGCGGAGAGAGAGGGAATGGGATAGTGTGTGAGGAGAGAGACGGTATGGGATAGTGTGTGAGGAGAGAGACGGAATGGGACAGTGAGTGAGGAGAGAGGGGGAATGGGACAGTGAGTGAGGAGAGAGGGGGAATGGGACAGTGTTTGATCAGAGAAGGAGAATGAGAGATGTTATTGAGGAGAGAGGGGGAATGGGACAGTGAGTGAGGAGAGAGGGAGCGAATGGGACAGTGAATGAGGAGACTGCGAGGGAAAGGGACAGTGTGTGAGGAGAGAGGGGGAATGGGACAGTGAGTGAGGAGAGAGTGAGGGAATGGGACATTGAGTGAGGAGTGCTTGAGGGTACGGTACAGTGAGTGAGGAGAGAGAGGGAATGGGACAGTGAGTGAGCAGAGTGGGGGAATGGGACAGTGTGTGAGGAGAAAGGGGGAATGGGACAGTGAGTGTGGAGAGAGGGGGAATGGGATAGTGAGTGAGGAGAGAGGGTGAATGGGACAGTGAGTGATTAGAGAGGCGGAATGGGACAGTGTGTGAGGAGAGAGACGGAATGGCACAGTGAGTGAGGAGAGAGAGGGAACGGGTCAGTGATTGAGGACATGGGGAAATGGGACAGTGATTGAGGAGATAGGGGAAATGGGAGAGTGAGTGTGGAGAGAGCGGGAATGGGACAGTGAGTGAGGAGAGAGAGAAAGGGACAGTGAGTGAGGAGAGAGGAGGAATGGGACAGTGAGTGAGGAGAGAGGGGGAATGGTACAGTGAGTGATGAGAGAGGGGGAATGGGACAGTGTGTGAGGAGAGAGGAGGAATGGTACAGTGATTGAGGAGAGAGGGAAATGGGACAGTGTGTGAGGAGAGAGGGGGTATGGGACAGTGAGTGAGGAGAGAGAGAAGGAATGGGACAGTGAGTGAGGAGAGAGCGGGAATGGGACAGTGAGTGAGGAGAGAGAGAAGGAATGGGACAGTGAGTGAGGAGAGAGGGAATGGGACAGTGAGTGAGGAGAGAGCGGGAATGGGACAGTGAGTGAGGAGAGAGAGAAGGAATGGGACAGTGAGTGAGGAGAGAGAGGGAATGGGACAGTGAGTGAGGAGAAAGTTGCAATTGGACAGTGAGTGAGGAGAGAAGGTGAATGGGACAGGGAGTGAGGAGAGAGTGGGAATGGGATAGTGAGTGAGCAGAGTGGGGGAATGGAAATGTGAGTGAGGAGAGAGGGGAAATGGGACAGTGAGTGAGGAGAGAGGGGGAATGGGACCGTGAGTGAGGAGAGAGGGAGGGTTTGGGACCGTGAGTGGGGAGAGCGTGAGGGAATGGGACAGTGAGTGAGGAGACAGTGGGAACGGGACAGTGAGTGAGGAGAGAGCGGGAATCGTGCAGAGTGAGGATAGAGGGGGAATGGGACAGTGTGTGAGGAGAGAGGGGAAATGGGACAGTGAGTGAGGAGAGAGGGGGAATGTGACAGTGAGTGAGGAGAGAGGGATGGAATGGGACTGTGAGTGAGGGGAGAGGGGGAATAGGACAGTGAGTAAGGAGAGAGGGGGAATGGGACAGTGAGTGAGGAGACAGTGGGAACGGGACAGTGTGTGAGGAGAGAGCAGGAATCGTACAGTGAATGAGGATAGAGGGGGAATGGGACAGTGAGTGAGGAGAGAGGGGGAATGGGATAGTGAGTGAGGAGAGAGGGACGGAATGGGTCCGTGAGTGAGGAGAGAGAGGGAATGGGACAGGGAGTGAGGAGAGAGAGGGAATGGGATAGTTTGTGAGCAGAGTGGGGGAATGTAAGATGTGAGTGAGGAGAGAGAGGTAGAATGGGACAGTGAGTGAGGAGGGAGGGGGAATGGGATAGTGAGTGAGGAGAGATGGGGAAATGGGACAGTGAGTGAGGAGAGAGGGGGAATGGGACAGTGAGTGAGGAGAGAGGGGGAATGGGACAGTGAGTGAGGCGAGAGGGGGAATGGGACAGTGAGTGAGGAGACAGGGAGCGAATGGGACAGTGAATGAGCAGAGAGTGAGAATGGGACCGTGTGTGAGGAGAGAGGGGGAATGGGACAGTGAGTGAGGAGAGAGGGGGAATGGGACAGTGAGTGAGGAGAGAGGGGGAATGGGACAGTGAGTGCGGAGAGAGAGGGAATGGGATAGTGTGTGACGAGAGAGACGGTATGGGATAGTGTGTGAGGAGAGAGGGGGAATGGGACAGTGAGTGAGGAGAGAGAGGGAATGGGACAGTGAGTGAGGACAGAGGGGGAATGGGACAGTGAGTGAGGACAGAGGGGGAATGGGACAGTGAGTGAGGAGAGAGAGGGAATGGGACTGTGAGTGAGGAGAGAGGGGGAATGGGACAGTGAGTGAGGAGAAAGGTGCAATGGGACAGTGAGTGAGGAGAGAGGGGGAATGTGACAGTGAGTGAGGAGAGAATGAGAATGGGTCAGTTTGTGAGGAGAGACGGGGAATGGAACAGTGAGTGAGGAGAAAGGGGGAATGGGGCAGTGAATGAGGAGAGAGGGGGAATGGGATAGTGAGTGAGGAGAGAGGGGGAATGGGATAGTGAGTGAGGAGAGAGGGGGAATGGGATAGTGAGTAAGGAGAGAGGGGGAATGGGTCAGTGAGAGCGGATAGAGGGGGAATGGGATAGTGAGTGTGGAGAGAGAGTGGGAATGGGACAGTGAGTGAGGAGAGCGTGAGGGAATGGTACAGTTAGTGAGATGAGTGGGGGAATGGGACAGGGAGAGAGGAGAGAGTGGGAACGGGATAGTGAGTGAGCAGAGAGGGGGAATGGAAAAGTAAGTGAGGAGAGTGAGGGAATTGGACAATGTGTGAGGAGAGAGGGGGAATGGGACAGTGAGTGAGGAGAGAGGGGGAATGGGACAGTGAGTGAGGAGAGAGGGGGAATGGGACAGTGAGTGAGGAGAGAGGGGGAATGGGACAGTGAGTGAGGAGAGAGAGGGAATGGGACAGTGAGTGAGGAGAGAGGGGGAATGGGACAGTGAGTGAGGAGAGAGGGGGAATGGGACAGTGTGTGAGAAGAGAGGGGGAATGGGACAGTTAGTGAGGAGGGAGGAGGAATGGGACAGTGAGTGAGAAGAGAGGGGGAATGGGACAGTGTGTGAGGAGAGAGTAAGAATGGGACCGTGTGTGAGGAGAGAGGGGGAATGGGACCGTGAGTGAGGAGAGAGTGAGGGAATGGGACAGTGAGTGAGGAGTGCTTGAGGGTACGGTACAGTGAGTGAGGAGAGAGAGGGAATGGGACAGTGAGTGAGGAGGGTTTTGAAATGGGACAGTATGTGAGGAGAGAGGGGGAATGGGACAGAGAATGAGGAGAGAGGGTGAATGGGACAGTGAGTGAGGAGAGAGGGTGAATGGGACAGTGAGTGATTAGAGAGGCGGGATGGGACAGTGTGTGAGGAGAGAGACGGAATGGCACAGTAAGTGAGGAGATAGAGGGAATGGGACAGTGATTGAGGACATGGGGAAATGGGACAGTGAGTGAGGAGATAGAGGGAATGGGACAGTTAGTGAGAAGAGAGGGGGAATGGGACAGTGAGTGAGGAGATAGAGGGAACGGGACAGTGATTGAGGACATGGGGAAATGGGACAGTGAGTGAGGAGAGAGGGGGAATGGGAGAGTGAGTGAGGAGAGAGGGGAAATGGGAGAGTGAGTGTGGAGAGAGCGGGAATGGGACAGTGAGTGAGGAGAGAGAGAAAGGGACAGTGAGCGAGGAGAGAGGGGGAATGGGACAGTGAGTGAGTAGAGAGGCGGAATGGGACAGTGAGTGAGGAGAGAGAGAAGGAATGGGACAGTGAGTGAGGAGAGAGCGGGAATGGGACAGTGAGTGAGGAGAGAGAGAAGGAATGGGACAGTGAGTGAGGAGAGAGGGAATGGGACAGTGAGTGAGGAGAGAGCGGGAATGGGACAGTGAGTGAGGAGAGAGAGAAGGAATGGGACAGTGAGTGAGGAGAGAGAGGGAATGGGACAGTGAGTGAGGAGAAAGGTGCAATTGGACAGTGAGTGAGGAGAGAAGGTGAATGGGACAGGGAGTGAGGAGAGAGTGGGAATGGGATAGTGAGTGAGCAGAGTGGGGGAATGGAAATGTGAGTGAGGAGAGAGGGGAAATGGGACAGTGAGTGAGGAGAGAGGGGGAATGGGACCGTGAGTGAGGAGAGAGGGAGGGTTTGGGACCGTGAGTGGGGAGAGCGTGAGGGAATGGGACAGTGAGTGAGGAGACAGTGGGAACGGGACAGTGAGTGAGGAGAGAGCGGGAATCGTGCAGAGTGAGGATAGAGGGGGAATGGGACAGTGTGTGAGGAGAGAGGGGAAATGGGACAGTGAGTGAGGAGAGAGAGGGAATGGGACAGTGAGTGAGGAGAAAGGTGCAATGGGACAGTGAGTGAGGAGAGAGGGGGAATGTGACAGTGAGTGAGGAGAGAGGGATGGAATGGGACTGTGAGTGAGGGGAGAGGGGGAATAGGACAGTGAGTAAGGAGAGAGGGGGAATGGGACAGTGAGTGAGGAGACAGTGGGAACGGGACAGTGTGTGAGGAGAGAGCAGGAATCGTACAGTGAATGAGGATAGAGGGGGAATGGGACAGTGAGTGAGGAGAGAGGGGGAATGGGATAGTGAGTGAGGAGAGAGGGACGGAATGGGTCCGTGAGTGAGGAGAGAGAGGGAATGGGACAGGGAGTGAGGAGAGAGAGGGAATGGGATAGTTTGTGAGCAGAGTGGGGGAATGTAAGATGTGAGTGAGGAGAGAGAGGTAGAATGGGACAGTGAGTGAGGAGGGAGGGGGAATGGGATAGTGAGTGAGGAGAGATGGGGAAATGGGACAGTGAGTGAGGAGAGAGGGGGAATGGGACAGTGAGTGAGGAGAGAGGGGGAATGGGACAGTGAGTGAGGCGAGAGGGGGAATGGGACAGTGAGTGAGGAGACAGGGAGCGAATGGGACAGTGAATGAGCAGAGAGTGAGAATGGGACCGTGTGTGAGGAGAGAGGGGGAATGGGACAGTGAGTGAGGAGAGAGGGGGAATGGGACAGTGAGTGAGGAGAGAGGGGGAATGGGACAGTGAGTGCGGAGAGAGAGGGAATGGGATAGTGTGTGACGAGAGAGACGGTATGGGATAGTGTGTGAGGAGAGAGGGGGAATGGGACAGTGAGTGAGGAGAGAGAGGGAATGGGACAGTGAGTGAGGACAGAGGGGGAATGGGACAGTGAGTGAGGACAGAGGGGGAATGGGACAGTGAGTGAGGAGAGAGAGGGAATGGGACTGTGAGTGAGGAGAGAGGGGAAATGGGACAGTGAGTGAGGAGAAAGGTGCAATGGGACAGTGAGTGAGGAGAGAGGGGGAATGTGACAGTGAGTGAGGAGAGAATGAGAATGGGTCAGTTTGTGAGGAGAGACGGGGAATGGAACAGTGAGTGAGGAGAAAGGGGGAATGGGGCAGTGAATGAGGAGATAGGGGGAATGGGATAGTGAGTGAGGAGAGAGGGGGAATGGGATAGTGAGTGAGGAGAGAGGGGGAATGGGATAGTGAGTAAGGAGAGAGGGGGAATGGGTCAGTGAGAGCGGATAGAGGGGGAATGGGATAGTGAGTGTGGAGAGAGAGTGGGAATGGGACAGTGAGTGAGGAGAGCGTGAGGGAATGGTACAGTTAGTGAGATGAGTGGGGGAATGGGACAGGGAGAGAGGAGAGAGTGGGAACGGGATAGTGAGTGAGCAGAGAGGGGGAATGGAAAAGTAAGTGAGGAGAGTGAGGGAATTGGACAATGTGTGAGGAGAGAGGGGGAATGGGACAGTGAGTGAGGAGAGAGGGGGAATGGGACAGTGAGTGAGGAGAGAGGGGGAATGGGACAGTGAGTGAGGAGAGAGGGGGAATGGGACAGTGAGTGAGGAGAGAGAGGGAATGGGACAGTGAGTGAGGAGAGAGGGGGAATGGGACAGTGAGTGAGGAGAGAGGGGGAATGGGACAGTGTGTGAGAAGAGAGGGGGAATGGGACAGTTAGTGAGGAGGGAGGAGGAATGGGACAGTGAGTGAGAAGAGAGGGGGAATGGGACAGTGTGTGAGGAGAGAGTAAGAATGGGACCGTGTGTGAGGAGAGAGGGGGAATGGGACCGTGAGTGAGGAGAGAGTGAGGGAATGGGACAGTGAGTGAGGAGTGCTTGAGGGTACGGTACAGTGAGTGAGGAGAGAGAGGGAATGGGACAGTGAGTGAGGAGGGTTTTGAAATGGGACAGTATGTGAGGAGAGAGGGGGAATGGGACAGAGAATGAGGAGAGAGGGTGAATGGGACAGTGAGTGAGGAGAGAGGGTGAATGGGACAGTGAGTGATTAGAGAGGCGGGATGGGACAGTGTGTGAGGAGAGAGACGGAATGGCACAGTAAGTGAGGAGATAGAGGGAATGGGACAGTGATTGAGGACATGGGGAAATGGGACAGTGAGTGAGGAGATAGAGGGAATGGGACAGTTAGTGAGAAGAGAGGGGGAATGGGACAGTGAGTGAGGAGATAGAGGGAACGGGACAGTGATTGAGGACATGGGGAAATGGGACAGTGAGTGAGGAGAGAGGGGGAATGGGAGAGTGAGTGAGGAGAGAGGGGAAATGGGAGAGTGAGTGTGGAGAGAGCGGGAATGGGACAGTGAGTGAGGAGAGAGAGAAAGGGACAGTGAGCGAGGAGAGGGGGGAATGGGACAGTGAGTGAGTAGAGAGGCGGAATGGGACAGTGAGTGAGGAGGGAGGGGGAATGGGATAGTGAGTGAGGAGAGATGGGGAAATGGGACAGTGAGTGAGGTGAGAGGGGGAATGGGACAATGAGTGAAGAGAGCGAGGGAATGAGACAGTGAGTGCGGAGAGAGAGGGAATGGGATAGTGTGTGAGGAGAGAGACGGTATGGGATAGTGTGTGAGGAGAGAGACGGAATGGGACAGTGAGTGAGGAGAGAGGGGGAATGGGACAGTGAGTGAGGAGAGAGGGGGAATGGGACAGTGTTTGATCAGAGAAGGAGAATGAGAGATGTTATTGAGGAGAGAGGGGGAATGGGACAGTGAGTGAGGAGAGAGGGAGCGAATGGGACAGTGAATGAGGAGACTGCGAGGGAAAGGGACAGTGTGTGAGGAGAGAGTGAGAATGGGACCGTGTGTGAGGAGAGAGGGGGAATGGGACAGTGAGTGAGGAGAGAGTGAGGGAATGGGACATTGAGTGAGGAGTGCTTGAGGGTACGGTACAGTGAGTGAGGAGAGAGAGGGAATGGGACAGTGAGTGAGCAGAGTGGGGGAATGGGACAGTGTGTGAGGAGAAAGGGGGAATGGGACAGTGAGTGTGGAGAGAGGGGGAATGGGATAGTGAGTGAGGAGAGAGGGTGAATGGGACAGTGAGTGATTAGAGAGGCGGAATGGGACAGTGTGTGAGGAGAGAGACGGAATGGCACAGTGAGTGAGGAGAGAGAGGGAACGGGTCAGTGATTGAGGACATGGGGAAATGGGACAGTGATTGAGGAGATAGGGGAAATGGGAGAGTGAGTGTGGAGAGAGCGGGAATGGGACAGTGAGTGAGGAGAGAGAGAAAGGGACAGTGAGTGAGGAGAGAGGAGGAATGGGACAGTGAGTGAGGAGAGAGGGGGAATGGTACAGTGAGTGATGAGAGAGGGGGAATGGGACAGTGTGTGAGGAGAGAGGAGGAATGGTACAGTGATTGAGGAGAGAGGGAAATGGGACAGTGTGTGAGGAGAGAGGGGGTATGGGACAGTGAGTGAGGAGAGAGAGAAGGAATGGGACAGTGAGTGAGGAGAGAGCGGGAATGGGACAGTGAGTGAGGAGAGAGAGAAGGAATGGGACAGTGAGTGAGGAGAGAGGGAATGGGACAGTGAGTGAGGAGAGAGCGGGAATGGGACAGTGAGTGAGGAGAGAGAGAAGGAATGGGACAGTGAGTGAGGAGAGAGAGGGAATGGGACAGTGAGTGAGGAGAAAGGTGCAATTGGACAGTGAGTGAGGAGAGAAGGTGAATGGGACAGGGAGTGAGGAGAGAGTGGGAATGGGATAGTGAGTGAGCAGAGTGGGGGAATGGAAATGTGAGTGAGGAGAGAGGGGAAATGGGACAGTGAGTGAGGAGAGAGGGAGAATGGGACCGTGAGTGAGGAGAGAGGGAGGGTTTGGGACCGTGAGTGGGGAGAGCGTGAGGGAATGGGACAGTGAGTGAGGAGACAGTGGGAACGGGACAGTGAGTGAGGAGAGAGCGGGAATCGTGCAGAGTGAGGATAGAGGGGGAATGGGACAGTGTGTGAGGAGAGAGGGGAAATGGGACAGTGAGTGAGGAGAGAGGGGGAATGGGACAGTGAGTGAGGAGAGAGGGGGAATGGGACAGTGAGTGAGGAGAGAGGGGGAATGTGACAATGAGTGATGAGAGAGAGGGAATGGGACAGTGAGTGAGGAGAAAGGTGCAATGGGACAGTGAGTGAGGAGAGAGGGGGAATGTGACAGTGAGTGAGGAGAGAGGGGGAATGTGACACTGAGTGAGGAGAGAGGGGGAATGGGACAGTGAGTGAAGAGAGAGGGAGGTAATGGGTCAGTGAGTTAGGAGAGAGGGTGAATGGGACAGTGTGTGCGGAGAGAGAGGAAATGGGACAGTGAGTGAGAATAGAGGGGGAATGGGATAGTGAGTGAGGAGAGAGGGGGAATGGGGCAGTGAAGTCAGAGAGAGGGGGAATGGGATAGTGAGTGAGGAGAGAGGGATGGAATGGGACTGTGAGTGAGGGGAGAGGGGGAATAGGACAGTGAGTAAGGAGAGAGGGGGAATGGGACAGTGAGTGAGGAGACAGTGGGGACGGGACAGTGTGTGAGGAGAGAGCAGGAATCGTACAGTGAGTGAGGATAGAGGGGGAATGGGACAGTGAGTGAGGAGAGAGGGGGAATGGGACAGTGAGGGCGGAGAGAGCGGGAATGGGATAGTGAGTGAGGAGAGAGGGACGGAATGGGTCCGTGAGTGAGGAGAGAGAGGGAATGGGACAGGGAGTGAGGAGAGAGAGGGAATGGGATAGTTTGTGAGCAGAGTGGGGGAATGGAAGATGTGAGTGAGGAGAGAGTGGGAATGGGACTCTGAGTGAGGAGAGAGGGGGAATGGGACAGTGAGTGAGGAGAGAGCGGGAATCGTACAGTGAGTGAGGAGAGAGGGGGAATGGGACAGTGAGTTTGGAGAGAGGGGGAATGGGACAGTGAGCGAGGAGAGAGGGAGTGAATGGGACAGTGAATGAGGAGCCTGCGAGGGAATGTGGCAGTTAGTGAGGAGAGAGTGAGAATGGGACCGTGTGTGAGGAGAGAGGGGGATTGGGACAGTGAGTGAGGAGAGAGGGAGGGAATGGGACAGTGAGTGAGGAGTGCTTGAGGTAACGGTACAGTGAGTGAGCAGAGAGGGGGAATGGGACAGAAAATGAGGAGTGAGTGAGTGAATGGGACAGTGAGTGAGGAGAGATTGTGAATGGGACAGTGAGTAAGGAGTGAGTGGGAATTGGACAATGTGTGAGGAGAGAGGGGGAATGGCACAGTGAGTGAGGAGAGAGGGGGAATGGGACAGTGAATGAGGAGATGGGGAAATGGTATAGTGAGTGAGGAAAAAATGGTAATGGGACAGTGAGTGAGGAGAGAGAGGGAATGGGACAGTGAGTGAGGAGATAGGGGGAGTGGGACAGTGAGTGAGGAGGGAGCGGGAATGGGACAGTGAGTGAGGAGATAGGGGGAGTGGGACAGTGAGTGAGGAGAGAGTGAGAATGGGACAGTGAGTGAGGAGAGAGGGGGAATGGGACAGTGAGTGAGGAGAGGGGGGAATGGGACAGTGAGTGAGGAGGGAGGGGGAATGGGATAGTGAGTGAGGTGAGAGGGGGAATGGGACAGTGAGTGAGGAGAGGGGGGAATGGGACAGTGAGTGAGGTGAGAGGGGGAATGGGACAGTGAGTGAGGAGACATGGGGAAATGGGACAGTGAGTGAGGTGAGAGGGGGAATGGGACAGTGAGTGAGGAGACAGGGAGCGAATGGGACAGTGAATGAGCAGAGAGTGAGAATGGGACCATGTGTGAGGAGAGACAGGGAATGGGACAGTGAGTGAGGAGAGAGTGAGAATGGGACCGTGTGCGAGGAGAGAGGGGTAATGGGACAGTGATTGAGGAGAGAGGGAGCGAATGGGACAGTGAGTGAAGAGAGAGGGGGAATGGGACAGTGAGTGAGGAGAGAGGGAGCGAATGGGACATTCAGTGAGGAGAGAATGAGAATGGGTCAGTTTGTGAGGAGAGACGGGGAATGGAACAGTGAGTGAGGAGAAAGGGGGAATGGGGCAGTGAATGAGGAGATAGGGGGAATGGGATAGTGAGTGAGGAGAGAGGGGGAATGGGATAGTGAGTGAGGAGAGAGGGGGAATGGGATAGTGAGTGAGGAGAGAGGGGGAATGGGTCAGTGAGCGCGGAGAGAGGGGGAATGGGATAGTGAGTGTGGAGAGAGAGTGGGAATGGGACAGTGAGTGAGGAGAGCGTGAGGGAATGGTACAGTTAGTGAGATGAGTGGGGGAATGGGACAGGGAGAGAGGAGAGAGTGGGAATGGGATAGTGAGTGAGCAGAGAGGGGGAATGGAAAAGTGAGTGAGGAGAGTGAGGGAATTGGACAGTGTGTGAGGAGAGAGGGGGAATGGGACAGTGAGTGAGGAGAGAGGGGGAATGGGACAGTGAGTGAGGAGAGAGGGGGAATGGGACAGTGAGTGAGGAGAGAGGGGGAATGGGACAGTGAGTGAGGAGAGATAGGGAATGGGACAGTGAGTGAGGAGAGAGGGGGAATGGGACAGTGAGTGAGGAGAGAGGGGGAATGGGACAGTGAGTGAGGAGAGAGGGGGAATGGGACAATGAGTGAGGAGAGAGGGGGAATGGGACAGTGAGTGAGAAGAGAGGGGGAATGGGACAGTGAGTGAGGATAGAGGGGGAATGGGACAGTGAGTGAGAAGAGAGGGGGAATGGGACAGTGAGTGAGGAGGGAGGGGGAATGGGACAGTGAGTGAGAAGAGAGGGGGAATGGGACAGTGTGTGATCAGAGAAGGAGAATGAGAGATATGATTGAGGAGAGAGGGGGAATGGGACCGTGTGTGAGGAGAGAGTAAGAATGGGACCGTGTGTGAGGAGAGAGGGGGAATGGGACAGTGAGTGAGGAGAGAGTGAGGGAATGGGACAGTGAGTGAGGAGGGTTTTGAAATGGGACAGTATGTGAGGAGAGAGGGGGAATGGGACAGAGAATGAGGAGAGAGGGTGAATGGGACAGTGAGTGAGGAGAGAGGGTGAATGGGACAGTGAGTGATTAGAGAGGCGGGATGGGACAGTGAGTGAGGAGAGAGACGGAATGGCACAGTGAGTGAGGAGAGAGACGGAATGGCACAGTGATTGAGGTTATGGGGAAATGGGACAGTGAGTGAGGAGATAGGGGGAATGGGACAGTTAGTGAGAAGAGAGGGGGAATGGGACAGTGAGTGAGGAGATAGAGGGAACGGGACAGTAATTGAGGACATGGGGAAATGGGACAGTGAGTGAGGAGAGAGGGGGAATGGGAGAATGTGTGAGGAGAGAGGGGAAATGGGAGAGTGAGTGAGGAAAAAAGGGTAATGGGACAGTGAGTGAGGAGAGAGAGGGAATGGGACAGTGAGTGAGGAGATAGGGGGAGTGGGACAGTGAGTGAGGAGGGAGGGGGAATGGGACAGTGAGTGAGGAGATAGGGGGAGTGGGACAGTGAGTGAGGAGAGAGTGAGAATGGGACAGTGAGTGAGGAGAGAGGGGGAATGGGACAGTGAGTGAGGAGAGGGGGGAATGGGACAGTGAGTGAGGAGGGAGGGGGAATGGGATAGTGAGTGAGGTGAGAGGGGGAATGGGACAGTGAGTGAGGAGAGGGGGGAATGGGACAGTGAGTGAGGTGAGAGGGGGAATGGGACAGTGAGTGAGGAGACATGGGGAAATGGGACAGTGAGTGAGGTGAGAGGGTGAATGGGACAGTGAGTGAGGAGACAGGGAGCGAATGGGACAGTGAATGAGCAGAGAGTGAGAATGGGACCGTGTGTGAGGAGAGAGAGGGAATGGGACAGTGAGTGTGGAGAGAGTGAGAATGGGACCTTGTGTGAGGAGAGAGGGGGAATGGGACAGTGAGTGAGGAGAGAGGGAGCGAATGGGACAGTGAGTGAAGAGAGAGGGGGAATGGGACAGTGAGTGAGGAGAGAGGGAGCGAATGGGACAGTGAGTGAGGAGAGAATGAGAATGGGTCAGTTTGTGAGGAGAGACGGGGAATGGAACAGTGAGTGAGGAGAAAGGGGGAATGGGGCAGTGAATGAGGAGATAGGGGGAATGGGATAGTGAGTGAGGAGAGAGGGGGAATGGGATAGTGAGTGAGGAGAGAGGGGGAATGGGATAGTGAGTGAGGAGAGAGGGGGAATGGGTCAGTGAGAGCGGAGAGAGGGGGAATGGGATAGTGAGTGAGGAGAGAGGGGGAATGGGTCAGTGAGAGCGGAGAGAGGGGGAATGGGATAGTGAGTGTGGAGAGAGAGTGGGAATGGGACAGTGAGTGAGGAGAGCGTGAGGGATTGGTACAGTTAGTGAGATGAGTGGGGGAATGGGACAGGGAGAGAGGAGAGAGTGGGAATGGGATAGTGAGTGAGCAGAGAGGGGGAATGGAAAAGTGAGTGAGGAGAGTGAGGGAATTGGACAATGTGTGAGGAGAGAGGGGGAATGGGACAGTGAGTGAGGAGAGAGGGGGAATGGGACAGTGAGTGAGGAGAGAGTGGGAATGGGACAGTGAGTGAGGAGAGAGGGGGAATGGGACAGTGAGTGAGGATAGAGGGGGAATGGGACAGTGAGTGAGGAGAGAGGGGGAATGGGACAATGAGTGAGGAGAGAGGGGGAATGGGACCGTGAGTGAGAAGAGTGGGGGAATGGGACAGTGAGTGAGGATAGAGGGGGAATGGGACAGTGAGTGAGAAGAGAGGGGGAATGGGACAGTGAGTTTGGAGAGAGGGAGTGAATGGGACAGTGAATGAGGAGCCTGCGAGGGAATGTGGCAGTGAGTGAGGAGAGAGTGAGAATGGGACCGTGTGTGAGGAGAGAGGGGGATTGGGACAGTGAGTGAGGAGAGAGGGAGGGAATGGGACAGTGAGTGAGGAGTGCTTGAGGGTACGGTACAGTGAGTGAGCAGAGAGGGGGAATGGGACAGAAAATGAGGAGTGAGTGAGTGAATGGGACAGTGAGTGAGGAGAGATTGTGAATGGGACAGTGAGTAAGGAGTGAGTGGGAATTGGACAATGTGTGAGGAGAGAGGGGGAATGGCACAGTGAGTGAGGAGAGAGGGGGAATGGGACAGTGAGTGAGGAGAGAGGGGGAATGGGACAGTGAGTGAGGAGAGTGGGGGAATGGGACAGTGATGGAGGAGATGGGGAAATGGTATAGTGAGTGAGGAAAAAAGGGTAATGGGACAGTGAGTGAGGAGATAGGGGGAGTGGGACAGTGAGTGAGGAGAGAGTGAGAATGGGACAGTGAGTGAGGAGAGAGGGGGAATGGGACAGTGAGTGAGGAGAGAGGGGGAATGGGACAGTGAGTGAGGAGAGAGGGAGCGAATGGGACAGTGAATGAGGAGAGAGTGAGAATGGGACCGTGTGTGAGGAGAGAGGGGGAATGGGACAGTGAGTGAGGAGAGAGTGAGGGAATGGGACAGTGAGTGAGGAGTGCCTGAGGGTACGGCACAATGAGTGAGGAGAGAGAGGGAATGGGACAGGGAGAAAGGAGAGATGTAGAATGGGACAGTGAGTGAGGAGGGAGGGGGAATGGGATAGTGAGTGAGGAGAGATGGGGAAATGGGACAGTGAGTGAGGAGAGAGGGGGAATGGGACAGTGAGTGAGGAGAGAGGGGGAATGGGACAGTGAGTGAGGAGACAGGGAGCGAATGGGACAGTGAGTGAGGAGAGAGGGGGAATGGGACAGTGAGTGAGGAGAGGGGGGAATGGGACAGTGAGTGAGGAGGGAGGGGGAATGGGATAGTGAGTGAGGAGACAGGGAGCGAATGGGACAGTGAATGAGCAGAGAGTGAGAATGGGACCGTGTGTGAGGAGAGAGGGGGTATGGGACAGTGAGTGAGGAGAGAGGGGGAATGGGACAGTGAGTGTGGAGAGGGGGGAATGGGACAGTGAGTGAGGAGGGAGGGGGAATGGGACAATGAGTGAGGAGAGAGAGGGAATGAGACAGTGAGTGCGGAGAGAGAGGGAATGGGATAGTGTGTGACGAGAGAGACGGTATGGGACAGTGAGTGAGGAGAGAGGGGGAATGGGACAGTGAGTGAGGAGAGAGAGGGAATGGGACAGTGTGTGAGGAGAGAGGGGGAATGTGACAGTGAGTGAGGAGAGAAGGGGAATGTGACAGTGATTGAGGAAAGAATGAGAATGGGTCAGTTTGTGAGGAGAGAGAGGGAATGGAACAGTGAGTGAGGAGAAAGGGGGAATGGGGCAGTGAATGAGGAGATAGTGGGAATGGGATAGTGAGTGAGGAGAGAGGGGGAATGGGATAGTGAGTGAGGAGAGAAGGGGATTGTGATAGTGAGTGAGGAGAGAGGGGGAATGGGTGAGTGAGAGCGGAGAGAGGGGTAATGGGATAGTGAGTGTGGAGAGATAGTGGGAATGGGACAGTGAGTGAGGAGAGCGTGAGGGAAATGTACAGTTAGTGAGATGAGTGGGGGAATGGGACAGGGAGAGAGGAGAGAGTGGGAATGGGATAGTGAGTGAGCAGAGAGGGGGAATGGAAAAGTGAGTGAGGAGAGTGAGGGAATTGGACAATGTGTGAGGAGAGAGGGGGAATGGGACAGTGAGTGAGGAGAGAGGGGGAATGGGACAGTGAGTGAGGAGAGAGGGGGAATTGGACAATGTGTGAGGAGAGAGGGGGAATGGGACAGTGAGTGAGGAGAGAGGGGGAATTGGCAATGTGTGAGGAGAGAGGGGGAATGGGACAGTGAGTGAGGAGAGAGGGGGAATGGGACAGTGAGTGAGGAGAGAGGGGGAATGGGACAGTGAGTGAGGAGAGAGGGGGAATGGGACAGTGAGTGAGGAGAGAGGGAGCGAATGGGACAGTGAGTGAGGAATGCTTGAGGGTACGGTACAGTGAGTGAGGAGAGAGAGGGAATGGGACAGGGAGAGAGGAGAAAGGTAGAATGGGACAGTGAGTGAGAAGAGAGGGGGAATGGGACAGTGAGTGAGGAGAGAGGGGGAATGGGACAGTGAGTGAGAAGAGAGGGGGAATGGGACAGTGTGTGATCAGAGAAGGAGAATGAGAGATATGATTGAGGAGAGAGGGGGAATGGGACCGTGTGTGAGGAGAGAGTAAGAATGGGACCGTGTGTGAGGAGAGAGGGGGAATGGGACAGTGAGTGAGGAGAGAGTGAGGGAATGGGACAGTGAGTGAGGAGTGCTTGAGGGTACGGTACAGTGAGTGATGAGAGAGAGGGAATGGAACAGTGAGTGAGGAGGGTTTTGAAATGGGACAGTGTGTGAGGAGAGATTGGGAATGGGACAGAGAATGAGGAGAGAGGGTGAATGGGACAGTGAGTGAGGAGAGAGGGTGAATGGGACAGTGAGTGATTAGAGAGGCGGAATAGGACAGTGTGTGAGGAGAGAGACGGAATGGCACAGTGAGTGAGGAGATAGAGGGAACGGGACAGTGATTGAGGACATGGGGAAATGGGACAGTGAGTGAGGAGATAGGGGGAATGGGACAGTGAGTGAGGAGAGAGGGGGAATGGGAGAGTGAGTGTGGAGAGAGCGGGAATGGGTCAGTGAGTGAGGAGAGAGAGAAAGGGACAGTGAGTGAGGAGAGAGGGGGAATGGGACAGTGAGTGAGTAGAGAGGGGGAATGGGACAGTGAGTGAGGAGGGAGGGGGAATGGGATAGTGAGTGAGGAGAGATGTGGAAATGGGACAGTGAGTGAGGTGAGAGGGGGAATGGGACAATGAGTGAGGAGAGAGAGGGAATGGGACAGTGAGTGAGGAGAAAGGTGCAATGGGACAGTGAGTGAGGAGAGAGGGGGAATGGGACAGTGTGTGAGGAGAGAGAGGGAATGGGACAGTGAGTGAGGAGAGAGGGGGAATGGGACAGCGAGTGAGGAGAGAGGGGGAATGGGTTAGTGAGTGAGGGGAGAGGGGGAATGGGACAGTGAGTGAGGAGAGAGGGGGAAGGGGACAGTGAGTGAGGGGAGAGGGGGAATGGGATAGTGAGTGAGGAGAGAGGGAGGGAATGGGAACGTGTTTGAGGAGAGCTTGAGAGAATCGGATAGTGAGTGAGGAGAGGGGGGAATGAAAGATGTGAGTGAGGAAAGAGGGGAAATGGGACAGTGTGTGAGGAGAGAGGGGGAATGGGACAGTGAGTGAGGAGAGAGGGGGAATGGGACAGTGAGTGAGGAGAGAGGGGGAATGGGATAGTGAGTGAGGAGAGGGGGGAATGGGACAGTGAGTGAGGAGGGAGGGGGAATGGGATAGTGAGTGAGGAGAGATGGGGAAATGGGACAGTGAGTGAGGTGAGAGAGGGAATGGGACAATGAGTGAGGAGAGAGAGGGAATGAGACAGTGAGTGCGGAGAGAGAGGGAATGGGATAGTCTGTGACGAGAGAGACGGTATGGGATAGTGTCTGAGGAGAGAGGGGGAATGGGACAGTGAGTGAGGAGAGAGAGGAAATGGGACAGTGCGTGAGGACAGAGGGGGAATGGGACAGTGAGTGAGGACAGAGGGGGAATGGGACAGTGAGTGAGGAGAGAGAGGGAATGGGACTGTGAGTGAGGAAAAAGGTGCAATGGGACAGTGAGTGAGGAGAGAGGGGGAATGTGACAGTGAGTGAGGAGAGAATGAGAATGGGTCAGTTTGTGAGGAGAGACGGGGAATGGAACAGTGAGTGAGGAGAAAGGGGGAATGGGGCAGTGAATGAGGAGATAGGGGGAATGGGATAGTGAGTGAGGAGAGAGGGGGAATGGGATAGTGAGTGAGGAGAGAGGGGGAATGGGATAGTGAGTGAGGAGAGAGGGGGAATGGGTCAGTGAGAGCGGAGAGAGGGGGAATGGGATAGTGAGTGTGGAGAGAGTGTGGGAATGGGACAGTGAGTGAGGAGAGCGTGAGGGAATGGTACAGTTAGTGAGATGAGTGGGGGAATGGGACAGGGAGAGTGGAGAGAGTGGGAATGGGATAGCGAGTGAGAAGAGAGGGGGAATGGGACAGTGTGTGATCAGAGAAGGAGAATGAGAGATATGATTGAGGAGAGAGGGGGAATGGGACCGTGTGTGAGGAGAGAGTAAGAATGGGACCGTGTGTGAGGAGAGAGGGGGAATGGGACAGTGAGTGAGGAGAGAGTGAGGGAATGGGACAGTGAGTGAGGAGTGCTTGAGGGTACGGTAGAGTGAGTGAGGAGAGAGAGGGAATGGGACAGTGAGTGAGGAGGGTTTTGAAATGGGACAGTATGTGAGGAGAGAGGGGGAATGGGACAGAGAATGAGGAGAGAGGGTGAATGGGACAGTGAGTGAGGAGAGAGGGTGAATGGGACAGTGAGTGATTAGAGAGGCGGGATGGGACAGTGTGTGAGGAGAGAGACGGAATGGCACAGTGAGTGAGGAGATAGAGGGAATGGGACAGTGATTGAGGACATGGGGAAATGGGACAGTGAGTGAGGAGATAGGGGGAATGGGATAGTGAGTGAGGAGAGAGGGGAAATGGGACAGTTCGTGAGGAGATAGAGGGAACGGGACAGTGATTGAGGACATGGGGAAATGGGACAGTGAGTGAGGAGAGAGGGGGAATGGGAGAGTGAGTGAGGAGAGAGGGAAAATGGGAGATTGAGTGTGGAGAGAGCGGGAATGGGACAGTGAGTGAGGAGAGAGAGAAAGGGACAGTGAGTGAGGAGAGAGGGGGAATGGGACAGTGAGTGAGTAGAGAGGGGGAATGGGACAGTGAGTGAGGAGGGAGGGGGAATGGGATAGTGAGTGAGGAGAGATGGGGAAAT
Organism: Isurus oxyrinchus; assembly: GCA_026770705.1. Lineage (NCBI taxonomy): Eukaryota > Metazoa > Chordata > Chondrichthyes > Lamniformes > Lamnidae > Isurus > Isurus oxyrinchus. The sequence goes on from JANJGN010000014.1 coordinate 10,592,298, forward strand.
GGGACAGTGAGTGAGGTGAGAGGGGGAATGGGACAGTGAGTGAGTAGAGAGGGGGAATGGGACAGTGAGTGCGGAGAGAGGTGGAATGGGATAGTGTGTGAGGAGAGAGACGGTATGGGATAGTGTGTGAGGAGAGAGACGGAATGGGACAGTGAGTGAGGAGAGAGGGGGAATGGGACCGTGTGTGAGGAGAGAGTGAGAATGGGACAGTGTGTCAGGAGAGGGGGAATGGGACAGTGAGTGAGGAGAGAGGGGGAATGGGACCGTGTGTGAGGAGAGAGTGAGAATGGGATAGTGTGTGAGGAGAGAGTGAGGGAATGGGACCGTGAGTGAGAATAGAGAGGGAATGGGACAGGGAGTGAGGAGATAGTGGGAATGGGATAGTTTGTGAGCAGAGTGGGGGAATGGAAGATGTGAGTGAGGAGAGAGGGGAATGGGACTTTGAGTGAGGAGAGAGGGGGCATGGGACTGTGAGTGAGGAGAGAGCGGGAATCGTACAGTGAGTGAGGAGAGAGGGGGAATGGGACAGTGAGCGAGGAGAGTGGGAGCGAATGGGACAGTGAATGAGGAGCCTGCGAGGGAATGTGGCAGTGAGTGAGGAGAGAGTGAGAATGGGACCGTGTGTGAGGAGAGAGGGGGATTGGGACAGTGAGTGAGGAGAGAGGGAGGGAATGGGACAGTGAGTGAGGAGTGCTTGAGGGTACGGCACAGTGAGTGAGCAGAGAGGGGGAATGGGACAGAAGATGTGGAGTGAGTGAGTGAATGGGACAGTGAATGAGGAGAGATTGTGAATGGGACAGTGAGTAAGGAGTGAGTGGGAATTGGACAATGTGTGAGGAGAGAGGGGGAATGGCACAGTGTGTGAGGAGAGTGGGGGAATGGGACAGTGATGGAGGAGATGGGGAATTGGTACAGTGAGTGAGGAAAAGAGGGTAATGGGACAGTGAGTGAGGAGATAGGGGGAATGGGACAGTGTGTGAGGAGAGAGGGGAAATGGGACAGTGAGTGAGGAGAGAGTGAGAATGGGACAGTGAGTGAGGAGAGATGGGGAATGGGACAGTGAGTGAGGAGAGAGGGAGCGAATGGGACAGTGAATGAACAGAGAGTGAGAATGGGACCGTGTGTGAGGAGAGAGGGGGAATGGGACAGTGAGTGAGGAGAGAGGGGGAATGGGACAGTGAGTGAGGAGAGAGGGGGAATGGGATAGTGAGTGAGGAGATGGGGGAATGGGACTGTGAGTGAGGAAGGAGGGGGAATGGGATAGTGAGTGAGGAGAGATGGGGAAATGGGACAGTGAGTGAGGTGAGAGGGGGAATGGGACAATGAGTGAGGAGAGAGAGGGAATGAGACAGTGAGTGCGGAGAGAGAGGGAATGGGATAGTGTGTGACGAGAGAGACGGTATGGGATAGTGTGTGAGGAGAGAGGGGGAATGGGACAGTGAGTGAGGAGAGAGCGGGAATGGGACAGTGAGTGAGGACAGAGGGGGAATGGGACAGTGAGTGAGGACAGAGGGGGAATGGGACAGTGAGTGAGGAGAGAGAGGGAATGGGACTGTGAGTGAGGAGAAAGGTGCAATGGGACAGTGAGTGAGGAGAGAGGGGGAATGTGACAGTGAGTGAGGAGAGAATGAGAATGGGTCATGTTGTGAGGAGAGACGGGGAATGGAACAGTGAGTGAGGAGAAAGGGGGAATGGGGCAGTGAATGAGGAGAGAGGGGGAATGGGATAGTGAGTGAGGAGAGAGGGGGAATGGGATAGTGAGTGAGGAGAGAGGGGGAATGGGATAGTGAGTGAGGAGAGAGGGGGAATGGGTCAGTGAGAGCGGAGAGAGGGGGAATGGGATAGTGAGTGTGGAGAGAGAGTGGGAATGGGACAGTGAGTGAGGAGAGCGTGAGGGAATGGTACAGTTAGTGAGATGAGTGGGGGAATGGGACAGGGAGAGAGGAGAGAGTGGAAATGGGATAGTGAGTGAGCAGAGAGGGGGAATGGAAAAGTGAGTGAGGAGAGTGAGGGAATTGGACAATGTGTGAGGAGAGAGGGGGAATGGGACAGTGAGTGAGGAGAGAGGGGGAATGGGACAGTGAGTGAGGAGAGAGGGGGAATGGGACAGTGAGTGAGGAGAGAGGGGGAATGGGACAGTGAGTGAGGATAGAGGGGGAATGGGACAGTGAGTGAGGAGAGAGGGGGAATGGGACAGTGAGTGAGGATAGAGGGGGAATGGGACAGTGAGTGAGAAGAGAGGGGGAATGGGACAGTGAGTGAGGAGGGAAGGGGAATGGGACAGTGAGTGAGAAGAGAGGGGGAATGGGACAGTTTGTGATCAGAGAAGGAGAATGTGAGATATGATTGAGGAGAGAGGGGGAATGGGACCGTGTGTGAGGAGAGAGTAAGAATGGGACCGTGTGTGAGGAGAGAGGGGGAATGGGACAGTGAGTGAGGAGAGAGTGAGGGAATGGGACAGTGAGTGAGTAGTGCTTGAGGGTACGGTACAGTGAGTGAGGAGAGAGAGGGAATGGGACAGTGAGTGAAGAGGGTTTTGAAATGGGACAGTATGTGAGGAGAGAGGGGGAATGGGACAGAGAATGAGGAGAGAGGGTGAATGGGACAGTGAGTGAGGAGAGAGGGTGAATGGGACAGTGAGCGATTTGAGAGGCGGGATGGGACAGTGTGTGAGGAGAGAGACGGAATGGCACAGTGAGTGAGGAGATAGAGGGAATGGGACAGTGATTGAGGACATGGGGAAATGGGACAGTGAGTGAGGAGATAGGGGGAATGGGACAGTGAGTGAGGAGAGAGGGGAAATGGGACAGTTAGTGAGAAGAGAGGGGGAATGGGACAGTGAGTGAGGAGATAGAGGGAACGGGACAGTGATTGAGGACATGGGGAAATGGGACAGTGAGTGAGGAGAGAGGGGGAATGGGAGAGTGAGTGAGGAGAGAGGGGAAATGGGAGAGTGAGTGTGGAGAGAGCGGGAATGGGACAGTGAGTGAGGAGAGAGTGAAAGGGACAGTGAGTGAGGAGAGAGGGGGAATGGGACAGTGAGTTAGAAGAGAGGGGGAATGGGACAGTGAGTGAGGAGGGAGGGGGAATGGGATAGTGAGTGAGGAGAGAGGGGGAATGTGACAGTGAGTGAGTAGAGAGGGGGAATGGGACAGTGAGTGAGGAGGGAGGGGGAATGGGATAGTGAGTGAGGAGAGAGGGGGAATGGGATTGTGAGTGAGGAGAGATGGGGAAATGGGACAGTGAGTGAGGTGAGAGGGGGAATGGGACAATGAGTGAAGAGAGAGAGGCAATGAGACAGTGAGTGCGGAGAGAGAGGGAATTGGATAGTGTGTGAGGAGAGAGACGGTATGGGATAGTGTGTGAGGAGAGAGACGGAATGGGACAGTGAGTGAGGAGCGAGGGGGAATGGGACCGTGTGTGAGGAGAGAGGGGGAATGGGACAGTGAGTGAGGAGAGAGTGAGGGAATGGGACAGTGAGTGAGGAGAAAGGTGCAATGGGACAGTGAGTGAGGAGAGAGGGGGAATGTGACAGTGAGTGAGGATAGAGGGGGAATGGGGCAGTGAATGAGGAGATAGGGGGAATGGGATAGTGAGTGAGGAGAGAGGGGGAATGGGATAGTGAGTGAGGAGAGGGGGGAATGGGACAGTGAGTGAGGAGAGAGGGGGAATGGGACAGTGAGTGAGGAGAGAGGGGGAATGGGACAGTGAATGAGGAGAGAGTGAGAATGGGACAGTGTATGAGGAGAGGGGGAATGGGACAGTGAGTGAGGAGAGAGGGGGAATGGGATAGTGTGTGAGGAGAGAGTGAGGGAATGGGACAGTGAGTGAGGAGTGCTTGAGGGTACAGTACAGTGAGTGAGGAGAGAGAGGGAATGGGACAGGGAGAGAGGAGAGAGGTAGAATGGGACAGTGAGTGAGGATAGAGGGGGAATGGGACAGTGAGTGAGAATAGAGTGGGAATGGGACAGTGAGTGAGAAGAGAGAGGGAATGGGACAGTGAATGAGGAGAGAGGGGGAATGGGACAGAGAGTGAGAAGAGAGGCGGAATGGGACAGTGTGTGATCAGAGAAGGAGAATGAGAGATATGATTGAGGAGAGAGGGGGAATGGGACCGTGTGTGAGGAGAGAGTAAGAATGGGACCGTGTGTGAAGAGAGAGGGGGAATGGGATAGTGAGTGAGGAGAGAGTGAGGGAATGGGACAGTGAGTGAGGAGTGCTTGAGGGTACGGTACAGTGAGTGAGGAGAGAGAGGGAATGGGACAGTGAGTGAGGAGAGTTTTGAAATGGGACAGTGTGTGAGGAGAGAGTGGGAATGGGACAGAGAATGAGGAGAGAGGGTGAATGGGACAGTGAGTGAGGAGAGAGGGTGAATGGGAGAGTGAGTGATTAGAGAGGCGGAATGGGACAGTGAGTGAGGAGAGAGCGGGAATGGGACAGTCAGTGAGGAGAGAGAGAAGGAATGGGACAGTCAGTGAGGAGAGAGAGGGAATGGGACAGTGAGTGAGGAGAAAGGTGCAATTGGACAGTGAGTGAGGAGAGAGGGGGAATGTGACAGTGAGTGAGGAGAGAGGGGGAATGGGACAGTGTGTGAGGAGACAGAGGGAATGGGACAGTGAGTGAGGAGAGAGGGCGAATGGGACAGTGATTGATGGGAGAGGGGGAATGGGATAGTGAGTGAGGGGAGAGGGGGAATGGGACAGTGAGTGAGGAGAGAGGGGGAAGGGGACAGTGAGTGAGGGGAGAGGGGGAATTGGATAGTGAGTGAGGAGAGAGGGAGGGAATGGGACCGTGAGTGAGGAGAGCTTGAGGGAATGGGATAGTGAGTAAGGAGAGAGGGGGACTGGGACAGTGAGTGAGTAGAGAGGGGGAATGGGATAGTGAGTGAGGAGAGAGGGGGAATGGGACAGTGAGTGAGGAGAGGGGGGAATGGGATAGTGAGTGAGGGGAGAGGGGGAATGGGACAGTGATTGAGGAGAGAGGGGGAATGGAATAGTGAGTGAGGAGAGAGGGAGGGAATGGGAACGTGAGTGAGGAGAGCTTGAGGGAATGGGATAGTGAGTGAGGAGGGGGGGAATGAAAGAAGTGAGTGAAGAGAGAGGGGAAATGGGACAGTGTGTGAGGAGAGAGTGGGAATGGGACAGTGAGTGAGGAGAGAGGGGGAATGGGACATTGAGTGAGGAGAGAGGGGGATTGGGACAGTGAGTGAGGAGAGATTGGGAATGGGACAGTGAGTGAGGAGAGAGAGGGAATGGGACAATGAGTGAGGCGAGATGGGGAATGGGACAGTGAGTGTGGAGAGAGGGGAAATGGGACAGTGAGTGAGGAGGGAGGCGTAATGGGACAGTGAGTGAGGAGAGAGAGAAAGGGACAGTGAGTGAGGAGAGAGGGGAATTGGACATTGAGTGAGGAGAGAGGGGGAATGTGACAGTGAGTGAAGAGAGAGGGAGGTACTGGGTCAGTTACTAAGGAGAGAGGGCGAATGGGACAGTGTGTGCGGAGAGAGAGGAAATGGGACAGTGAGTGAGAATAGAGGGGGAATGGGATAGTGAGTGAGGAGAGAGGGGGAATGGGGCAGTGAAGTCAGAGAGAGGAGGAATGGGATAGTGAGTGAGGAGAGAGGGATGGAATGGGACTGTGAGTGAGGGGAGAGGGGAAATGGGATAGTGAGTGAGGAGAGAGGGATGGAATGGGACAGTGAGTGTGGAGAGAGGGGGAATGGGACAGTGAGTGAGGATAGAGGGGGAATGGGACAGTGAGTGTGGAGAGAGGGGGAATGGGACAGTGTGTGAGGAGAGAGGGGGAATGGGACAGTGAGTGAGGAGAGAGGGGGAATGGGACAGTGAGTGAGGATAGAGGGGGAATGGGACAGTGAGTGAGGAGAGAGATGGAATGGGACAGTGAGTGAGGAGAGAGAGGGAATGGGACAGTGAGTGAGGAGAGAGGGGGAATGTGACAGTGAGTGAGGAGAGAGGGAGGGAATGGGAAAGTGAGTGAGGAGAGAGTGAGATTGGGTCAGTGAGTTAGGAGAGAGGGGGAATGGGACAGTGTGTGAGGAGAGAGAGGGAATGGGAAAGTGAGTGAGGAGAGAGGGCGAATGGGACAGTGAGTGAGGAGAGAGGGGGAATGGGACAGTGAGGGCGGAGAGAGCGGGAATGGGATAGTGAGTGAGGACAGAGAGAGGGAATGGGACCGTGAGTGAGGAGAGAGAGGGAATGGGACAGGGAGTGAGGAGAGAGAGGGAATGGGATAGTTTGTGAGCAGAGTGGGGGAATGGGACAGTGTGTGAGGAGAGAGGGGAATGGGACTCTGAGTGAGGAGAGAGGGAGAATTGTACAGTGAGTGAGGAGAGAGGGGGAATGGGAGAGTGAGTTTGGAGAGAGGGAGTGAATGGGACAGTGAATGAGGAGCCTGCGAGGGAATGTGGCAGTGAGTGAGGAGAGAGTGAGAATGGGACCGTGTGTGAGGAGAGAGGGGGATTGGGACAGTGAGTGAGGAGAGAGGGAGGGAATGGGACAGTGAGTGAGGAGTGCTTGAGGGTACGGTACAGTGAGTGAGCAGAGAGGGGGAATGGGACAGAAAATGAGGAGTGAGTGAGTGAATGGGACAGTGAGTGAGGAGAGATTGTGAATGGGACAGTGAGTAAGGAGAGACTGGGAATGGGACAGTGAGTGAGGCTAGAGGGGGAATGGGACAGTGAGTGAGGAGAGAGTGAGGGAATGGGACAGTGAGTGAGGAGTTCTTGAGGGTACGGTACAGTGAGTGAGGAGAGAGAGGGAATGGGACAGTGAGTGAGGAGAGTTTTGAAATGGGACAGTGTGTGAGGAGAGAGTGGGAATGGGACAGAGAATGGGGAGAGAGGGTGAATGGGACAGTGAGTGATTAGGGAGGTGGAATGGGACAGTGTGTGAGGAGAGAGACGGAATGGCACAGTGAGTGAGGAGATAGAGGGAACGGGACCGTGATTGAGGACATGGGGAAATGGGACAGTGAGTGAGGAGATAGGGGAATGGGACAGTGAGTGAGGAGAGAGGGGAAATGGGAGAGTGAGTGTGGAGAGAGCGGGAATGGGACAGTGAGTGAGGAGAGAGAGAAAGGGACAGTGAGTGAGGAGAGAGGGGGAATGGGACAGTGAGTTAGGAGAGAGGGGGAATGGGACAGTGAGTGAGGAGAGAGTGGGAATGGGACAGTGAGTGATGAGAGAGGGGGAATGGGACAGTGAGTGTGGAGAGAGGAGGAATGGTACAGTGATTGAGGAGAGAGAGGGAATGGGACAGTGAGTGTGGAGAGAGGAGGAATGGTACAGTGATTGAGGAGAGAGGGAAATAGGACAGTGTGTGAGGAGAGAGGGGGAATGGGACAGTGAGTGAGGAGAAAGGTGCAATGGGACAGTGAGTGAGGAGAGAGGGGGAATGTGACAGTGAGTGAGGATAGAGGGGGAATGGGGCAGTGAATGAGGAGATAGGGGAAATGGGATAGTGAGTGAGGAGAGAGGGGGAATGGGATAGTGAGTGAGGAGAGGGGGGAATGGGACAGTGAATGAGGAGAGAGTGAGAATGGGACAGTGTGTGAGGAGAGAGGGGGAATGGTACAGTGTGTGAGAAGAGAGGGGGAATGGGACAGTGTGTGAGGAGAGGGGGGAATGGGACAGTGAGTGAGGAGAGAGGGGGAATGGGACAGTGAGTGAGAAGAGAGGAGGAATGGGACAGTGTGTGATCAGAGAAGGAGAATGAGAGATATGATTGAGGAGAGAGGGGGAATGGGACCGTGTGTGAGGAGAGAGTAAGAATGGGATCGTGTCTGAGGAGAGAGGGGGAATGGGACAGTGAGTGAGGAGAGAGTGAGGGAATGGGACAGTGAGTGAGGAGTGCTTGAGGGTACGGTACAGTGAGTGTGGAGAGAGAGGGAATGGGACAGGGAAGAGGAGAGAGGTAGAATGGGACAGTGAGTGAGGATAGAGGGAGAATGGGACAGTGAGTGAGGAGAGAGGGAGAATGGGACAGTGAGTGAGAAGAGAGGGGGAATGGGACAGTGAGTGAGGAGAGAGGGGGAATGGGACAGTGAGTGAGAAGAGAGGGGGAATGGGACAGTGTGTGATCAGAGAAGGAGAATGAGAGATATGATTGAGGAGAGAGGGGGAATGGGACTGTGTGTGAGGAGAGAGTGAGAATGGGACCGTGTGTGAGGAGAGAGGGGGAATGGGACAGTGAGTGAGGAGAGAGGGGCAATGGGACAATGAGTGAGGAGTGCTTGAGGGTACGGTACAGTGAGTGAGGAGAGAGAGGGAATGGGACAGTGAGTGAGGAGAGTTTTGAAATGGGACAGTGAGTGAGGAGAGAGGGTGAATGGGACAGTGAGTGAGGAGAGAGGGTGAATGGGAGAGTGAGTGATTAGAGAGGCGGAATGGGACAGTGAGTGAGGAGAGAGCGGGAATGGGACAGTCAGTGAGGAGAGAGAGAAGGAATGGGACAGTCAGTGAGGAGAGAGAGGGAATGGGACAGTGAGTGAGGAGAAAGGTGCAATTGGACAGTGAGTGAGGAGACAGAGGGAATGGGACAGTGAGTGAGGAGACAGAGGGAATGGGACAGTGAGTGAGGAGAGAGGGGGAATGGGACAGTGAGTGAGGGGGGAGGGGGAATGGGATAGTGAGTGAGGTGAGAGGGGGAATGGGACAGTGAGTGAGGAGAGAGGGGGAAGGGGACAGTGAGTGAGGGGAGAGGGGGAATGGGATAGTGAGTGAGGAGAGAGGGAGGGAATGGGACCGTGAGTGAGGAGAGCTTGAGGGAATGGGATAGTGAGTAAGGAGAGAGGGGGAACGGGACAGTGAGTGAGGAGAGAGGGGGAATGGGATAGTGAGTGAGGAGAGAGGGGGAATGGGACAGTGAGTGAGGAGAGGGGGGAATGGGATAGTGAGTGAGGGGAGAGGGGGAATGGGATAGTGAGTGAGGAGAGAGGGAGGGAATGGGAATGTGAGTGAGGAGGGAGGGGGAATGGGACAGTGAGTGAGGAGAGAGGCGTAATGGGACAGTGAGTGAGGAGAGAGAGAAAGGGACAGTGAGTGAGGAGAGAGGTGGAATGGGACTGTGAGTGAGGAGAGAGGGGGAATGGGACAGTGAGTGAAGAGAGAGGGAGGTACTGGGTCAGTGAGTTAGGAGAGAGGGCGAATGGGGACAGTGTGTGCGGAGAGAGAGGAAATGGGACAGTGAGTGAGAATAGAGGTGGCATGGGATAGTGAGTGAGGAGAGAGGGGGAATGGGGCAGTGAAGTCAGAGAGAGGAGGAATGGGATAGTGAGTGAGGAGAGAGGGATGGAATGGGACTGTGAGTGAGGGGAGAGGGGGAATGGGATAGTGAGTGAGGAGAGAGGGATGGAATGGGACAGTGAGTGTGGAGAGAGGGGGAATGGGACAGTGAGTGAGGAGAGAGGGGGAATGGGACAGTGAGTGAGGAGAGAGGGGGAATGGGACAGTGAGTGAGGATAGAGGGGGAATGGGACAGTGAGTGAGGAGAGAGAGGGAATGGGACAGTGAGTGAGGAGAGAGAGGGAATGGGACAGTGAGTGAGGAGAGAGGGGGAATGTGACAGTGAGTGAGGAGAGAGAGAGGGAATGGGAAAGTGAGTGAGGAGAGAGTGAGATTGGGTCAGTGAGTTAGGAGAGAGGGGGAATGGGACAGTGTGTGAGGAGAGAGAGGGAATGGGACAGTGAGTGAGGAGAGAGGGCGAATGGGACAGTGATTGAGGTGAGAGGGGGAATGGGACAGTGAGGGCGGAGAGGGCGGGAATGGGATAGTGAGTGAGGAGAGAGGGAGGGAATGGGAATGTGAGTGAGGAGAGCTTGAGGGAATGGGATAGTGAGTGAGGAGAGGGGGGAATGAAAGATGTGAGTGAAGAGAGAGGGGAAATGGGACAGTGTGTGAGGAGAGAGGGGGAATGGGACATTGAGTGAGGAGAGAGGGGGAATGGGACAGTGAGTGAGGAGAGAGGCGTAATGGGACAGTGAGTGAGGAGAGAGAGAAAGGGACAGTGAGTGAGGAGAGAGGTGGAATGGGACTGTGAGTGAGGAGAGAGGGGGAATGGGACAGTGAGTGAAGAGAGAGGGAGGTACTGGGTCAGTGAGTTAGGAGAGAGGGCGAATGGGACAGTGTATGCGGAGAAGAGGAAATGGGACAGTGAGTGAGAATAGAGGGGGCATGGGATAGTGAGTGAGGAGAGAGGGATGGAATGGGACTGTGAGTGAGGGGAGAGGGGGAATGGGATAGTGAGTGAGGAGAGAGGGATGGAATGGGACAGTGAGTGTGGAGAGAGGGGGAATGGGACAGTGAGTGAGGAGAGAGGGGGAATGGGACAGTGAGTGAGGAGAGAGGGGGAATTGGGACAGTGAGTGAGGATAGAGGGGGAATGGGACAGTGAGTGAGGAGAGAGAGGGAATGGGACAGTGAGTGAGGAGAGAGAGGGAATGGGACAGTGAGTGAGGAGAGAGGGGGAATGTGACAGTGAGTGAGGAGAGAGAGAGGGAATGGGAAAGTGAGTGAGGAGAGAGTGAGATTGGGTCAGTGAGTTAGGAGAGAGGGGGAATGGGACAGTGTGTGAGGAGAGAGAGGGAATGGGACAGTGAATGAGGAGAGAGGGCGAATGGGACAGTGAGTGAGGTGAGAGGGGGAATGGGACAGTGAGGGCGGAGAGAGCGGGAATGGATAGTGAGTGAGGAGAGAGGGAGGGAATGGGACCGTGAGTGAGGAGAGAGAGGGAATGGGACAGGGAGTGAGGAGAGAGAGGGAATGGGACTCTGAGTGAGGAGAGAGGGGGAATCGTACAGTGAGTGAGGAGAGAGGGGGAATGGGACAGTGAGTTTGGAGAGAGGGAATGGGACTCTGAGTGAGGA